>OZ002742.1:163784354-164282408 GCA_963924295.1 Dioctria rufipes | reverse complement strand
CCATGCTTTTTTCGCGAAATTTCGATTAAAATATTTTGTCACCGATTTTGACGAATGAGCACTCGTTGGACGCAGAATAATGAGAGGAACATAACTGTAAAATATTTCTCACCGAAACTTGCTAGTTTAAAAAATATGCCACAAAAATCATTCGTGTGTGGCCTGATTTCAGGTGGCCTTTCCTATGCAGTCTTTTTGCTCTATTTTAAAAACAAGACATTTTTTTAGCAAAATCCCTTTTAATATCGTTTTGTATTCCTTTCCCCGTTAAAATAAGCCCTCTATCGTTAAAATCGGTGAGAACTTATTTTTTGAATGAAAAAAGTGCAAAGTCCATGCTTTTTTCGCGAAATTTCGATTAAAATATTTTGTCACCGATTTTGACGAATGAGCACTCGTTGGACGCGGAATAATGAGAGGAACATAACTGTAAAATATTTCTCACCGAAACTTGCTAGTTTAAAAAATATGCCACAAATATCATTCGTGTGTGGCCTGATTTCAGGTGGCCTTTCCCATGCAGTCTTTTTGCTCTATTTTAAAAACAAGACATTTTTTTAGCAAAATTTCTTTTTATATCGTTTTGTATTCCTTTCCCCGTTAAAATAAGCCCTCTATCGTTAAAATCGGTGAGAACTTATTTTTTGAATGAAAAAAGTGCAAAGGCTATAGTCCATGCTTTTTTCGCGAAATTTCGATTAAAATATTTTGTCACCGATTTTGACGAATGAGTATTCGTTGGACGCGGAATAATGAGAGGAACAGAACTGTAAAATATTTCTCACCGAAACTTGCTAGTTTAAAAAATATGCCACAAAAATCATTCGTGTGTGGCCTGATTTCAGGTGGCCTTTCCTATGCAGTCTTTTTGCTCTATTTTAAAAACAGTACATTTCTTTAGCAAAATTCCTTTTTATATCGTTTTGTATTCCTTTTCCCCTTAAAATAAGACCTCTATCGTTAAAATCGGTGAGAACTCATTTTTTGAATGAAAAAAGTGCAAAGGCTATAGTCCATGCTTTTTTCGCGAAATTTCGATTAAAATATTTTGTCACCGATTTTGACGAATGAGTATTCGTTGGACGCGGAATAATGAGAGGAACATAACTGTAAAATATTTCTCACCGAAACTTGCTAGTTTAAAAAATATGCCACAAAAATCATTCGTGTGTGGCCTGATTTCAGGTGGCCTTTCCTATGCAGTCTTTTTGCTCTATTTTAAAAACAATACATTTTTTTAGCAATATTCCTTTTTATATCGTTTTGTATTCCTTTCCCCGTTAAAATAAGCGCTCTATCGTTAAAATCGGTGAGAACTCATTTTTTGAATGAAAAAAGTGCAAAGGTATAGTCCATGCTTTTTTCGCGAAATTTCGATTAAAATATTTTGTCACCGATTTTGACGAATGAGCATTCGTTGGACGCGGAATAATGAGAGGAACATAACTGTAAAATATTTCTCACCGAAACTTGCTAGTTTAAAAAATATGCCACAAAAATCATTCGTGTGTGGCCTGATTTCAGGTGGCCTTTCCTATGCAGTCTTTTTGCTCTATTTTAAAAACAGTACATTTCTTTAGCAAAATTCCTTTTTATATCGTTTTGTATTCCTTTTCCCCTTAAAATAAGACCTCTATCGTTAAAATCGGTGAGAACTTATTTTTTGAATGAAAAAAGTGCAAAGGCTATAGTCCATGCTTTTTTCGCGAAATTTCGATTAAAATATTTTGTCACCGATTTTGACGAATGAGTATTCGTTGGACGCGGAATAATGAGAGGAACATAACTGTAAAATATTTCTCACCGAAACTTGCTAGTTTAAAAAATATGCCACAAAAATCATTCGTGTGTGGCCTGATTTCAGGTGGCCTTTCCTATGCAGTCTTTTTGCTCTATTTTAAAAACAATACATTTTTTTAGCAATATTCCTTTTTATATCGTTTTGTATTCCTTTCCCCGTTAAAATAAGCGCTCTATCGTTAAAATCGGTGAGAACTCATTTTTTGAATGAAAAAAGTGCAAAGGCTATAGTCCATGCTTTTTTCGCGAAATTTCGATTAAAATATTTTGTCACCGATTTTGACGAATGAGCACTCGTTGGACGCGGAATAATGAGAGGAACATAACTGTAAAATATTTCTCACCGAAACTTGCTAGTTTAAAAAATATGCCACAAAAATCATTCGTGTGTGGCCTGATTTCAGGTGGCCTTTCCTATGCAGTCTTTTTGCTCTATTTTAAAAACAAGACATTTTTTTAGCAAAATTCCTTTTTATATCGTTTTGTATTCCTTTCCCCGTTAAAATAAGCCCTCTATCGTTAAAATCGGTGAGAACTTATTTTTTGAATGAAAAAAGTGCAAAGGCTATAGTCCATGCTTTTTTCGCGAAATTTCGATTAAAATATTTTGTCACCGATTTTGACGAATGAGCACTCGTTGGACGCGGAATAATGAGAGGAACATAACTGTAAAATATTTCTCACCGAAACTTGCTAGTTTAAAAAGTATGCCACAAAAATCATTCGTGTGTGACCTGATTTCAGGTGGCCTTTCCCATGCAGTCTTTTTGCTCTATTTTAAAAACAAGACATTTTTTTAGCAAAATTCCTTTTTATATCGTTTTGTATTCCTTTCCCCGTTAAAATAAGCCCTCTATCGTTAAAATCGGTGAGAACTTATTTTTTGAATGAAAAAAGTGCCAAGTCCATGCTTTTTTCGCGAAATTTCGATTAAAATATTTTGTCACCGATTTTGACGAATGAGCACTCGTTGGACGCGGAATAATGAGAGGAACATAACTGTAAAATATTTCTCACCGAAACTTGCTAGTTTAAAAAATATGCCACAAATATCATTCGTGTGTGGCCTGATTTCAGGTGGCCTTTCCCATGCAGTCTGTTTGCTCTATTTTAAAAACAAGACATTTTTTTAGCAAAATTCCTTTTTATATCGTTTTGTATTCCTTTCCCCGTTAAAATAAGCCCTCTTACGTTAAAATCGGTGCGAACTTCTTTTTTGAATGAAAAAAGTGCAAAGGCTATATATAGTCCATGCTTTTTTCGCGAAATTTCGATTAAAATATTTTGTCACCGATTTTGACGAATGAGCACTCGTTGGACGCGGAAAAATGAGAGGAACATAACTGTAAAATATTTCTCACCGAAACTTGCTAGTTTAAAAAATATGCCACAAAAATCATTCGTGTGTGGCCTGATTTCAGGTGGCCTTTCCCATGCAGTCTTTTTGCTCTATTTTAAAAACAAGACATTTTTTTAGCAAAATTCCTTTTTATATCGTTTTGTATTCCTTTCCCCGTTAAAATAAGCCCTCTATCGTTAAAATCGGTGAGAACTTATTTTTTGAATGAAAAAAGTGCAAAGGCTATATATAGTCCATGCTTTTTCCGCGAAATTTCGATTAAAATATTTTGTCACCGATATTGACGAATGAGCACTCGTTGGACGCGGAATAATGAGAGGAACATAACTGTAAAATATTTCTCACCGAAACTTGCTAGTTTAAAAAATATGCCACAAAAATCATTCGTGTGTGGCCTGATTTCAGGTGGCCTTTCCTATGCAGTCTTTTTGCTCTATTTTAAAAACAAGACATTTTTTTAGCAAAATTCCTTTTTATATCGTTTTGTATTCCTTTCCCCGTTAAAATAAGCGCTCTATCGTTAAAATCGGTGAGAACTTATTTTTTGAATGAAAAAAGTGCAAAGGCTATATAGTCCATGCTTTTTTCGCGAAATTTCGATTAAAATATTTTGTCACCGATTTTGACGAATGAGTATTCGTTGGACGCGGAATAATGAGAGGAACAGAACTGTAAAATATTTCTCACCGAAACTTGCTAGTTTAAAAAATATGCCACAAAAATCATTCGTGTGTGGCCTGATTTCAGGTGGCCTTTCCTATGCAGTCTTTTTGCTCTATTTTAAAAACAAGACATTTTTTTAGCAAAATTCCTTTTTATATCGTTTTGTATTCCTTTCCCCGTTAAAATAAGCGCTCTATCGTTAAAATCGGTGAGAACTTATTTTTTGAATGAAAAAAGTGCAAAGGTATAGTCCATGCTTTTTTCGCGAAATTTCGATTAAAATATTTTGTCACCGATTTTGACGAATGAGCATTCGTTGGACGCGGAATAATGAGAGGAACATAACTGTAAAATATTTCTCACCGAAACTTGCTAGTTTAAAAAATATGCCACAAAAATCATTCGTGTGTGGCCTGATTTCAGGTGGCCTTTCCTATGCAGTCTTTTTGCTCTATTTTAAAAACAATACATTTTTTTAGCAAAATTCCTTTTTATATCGTTTTGTATTCCTTTCCCCGTTAAAATAAGCCCTCTATCGTTAAAATCGGTGAGAACTTATTTTTTGAATGAAAAAAGTGCAAAGGCTATATATAGTCCATGCTTTTTTCGCGAAATTTCGATTAAAATATTTTGTCACCGATTTTGACGAATGAGCACTCGTTGGACGCAGAATAATGAGAGGAACATAACTGTAAAATATTTCTCACCGAAACTTGCTAGTTTAAAAAATATGCCACAAAAATCATTCGTGTGTGGCCTGATTTCAGGTGGCCTTTCCTATGCAGTCTTTTTGCTCTATTTTAAAAACAAGACATTTTTTTAGCAAAATCCCTTTTAATATCGTTTTGTATTCCTTTCCCCGTTAAAATAAGCCCTCTATCGTTAAAATCGGTGAGAACTTATTTTTTGAATGAAAAAAGTGCAAAGTCCATGCTTTTTTCGCGAAATTTCGATTAAAATATTTTGTCACCGATTTTGACGAATGAGCACTCGTTGGACGCGGAATAATGAGAGGAACATAACTGTAAAATATTTCTCACCGAAACTTGCTAGTTTAAAAAATATGCCACAAATATCATTCGTGTGTGGCCTGATTTCAGGTGGCCTTTCCCATGCAGTCTTTTTGCTCTATTTTAAAAACAAGACATTTTTTTAGCAAAATTCCTTTTTATATCGTTTTGTATTCCTTTTCCCCTTAAAATAAGACCTCTATCGTTAAAATCGGTGAGAACTCATTTTTTGAATGAAAAAAGTGCAAAGGCTATATATAGTCCATGCTTTTTTCGCGAAATTTCGATTAAAATATTTTGTCACCGATTTTGACGAATGAGCACTCGTTGGACGCGGAATAATGAGAGGAACATAACTGTAAAATATTTCTCACCGAAACTTGCTAGTTTAAAAAATATGCCACAAAAATCATTCGTGTGTGGCCTGATTTCAGGTGGCCTTTCCCATGCAGTCTTTTTGCTCTATTTTAAAAACAAGACATTTTTTTAGCAAAATTCCTTTTTATATCGTTTTGTATTCCTTTCCCCGTTAAAATAAGCCCTCTATCGTTAAAATCGGTGAGAACTTATTTTTTGAATGAAAAAAGTGCAAAGGCTATAGTCCATGCTTTTTTCGCGAAATTTCGATTAAAATATTTTGTCACCGATTTTGACGAATGAGCACTCGTTGGACGCGGAATAATGAGAGGAACATAACTGTAAAATATTTCTCACCGAAACTTGCTAGTTTAAAAAATATGCCACAAATATCATTCGTGTGTGGCCTGATTTCAGGTGGCCTTTCCCATGCAGTCTTTTTGCTCTATTTTAAAAACAAGACATTTTTTTAGCAAAATTCCTTTTTATATCGTTTTGTATTCCTTTTCCCCTTAAAATAAGACCTCTATCGTTAAAATCGGTGAGAACTCATTTTTTGAATGAAAAAAGTGCAAAGGCTATATATAGTCCATGCTTTTTTCGCGAAATTTCGATTAAAATATTTTGTCACCGATTTTGACGAATGAGCACTCGTTGGACGCGGAATAATGAGAGGAACATAACTGTAAAATATTTCTCACCGAAACTTGCTAGTTTAAAAAGTATGCCACAAAAATCATTCGTGTGTGGCCTGATTTCAGGTGGCCTTTCCCATGCAGTCTTTTTGCTCTATTTTAAAAACAAGACATTTTTTTAGCAAAATTCCTTTTTATATCGTTTTGTATTCCTTTCCCCGTTAAAATAAGCCCTCTATCGTTAAAATCGGTGAGAACTTATTTTTTGAATGAAAAAAGTGCAAAGGCTATAGTCCATGCTTTTTTCGCGAAATTTCGATTAAAATATTTTGTCACCGATTTTGACGAATGAGCACTCGTTGGACGCGGAATAATGAGAGGACCATAACTGTAAAATATTTCTCACCGAAACTTGCTAGTTTAAAAAATATGCCACAAAAATCATTCGTGTGTGGCCTGATTTCAGGTGGCCTTTCCTATGCAGTCTTTTTGCTCTATTTTAAAAACAAGACATTTTTTTAGCAAAATTCCTTTTTATATCGTTTTGTATTCCTTTCCCCGTTAAAATAAGTGCTCTATCGTTAAAATCGGTGAGAACTTATTTTTTGAATGAAAAAAGTGCAAAGGCTATAGTCCATGCTTTTTTCGCGAAATTTCGATTAAAATATTTTGTCACCGATTTTGACGAATGAGCACTCGTTGGACGCAGAATAATGAGAGGAACATAACTGTAAAATATTTTTCACCGAAACTTGCTAGTTTAAAAAATATGCCACAAAAATCATTCGTGTGTGGCCTGATTTCAGGTGGCCTTTCCTATGCAGTCTTTTTGCTCTATTTTAAAAACAAGACATTTTTTTAGCAAAATTCCTTTTTATATCGTTTTGTATTCCTTTCCCCGTTAAAATAAGCCCTCTATCGTTAAAATCGGTGAGAACTTATTTTTTGAATGAAAAAAGTGCAAAGGCTATATATAGTCCATGCTTTTTTCGCGAAATTTCGATTAAAATATTTTGTCACCGATTTTGACGAATGAGCACTCGTTGGACGCAGAATAATGAGAGGAACATAACTGTAAAATATTTCTGACCGAAACTTGCTAGTTTAAAAAATATGCCACAAAAATCATTCGTGTGTGGCCTGATTTCAGGTGGCCTTTCCTATGCAGTCTTTTTGCTCTATTTTAAAAACAATACATTTTTATAGCAAAATTCCTTTTTATATCGTTTTGTATTCCTTTTCCCGTTAAAATAAGACCTCTATCGTTAAAATCGGTGAGAACTTATTTTTTGAATGAAAAAAGTGCAAAGGCTATATATAGTCCATGCTTTTTTCGCGAAATTTCGATTAAAATATTTTGTCACCGATTTTGACGAATGAGCACTCGTTGGACGCGGAATAATGAGAGGAACAGAACTGTAAAATATTTCTCACCGAAACTTGCTAGTTTAAAAAATATGCCACAAAAATCATTCGTGTGTGGCCTGATTTCAGGTGGCCTTTCCTATGCAGTCTTTTTGCTCTATTTTAAAAACAAGACATTTTTTTAGCAAAATCCCTTTTAATATCGTTTTGTATTCCTTTCCCCGTTAAAATAAGCCCTCTATCGTTAAAATCGGTGAGAACTTATTTTTTGAATGAAAAAAGTGCAAAGTCCATGCTTTTTTCGCGAAATTTCGATTAAAATATTTTGTCACCGATTTTGACGAATGAGCACTCGTTGGACGCGGAATAATGAGAGGAACATAACTGTAAAATATTTCTCACCGAAACTTGCTAGTTTAAAAAATATGCCACAAATATCATTCGTGTGTGGCCTGATTTCAGGTGGCCTTTCCCATGCAGTCTTTTTGCTCTATTTTAAAAACAAGACATTTTTTTAGCAAAATTTCTTTTTATATCGTTTTGTATTCCTTTCCCCGTTAAAATAAGCCCTCTATCGTTAAAATCGGTGAGAACTTATTTTTTGAATGAAAAAAGTGCAAAGGCTATAGTCCATGCTTTTTTCGCGAAATTTCGATTAAAATATTTTGTCACCGATTTTGACGAATGAGCACTCGTTGGACGCGGAATAATGAGAGGAACATAACTGTAAAATATTTCTCACCGAAACTTGCTAGTTTAAAAAGTATGCCACAAAAATCATTCGTGTGTGGCCTGATTTCAGGTGGCCTTTCCCATGCAGTCTTTTTGCTCTATTTTAAAAACAAGACATTTTTTTAGCAAAATTCCTTTTTATATCGTTTTGTATTCCTTTCCCCGTTAAAATAAGCCCTCTATCGTTAAAATCGGTGAGAACTTATTTTTTGAATGAAAAAAGTGCAAAGGCTATAGTCCATGCTTTTTTCGCGAAATTTCGATTAAAATATTTTGTCACCGATTTTGACGAATGAGCACTCGTTGGACGCAGAATAATGAGAGGAACATAACTGTAAAATATTTCTCACCGAAACTTGCTAGTTTAAAAAATATGCCACAAAAATCATTCGTGTGTGGCCTGATTTCAGGTGGCCTTTCCTATGCAGTCTTTTTGCTCTATTTTAAAAACAAGACATTTTTTTAGCAAAATCCCTTTTAATATCGTTTTGTATTCCTTTCCCCGTTAAAATAAGCCCTCTATCGTTAAAATCGGTGAGAACTTATTTTTTGAATGAAAAAAGTGCAAAGGCTATATATAGTCCATGCTTTTTTCGCGAAATTTCGATTAAAATATTTTGTCACCGATTTTGACGAATGAGCACTCGTTGGACGCAGAATAATGAGAGGAACATAACTGTAAAATATTTCTCACCGAAACTTGCTAGTTTAAAAAATATGCCACAAAAATCATTCGTGTGTGGCCTGATTTCAGGTGGCCTTTCCTATGCAGTCTTTTTGCTCTATTTTAAAAACAAGACATTTTTTTAGCAAAATCCCTTTTAATATCGTTTTGTATTCCTTTCCCCGTTAAAATAAGCCCTCTATCGTTAAAATCGGTGAGAACTTATTTTTTGAATGAAAAAAGTGCAAAGTCCATGCTTTTTTCGCGAAATTTCGATTAAAATATTTTGTCACCGATTTTGACGAATGAGCACTCGTTGGACGCGGAATAATGAGAGGAACATAACTGTAAAATATTTCTCACCGAAACTTGCTAGTTTAAAAAATATGCCACAAATATCATTCGTGTGTGGCCTGATTTCAGGTGGCCTTTCCCATGCAGTCTTTTTGCTCTATTTTAAAAACAAGACATTTTTTTAGCAAAATTTCTTTTTATATCGTTTTGTATTCCTTTCCCCGTTAAAATAAGCCCTCTATCGTTAAAATCGGTGAGAACTTATTTTTTGAATGAAAAAAGTGCAAAGGCTATAGTCCATGCTTTTTTCGCGAAATTTCGATTAAAATATTTTGTCACCGATTTTGACGAATGAGCACTCGTTGGACGCGGAATAATGAGAGGAACATAACTGTAAAATATTTCTCACCGAAACTTGCTAGTTTAAAAAGTATGCCACAAAAATCATTCGTGTGTGGCCTGATTTCAGGTGGCCTTTCCCATGCAGTCTTTTTGCTCTATTTTAAAAACAAGACATTTTTTTAGCAAAATTCCTTTTTATATCGTTTTGTATTCCTTTCCCCGTTAAAATAAGCCCTCTATCGTTAAAATCGGTGAGAACTTATTTTTTGAATGAAAAAAGTGCAAAGGCTATAGTCCATGCTTTTTTCGCGAAATTTCGATTAAAATATTTTGTCACCGATTTTGACGAATGAGCACTCGTTGGACGCAGAATAATGAGAGGAACATAACTGTAAAATATTTCTCACCGAAACTTGCTAGTTTAAAAAATATGCCACAAAAATCATTCGTGTGTGGCCTGATTTCAGGTGGCCTTTCCTATGCAGTCTTTTTGCTCTATTTTAAAAACAAGACATTTTTTTAGCAAAATCCCTTTTAATATCGTTTTGTATTCCTTTCCCCGTTAAAATAAGCCCTCTATCGTTAAAATCGGTGAGAACTTATTTTTTGAATGAAAAAAGTGCAAAGGCTATATATAGTCCATGCTTTTTTCGCGAAATTTCGATTAAAATATTTTGTCACCGATTTTGACGAATGAGCACTCGTTGGACGCAGAATAATGAGAGGAACATAACTGTAAAATATTTCTCACCGAAACTTGCTAGTTTAAAAAATATGCCACAAAAATCATTCGTGTGTGGCCTGATTTCAGGTGGCCTTTCCTATGCAGTCTTTTTGCTCTATTTTAAAAACAAGACATTTTTTTAGCAAAATCCCTTTTAATATCGTTTTGTATTCCTTTCCCCGTTAAAATAAGCCCTCTATCGTTAAAATCGGTGAGAACTTATTTTTTGAATGAAAAAAGTGCAAAGTCCATGCTTTTTTCGCGAAATTTCGATTAAAATATTTTGTCACCGATTTTGACGAATGAGCACTCGTTGGACGCGGAATAATGAGAGGAACATAACTGTAAAATATTTCTCACCGAAACTTGCTAGTTTAAAAAATATGCCACAAATATCATTCGTGTGTGGCCTGATTTCAGGTGGCCTTTCCCATGCAGTCTTTTTGCTCTATTTTAAAAACAAGACATTTTTTTAGCAAAATTTCTTTTTATATCGTTTTGTATTCCTTTCCCCGTTAAAATAAGCCCTCTATCGTTAAAATCGGTGAGAACTTATTTTTTGAATGAAAAAAGTGCAAAGGCTATAGTCCATGCTTTTTTCGCGAAATTTCGATTAAAATATTTTGTCACCGATTTTGACGAATGAGTATTCGTTGGACGCGGAATAATGAGAGGAACAGAACTGTAAAATATTTCTCACCGAAACTTGCTAGTTTAAAAAATATGCCACAAAAATCATTCGTGTGTGGCCTGATTTCAGGTGGCCTTTCCTATGCAGTCTTTTTGCTCTATTTTAAAAACAGTACATTTCTTTAGCAAAATTCCTTTTTATATCGTTTTGTATTCCTTTTCCCGTTAAAATAAGACCTCTATCGTTAAAATCGGTGAGAACTCATTTTTTGAATGAAAAAAGTGCAAAGGCTATATATAGTCCATGTTTTTTTCGCGAAATTTCGATTAAAATATTTTGTCACCGATTTTGACGAATGAGCACTCGTTGGACGCGGAATAATGAGAGGAACATAACTGTAAAATATTTCTCACCGAAACTTGCTAGTTTAAAAAATATGCCACAAAAACCATTCGTGTGTGGCCTGATTTCAGGTGGCCTTTCCCATGCAGTCTTTTTGCTCTATTTTAAAAACAAGACATTTTCTTAGCAAAATTCCTTTTTATATCGTTTTGTATTCCTTTCCCCGTTAAAATAAGCCCTCTATCGTTAAAATCGGTGAGAACTTATTTTTTGAATGAAAAAAGTGCAAAGGCTATAGTCCATGCTTTTTTCGCGAAATTTCGATTAAAATATTTTGTCACCGATTTTGACGAATGAGCACTCGTTGGACGCGGAATAATGAGAGGAACATAACTGTAAAATATTTCTCACCGAAACTTGCTAGTTTAAAAAATATGCCACAAAAACCATTCGTGTGTGGCCTGATTTCAGGTGGCCTTTCCTATGCAGTCTTTTTGCTCTATTTTAAAAACAAGACATTTTTTTAGCAAAATCCCTTTTAGTATCGCTTTGTATTCCTTTCCCCGTTAAAATAAGCCCTCTATCGTTAAAATCGGTGAGAACTTATTTTTTTAATGAAAAAAGTGCAAAGGCTATATATAGTCCATGCTTTTTTCGCGAAATTTCGATTAAAATATTTTGTCACCGATTTTGACGAATGAGCACTCGTTGGACGCAGAATAATGAGAGGAACATAACTGTAAAATATTTCTCACCGAAACTTGCTAGTTTAAAAAATATGCCACAAAAATCATTCGTGTGTGGCCTGATTTCAGGTGGCCTTTCCTATGCAGTCTTTTTGCTCTATTTTAAAAACAATACATTTTTATAGCAAAATTCCTTTTTATATCGTTTTGTATTCCTTTTCCCGTTAAAATAAGACCTCTATCGTTAAAATCGGTGAGAACTTATTTTTTGAATGAAAAAAGTGCAAAGGCTATATATAGTCCATGCTTTTTTCGCGAAATTTCGATTAAAATATTTTGTCACCGATTTTGACGAATGAGCACTCGTTGGACGCAGAATAATGAGAGGAACATAACTGTAAAATATTTCTCACCGAAACTTGCTAGTTTAAAAAATATGCCACAAAAATCATTCGTGTGTGGCCTGATTTCAGGTGGCCTTTCCTATGCAGTCTTTTTGCTCTATTTTAAAAACAAGACATTTTTTTAGCAAAATCCCTTTTAATATCGTTTTGTATTCCTTTCCCCGTTAAAATAAGCCCTCTATCGTTAAAATCGGTGAGAACTTATTTTTTGAATGAAAAAAGTGCAAAGTCCATGCTTTTTTCGCGAAATTTCGATTAAAATATTTTGTCACCGATTTTGACGAATGAGCACTCGTTGGACGCGGAATAATGAGAGGAACATAAGTGTAAAATATTTCTCACCGAAACTTGCTAGTTTAAAAAATATGCCACAAATATCATTCGTGTGTGGCCTGATTTCAGGTGGCCTTTCCCATGCAGTCTTTTTGCTCTATTTTAAAAACAAGACATTTTTTTAGCAAAATTTCTTTTTATATCGTTTTGTATTCCTTTCCCCGTTAAAATAAGCCCTCTATCGTTAAAATCGGTGAGAACTTATTTTTTGAATGAAAAAAGTGCAAAGGCTATAGTCCATGCTTTTTTCGCGAAATTTCGATTAAAATATTTTGTCACCGATTTTGACGAATGAGTATTCGTTGGACGCGGAATAATGAGAGGAACAGAACTGTAAAATATTTCTCACCGAAACTTGCTAGTTTAAAAAATATGCCACAAAAATCATTCGTGTGTGGCCTGATTTCAGGTGGCCTTTCCTATGCAGTCTTTTTGCTCTATTTTAAAAACAGTACATTTCTTTAGCAAAATTCCTTTTTATATCGTTTTGTATTCCTTTTCCCGTTAAAATAAGACCTCTATCGTTAAAATCGGTGAGAACTCATTTTTTGAATGAAAAAAGTGCAAAGGCTATATATAGTCCATGCTTTTTTCGCGAAATTTCGATTAAAATATTTTGTCACCGATTTTGACGAATGAGCACTCGTTGGACGCGGAATAATGAGAGGAACATAACTGTAAAATATTTCTCACCGAAACTTGCTAGTTTAAAAAATATGCCACAAAAACCATTCGTGTGTGGCCTGATTTCAGGTGGCCTTTCCTATGCAGTCTTTTTGCTCTATTTTAAAAACAAGACATTTTTTTAGCAAAATCCCTTTTAGTATCGCTTTGTATTCCTTTCCCCGTTAAAATAAGCCCTCTATCGTTAAAATCGGTGAGAACTTATTTTTTGAATGAAAAAAGTGCAAATCCATGCTTTTTTCGCGAAATTTCGATTAAAATATTTTGTCACCGATTTTGACGAATGAGCACTCGTTGGACGCGGAATAATGAGAGGAACATAACTGTAAAATATTTCTCACCGAAACTTGCTAGTTTAAAAAATATGCCACAAATATCATTCGTGTGTGGCCTGATTTCAGGTGGCCTTTCCCATGCAGTCTTTTTGCTCTATTTT
Organism: Dioctria rufipes; assembly: GCA_963924295.1. Taxonomy (NCBI): domain Eukaryota; kingdom Metazoa; phylum Arthropoda; class Insecta; order Diptera; family Asilidae; genus Dioctria; species Dioctria rufipes. Next base: position 164,268,946 of record OZ002742.1, on the reverse strand, counting down.
AAAAACAAGACATTTTTTTAGCAAAATTCCTTTTTATATCGTTTTGTATCCCTTTCCCCGTTAAAATAAGCCCTCTATCGTTAAAATCGGTGAGAACTTATTTTTTGAATGAAAAAAGTGCAAAGGCTATAGTCCATGCTTTTTTCGCGAAATTTCGATTAAAAGATTTTGTCACCGATTTTGACGAATGAGCACTCGTTGGACGCGGAATAATGAGAGGAACATAACTGTAAAATATTTCTCACCGAAACTTGCTAGTTTAAAAAATATGCCACAAAAACCATTCGTGTGTGGCCTGATTTCAGGTGGCCTTTCCTATGCAGTCTTTTTGCTCTATTTTAAACACAAGACATTTTTTTAGCAAAATCCCTTTTAATATCGTTTTGTATTCCTTTCCCCGTTAAAATAAGCCCTCTATCGTTAAAATCGGTGAGAACTTCTTTTTTGAATGAAAAAAGTGCAAAGTCCATGCTTTTTTCGCGAAATTTCGATTAAAATATTTTGTCACCGATTTTGACGAATGAGCACTCGTTGGACGCGGAATAATGAGAGGACCATAACTGTAAAATATTTCTCACCGAAACTTGCTAGTTTAAAAAATATGCCACAAAAATCATTCGTGTGTGGCCTGATTTCAGGTGGCCTTTCCTATGCAGTCTTTTTGCTCTATTTTAAAAACAAGACATTTTTTTAGCAAAATTCCTTTTTATATCGTTTTGTATTCCTTTCCCCGTTAAAATAAGTGCTCTATCGTTAAAATCGGTGAGAACTTATTTTTTGAATGAAAAAAGTGCAAAGGCTATAGTCCATGCTTTTTTCGCGAAATTTCGATTAAAATATTTTGTCACCGATTTTGACGAATGAGCACTCGTTGGACGCGGAATAATGAGAGGACCATAACTGTAAAATATTTCTCACCGAAACTTGCTAGTTTAAAAAATATGCCACAAAAATCATTCGTGTGTGGCCTGATTTCAGGTGGCCTTTCCTATGCAGTCTTTTTGCTCTATTTTAAAAACAAGACATTTTTTTAGCAAAATTCCTTTTTATATCGTTTTGTATTCCTTTCCCCGTTAAAATAAGTGCTCTATCGTTAAAATCGGTGAGAACTTATTTTTTGAATGAAAAAAGTGCAAAGGCTATAGTCCATGCTTTTTTCGCGAAATTTCGATTAAAATATTTTGTCACCGATTTTGACGAATGAGCACTCGTTGGACGCGGAATAATGAGAGGAACATAACTGTAAAATATTTTTCACCGAAACTTGCTAGTTTAAAAAATATGCCACAAAAATCATTCGTGTGTGGCCTGATTTCAGGTGGCCTTTCCTATGCAGTCTTTTTGCTCTATTTTAAAAACAAGACATTTTTTTAGCAAAATTCCTTTTTATATCGTTTTGTATTCCTTTCCCCGTTAAAATAAGCCCTCTATCGTTAAAATCGGTGAGAACTTATTTTTTGAATGAAAAAAGTGCAAAGTCCATGCTTTTTTCGCGAAATTTCGATTAAAATATTTTGTCACCGATTTTGACGAATGAGCACTCGTTGGACGCGGAATAATGAGAGGAACATAACTGTAAAATATTTCTCACCGAAACTTGCTAGTTTAAAAAATATGCCACAAAAATCATTCGTGTGTGGCCTGATTTCAGGTGGCCTTTCCTATGCAGTCTTTTTGCTCTATTTTAAAAACAAGACATTTTTTTAGCAAAATTCCTTTTTATATCGTTTTGTATTCCTTTCCCCGTTAAAATAAGCCCTCTATCGTTAAAATCGGTGAGAACTTATTTTTTGAATGAAAAAAGTGCAAAGGCTATGGTCCATGCTTTTTTCGCGAAATTTCAATTATAATTTTTTGTCACCGATTTTGACGAATGAGCACTCGTTGGACGCGGAATAATGAGAGGAACATAACTGTAAAATATTTCTCACCGAAACTTGCTAGTTTAAAAAATATGCCACAAAAATCATTCGTGTGTGGCCTGATTTCAGGTGGCCTTTCCTATGCAGTCTTTTTGCTCTATTTTAAAAACAAGACATTTTTTTAGCAAAATTCCTTTTTATATCGTTTTGTATTCCTTTCCCCGTTAAAATAAGCGCTCTATCGTTAAAATCGGTGAGAACTTATTTTTTGAATGAAAAAAGTGCAAAGTCCATGCTTTTTTCGCGAAATTTCGATTAAAATATTTTGTCACCGATTTTGACGAATGAGCACTCGTTGGACGCGGAATAATGAGAGGAACATAACTGTAAAATATTTCTCACCGAAACTTGCTAGTTTAAAAAATATGCCACAAAAATCATTCGTGTGTGGCCTGATTTCAGGTGGCCTTTCCTATGCAGTCTTTTTGCTCTATTTTAAAAACAAAACATTTTTTTAGCAAAATTCCTTTTTATATCGTTTTGTATTCCTTTCCCCGTTAAAATAAGCCCTCTATCGTTAAAATCGGTGAGAACTTATTTTTTGAATGAAGAAAGTGCAAAGGCTATATATAGTCCATGCTTTTTTCGCGAAATTTCGATTAAAATATTTTGTCACCGATTTTGACGAATGAGCACTCGTTGGACGCGGAATAATGAGAGGAACATAACTGTAAAATATTTCTCACCGAAACTTGCTAGTTTAAAAAATATGCCACAAAAACCATTCGTGTGTGGTCTGATTTCAGGTGGCCTTTCCTATGCAGTCTTTTTGCTCTATTTTAAAAACAAGACATTTTTTTAGCAAAATCCCTTTTAATATCGTTTTGTATTCCTTTCCCCGTTAAAATAAGCCCTCTATCGTTAAAATCGGTGAGAACTTATTTTTTGAATGAAAAATGTGCAAAGTCCATGCTTTTTTCGCGAAATTTCGATTAAAATATTTTGTCACCGATTTTGACGAATGAGCACTCGTTGGACGCGGAATAATGAGAGGAACATAACTATAAAATATTTCTCACCGAAACTTGCTAGTTTAAAAAATATGCCACAAAAACCATTCGTGTGTGGCCTGATTTCAGGTGGCCTTTCCTATGCAGTCTTTTTGCTCTATTTTAAAAACAAGACATTTTTTTAGCAAAATCCCTTTTAATATCGTTTTGTATTCCTTTCCCCGTTAAAATAAGCCCTCTATCGTTAAAATCGGTGAGAACTTATTTTTTGAATGAAAAAAGTGCAAAGTCCATGCTTTTTTCGCGAAATTTCGATTAAAATATTTTGTCACCGATTTTGACGAATGAGCACTCGTTGGACGCGGAATAATGAGAGGACCATAACTGTAAAATATTTCTCACCGAAACTTGCTAGTTTAAAAAATATGCCACAAAAATCATTCGTGTGTGGCCTGATTTCAGGTGGCCTTTCCTATGCAGTCTTTTTGCTCTATTTTAAAAACAAGACATTTTTTTAGCAAAATTCCTTTTTATATCGTTTTGTATTCCTTTCCCCGTTAAAATAAGTGCTCTATCGTTAAAATCGGTGAGAACTTATTTTTTGAATGAAAAAAGTGCAAAGGCTATAGTCCATGCTTTTTTCGCGAAATTTCGATTAAAATATTTTGTCACCGATTTTGACGAATGAGCACTCGTTGGACGCGGAATAATGAGAGGAACATAACTGTAAAATATTTTTCACCGAAACTTGCTAGTTTAAAAAATATGCCACAAAAATCATTCGTGTGTGGCCTGATTTCAGGTGGCCTTTCCTATGCAGTCTTTTTGCTCTATTTTAAAAACAAGACATTTTTTTAGCAAAATTCCTTTTTATATCGTTTTGTATTCCTTTCCCCGTTAAAATAAGCCCTCTATCGTTAAAATCGGTGAGAACTTATTTTTTGAATGAAAAAAGTGCAAAGGCTATAGTCCATGCTTTTTTCGCGAAATTTCGATTAAAATATTTTGTCACCGATTTTGACGAATGAGCACTCGTTGGACGCGGAATAATGAGAGGAACATAACTGTAAAATATTTCTCACCGAAACTTGCTAGTTTAAAAAATATGCCACAAAAATCATTCGTGTGTGGCCTGATTTCAGGTGGCCTTTCCTATGCAGTCTTTTTGCTCTATTTTAAAAACAAGACATTTTTTTAGCAAAATTCCTTTTTATATCGTTTTGTATTCCTTTCTCCGTTAAAATAAGCCCTCTATCGTTAAAATCGGTGAGAACTTATTTTTTGAATGAAAAAAGTGCAAAGGCTATGGTCCATGCTTTTTTCGCGAAATTTCGATTAAAATATTTTGTCACCGATTTTGACGAATGAGCACTCGTTGGACGCGGAATAATGAGAGGAACATAACTGTAAAATATTTTTCACCGAAACTTGCTAGTTCAAAAAATATGCCACAAAAATCATTCGTGTGTGGCCTGATTTCAGGTGGCCTTTCCTATGCAGTCTTTTTGCTCTATTTTAAAAACAAAACATTTTTTTAGCAAAATTCCTTTTTATATCGTTTTGTATTCCTTTCCCCGTTAAAATAAGCCCTCTATCGTTAAAATCGGTGAGAACTTATTTTTTGAATGAAAAAAGTGCAAAGTCCATGCTTTTTTCGCGAAATTTCGATTAAAATATTTTGTCACCGATTTTGACGAATGAGCACTCGTTGGACGCGGAATAATGAGAGGAACATAACTGTAAAATATTTCTCACCGAAACTTGCTAGTTTAAAAAATATGCCACAAATATCATTCGTGTGTGGCCTGATTTCAGGTGGCCTTTCCCATGCAGTCTTTTTGCTCTATTTTAAAAACAAGACATTTTTTTAGCAAAATTCCTTTTTATATCGTTTTGTATTCCTTTCCCCGTTAAAATAAGCCCTCTATCGTTAAAATCGGTGAGAACTTATTTTTTGAATGAAAAAAGTGCAAAGGCTATAGTCCATGCTTTTTTCGCGAAATTTCGATTAAAATATTTTGTCACCGATTTTGACGAATGAGCACTCGTTGGACGCGGAATAATGAGAGGAACATAACTGTAAAATATTTTTCACCGAAACTTGCTAGTTTAAAAAATATGCCACAAAAATCATTCGTGTGTGGCCTGATTTCAGGTGGCCTTTCCTATGCAGTCTTTTTGCTCTATTTTAAAAACAAAACATTTTTTTAGCAAAATTCCTTTTTATATCGTTTTGTATTCCTTTCCCCGTTAAAATAAGCCCTCTATCGTTAAAATCGGTGAGAACTTATTTTTTGAATGAAGAAAGTGCAAAGGCTATATATAGTCCATGCTTTTTTCGCGAAATTTCGATTAAAATATTTTGTCACCGATTTTGACGAATGAGCACTCGTTTGACGCGGAATAATGAGAGGAACATAACTGTAAAATATTTCTCACCGAAACTTGCTAGTTTAAAAAATATGCCACAAAAATCATTCGTGTGTGGCCTGATTTCAGGTGGCCTTTCCTATGCAGTCTTTTTGCTCTATTTTAAAAACAAGACATTTTTTTAGCAAAATTCCTTTTTATATCGTTTTGTATTCCTTTCCCCGTTAAAATAAGCGCTCTATCGTTAAAATCGGTGAGAACTTATTTTTTGAATGAAAAAAGTGCAAAGGCTATAGTCCATGCTTTTTTCGCGAAATTTCGATTAAAATATTTTGTCACCGATTTTGACGAATGAGCACTCGTTGGACGCGGAATAATGAGAGGAAGATAACTGTAAAATATTTCTCACCGAAACTTGCTAGTTTAAAAAATATGCCACAAAAACCATTCGTGTGTGGCCTGATTTCAGGTGGCCTTTCCTATGCAGTCTTTTTGCTCTATTTTAAAAACAAGACATTTTTTTAGCAAAATCCCTTTTAATATCGTTTTGTATTCCTTTCCCCGTTAAAATAAGCCCTCTATCGTTAAAATCGGTGAGAACTTATTTTTTGAATGAAAAAAGTGCAAAGTCCATGCTTTTTTCGCGAAATTTCGATTAAAATATTTTGTCACCGATTTTGACGAATGAGCACTCGTTGGACGCGGAATAATGAGAGGAACATAACTATAAAATATTTCTCACCGAAACTTGCTAGTTTAAAAAATATGCCACAAAAACCATTCGTGTGTGGCCTGATTTCAGGTGGCCTTTCCTATGCAGTCTTTTTGCTCTATTTTAAAAACAAGACATTTTTTTAGCAAAATCCCTTTTAATATCGTTTTGTATTCCTTTCCCCGTTAAAATAAGCCCTCTATCGTTAAAATCGGTGAGAACTTATTTTTTGAATGAAAAAAGTGCAAAGTCCATGCTTTTTTCGCGAAATTTCGATTAAAATATTTTGTCACCGATTTTGACGAATGAGCACTCGTTGGACGCGGAATAATGAGAGGACCATAACTGTAAAATATTTCTCACCGAAACTTGCTAGTTTAAAAAATATGCCACAAAAATCATTCGTGTGTGGCCTGATTTCAGGTGGCCTTTCCTATGCAGTCTTTTTGCTCTATTTTAAAAACAAGACATTTTTTTAGCAAAATTCCTTTTTATATCGTTTTGTATTCCTTTCCCCGTTAAAATAAGTGCTCTATCGTTAAAATCGGTGAGAACTTATTTTTTGAATGAAAAAAGTGCAAAGGCTATAGTCCATGCTTTTTTCGCGAAATTTCGATTAAAATATTTTGTCACCGATTTTGACGAATGAGCACTCGTTGGACGCGGAATAATGAGAGGAACATAACTGTAAAATATTTTTCACCGAAACTTGCTAGTTTAAAAAATATGCCACAAAAATCATTCGTGTGTGGCCTGATTTCAGGTGGCCTTTCCTATGCAGTCTTTTTGCTCTATTTTAAAAACAAAACATTTTTTTAGCAAAATTCCTTTTTATATCGTTTTGTATTCCTTTCCCCGTTAAAATAAGCCCTCTATCGTTAAAATCGGTGAGAACTTATTTTTTGAATGAAAAAAGTGCAAAGGCTATATATAGTCCATGCTTTTTTCGCGAAATTTCGATTAAAATATTTTGTCACCGATTTTGACGAATGAGCACTCGTTGGACGCGGAATAATGAGAGAAACATAACTGTAAAATATTTCTCACCGAAACTTGCTAGTTTAAAAAATATGCCACAAAAATCATTCGTGTGTGGCCTGATTTCAGGTGGCCTTTCCCATGCAGTCTTTTTGCTCTATTTTAAAAACAAGACATTTTTTTAGCAAAATTCCTTTTTATATCGTTTTGTATTCCTTTCCCCGTTAAAATAAGCCCTCTATCGTTAAAATCGGTGAGAACTTATTTTTTGAATGAAAAAAGTGCAAAGGCTATAGTCCATGCTTTTTTCGCGAAATTTCGATTAAAATATTTTGTCACCGATTTTGACGAATGAGCACTCGTTGGACGCGGAATAATGAGAGGAACATAACTGTAAAATATTTCTCACCGAAACTTGCTAGTTTAAAAAATATGCCACAAAAACCATTCGTGTGTGGCCTGATTTCAGGTGGCCTTTCCCATGCAGTCTTTTTGCTCTATTTTAAAAACAAGACATTTTTTTAGCAAAATTCCTTTTTATATCGTTTTGTATTCCTTTCCCCGTTAAAATAAGCCCTCTATCGTTAAAATCGGTGAGAACTTATTTTTTGAATGAAAAAAGTGCAAAGTCCATGCTTTTTTCGTGAAATTTCGATTAAAATATTTTGTCACCGATTTTGACGAATGAGCACTCGTTGGACGCGGAATAATGAGAGGAACATAACTGTAAAATATTTCTCACCGAAACTTGCTAGTTTAAAAAATATGCCACAAATATCATTCGTGTGTGGCCTGATTTCAGGTGGCCTTTCCCATGCAGTCTTTTTGCTCTATTTTAAAAACAAGACATTTTTTTAGCAAAATTCCTTTTTATATCGTTTTGTATTCCTTTCCCCGTTAAAATAAGCCCTCTATCGTTAAAATCGGTGAGAACTTATTTTTTGAATGAAAAAAGTGCAAAGGCTATATATAGTCCATGCTTTTTTCGCGAAATTTCGATTAAAATATTTTGTCACCGATTTTGACGAATGAGCACTCGTTGGATGCGGAATAATGAGAGGAACATAACTGTAAAATATTTCTCACCGAAACTTGCTAGTTTAAAAAATATGCCACAAAAATCATTCGTGTGTGGCCTGATTTCAGGTGGCCTTTCCTATGCAGTCTTTTTGCTCTATTTTAAAAACAAGACATTTTTTTAGCAAAATTCCTTTTTATATCGTTTTGTATTCCTTTCCCCGTTAAAATAAGCGCTCTATCGTTAAAATCGGTGAGAACTTATTTTTTGAATGAAAAAAGTGCAAAGGCTATAGTCCATGCTTTTTTCGCGAAATTTCGATTAAAATATTTTGTCACCGATTTTGACGAATGAGCACTCGTTGGACGCGGAATAATGAGAGGAACATAACTGTAAAATATTTCTCACCGAAACTTGCTAGTTTAAAAAATATGCCACAAAAACCATTCGTGTGTGGCCTGATTTCAGGTGGCCTTTCCTATGCAGTCTTTTTGCTCTATTTTAAAAACAAGACATTTTTTTAGCAAAATCCCTTTTAATATCGTTTTGTATTCCTTTCCCCGTTAAAATAAGCCCTCTATCGTTAAAATCGGTGAGAACTTATTTTTTGAATGAAAAAAGTGCAAAGTCCATGCTTTTTTCGCGAAATTTCGATTAAAATATTTTGTCACCGATTTTGACGAATGAGCACTCGTTGGACGCGGAATAATAAGAGGAACATAACTGTAAAATATTTCTCACCGAAACTTGCTAGTTTAAAAAATATGCCACAAAAATCATTCGTGTGTGGCCTGATTTCAGGTGGCCCTTCCCATGCAGTCTTTTTGCTCTATTTTAAAAACAAGACATTTTTTAGCAAAATTCCTTTTTATATCGTTTTGTATTCCTTTCCCCGTTAAAATAAGCCCTCTATCGTTAAAATCGGTGAGACCTTATTTTTTGAATGAAAAAAGTGCAAAGGCTATATATAGTCCATGCTTCATTCGCGAAATTTCGATTAAAATATTTTGTCACCGATTTTGACGAATGAGCACTCGTTGGACGCGGAATAATGAGAGGAACATAACTGTAAAATATTTCTCACCGAAACTTGCTAGTTTAAAAAATATGCCACAAAAACCATTCGTGTGTGGCCTGATTTCAGGTGGCCTTTCCCATGCAGTCTTTTTGCTCTATTTTAAAAACAAGACATTTTTTTAGCAAAATTCCTTTTTATATCGTTTTGTATTCCTTTCCCCGTTAAAATAAGCCCTCTATCGTTAAAATCGGTGAGAACTTATTTTTTGAATGAAAAAAGTGCAAAGGCTATATATAGTCCATGCTTTTTTCGCGAAATTTCGATTAAAATATTTTGTCACCGATTTTGACGAATGAGCACTCGTTGGATGCGGAATAATGAGAGGAACATAACTGTAAAATATTTCTCACCGAAACTTGCTAGTTTAAAAAATATGCCACAAAAATCATTCGTGTGTGGCCTGATTTCAGGTGGCCTTTCCTATGCAGTCTTTTTGCTCTATTTTAAAAACAAGACATTTTTTTAGCAAAATTCCTTTTTATATCGTTTTGTATTCCTTTCCCCGTTAAAATAAGCGCTCTATCGTTAAAATCGGTGAGAACTTATTTTTTGAATGAAAAAAGTGCAAAGGCTATAGTCCATGCTTTTTTCGCGAAATTTCGATTAAAATATTTTGTCACCGATTTTGACGAATGAGCACTCGTTGGACGCGGAATAATGAGAGGAACATAACTGTAAAATATTTCTCACCGAAACTTGCTAGTTTAAAAAATATGCCACAAAAACCATTCGTGTGTGGCCTGATTTCAGGTGGCCTTTCCTATGCAGTCTTTTTGCTCTATTTTAAAAACAAGACATTTTTTTAGCAAAATCCCTTTTAATATCGTTTTGTATTCCTTTCCCCGTTAAAATAAGCCCTCTATCGTTAAAATCGGTGAGAACTTATTTTTTGAATGAAAAAAGTGCAAAGTCCATGCTTTTTTCGCGAAATTTCGATTAAAATATTTTGTCACCGATTTTGACGAATGAGCACTCGTTGGACGCGGAATAATAAGAGGAACATAACTGTAAAATATTTCTCAACGAAACTTGCTAGTTTAAAAAATATGCCACAAAAATCATTCGTGTGTGGCCTGATTTCAGGTGGCCTTTCCCATGCAGTCTTTTTGCTCTATTTTAAAAACAAGACATTTTTTAGCAAAATTCCTTTTTATATCGTTTTGTATTCCTTTCCCCGTTAAAATAAGCCCTCTATCGTTAAAATCGGTGAGACCTTATTTTTTGAATGAAAAAAGTGCAAAGGCTATATATAGTCCATGCTTTTTTCGCGAAATTTCGATTAAAATATTTTGTCACCGATTTTGACGAATGAGCACTCGTTGGACGCGGAATAATGAGAGGAACATAACTGTAAAATATTTCTCACCGAAACTTGCTAGTTTAAAAAATATGTCACAAAAATCATTCGTGTGTGGCCTGATTTCAGGTGGCCTTTCCTATGCAGTCTTTTTGCTCTATTTTAAAAACAAGACATTTTTTTAGCAAAATTCCTTTTTATATCGTTTTGTATTCCTTTCCCCGTTAAAATAAGCGCTCTATCGTTAAAATCGGTGAGAACTTATTTTTTGAATGAAAAAAGTGCAAAGGCTATAGTCCATGCTTTTTTCGCGAAATTTCGATTAAAATATTTTGTCACCGATTTTGACGAATGAGCACTCGTTGGACGCGGAATAATGAGAGGAACATAACTGTAAAATATTTCTCACCGAAACTTGCTAGTTTAAAAAATATGCCACAAAAATCATTCGTGTGTGGCCTGATTTCAGGTGGCCTTTCCTATGCAGTCTTTTTGCTCTATTTTAAAAACAAGACATTTTTTTAGCAAAATTCCTTTTTATATCGTTTTGTATTCCTTTCCCTGTTAAAATAAGCCCTCTATCGTTAAAATCGGTGAGAAATTTTTTTTTGAATGAAAAAAGGCAAAGGCTATAGTCCATGCTTTTTTCGCGAAATTTCGATTAAAATATTTTGTCACCGATTTTGACGAATGAGCACTCGTTGGACGCGGAATAATGAGAGGAACATAATTGTAAAATATTTCTCACCGAAACTTGCTAGTTTAACAAATATGCCACAAAAATCATTCGTGTGTGGCCTGATTTCAGGTGGCCTTTCCTATGCAGTCTTTTTGCTCTATTTTAAAAACAAGACATTTTTTTAGCAAAATTCCTTTTTATATCGTTTTGTATTCCTTTCCCCGTTAAAATAAGCCCTCTATCGTTAAAATCGGTGAGAACTTATTTTTTGAATGAAAAAAGTGCAAAGGCTATAGTCCATGCTTTTTTCGCGAAATTTCGATTAAAATATTTTGTCACCGATTTTGACGAATGAGCACTCGTTGGACGCGGAATAATGAGAGGAACATAACTGTAAAATATTTCTCACCGAAACTTGCTAGTTTAACAAATATGCCACAAAAATCATTCGTGTGTGGCCTGATTTCAGGTGGCCTTTCCTATGCAGTCTTTTTGCTCTATTTTAAAAACAAGACATTTTTTTAGCAAAATTCCTTTTTATATCGTTTTGTATTCCTTTCCCTGTTATAATAAGCCCTCTATCGTTAAAATCGGTGAGAACTTATTTTTTGAATGAAAAAAGTGCAAAGGCTATAGTCCATGCTTTTTTCGCGAAATTTCGATTAAAATATTTTGTCACCGATTTTGACGAATGAGCACTCGTTGGACGCGGAATAATGAGAGGAACATAACTGTAAAATATTTCTCACCGAAACTTGCTAGTTTAACAAATATGCCACAAAAATCATTCGTGTGTGGCCTGATTTCAGGTGGCCTTTCCTATGCAGTCTTTTTGCTCTATTTTAAAAACAAGACATTTTTTTAGAAAAATTCCTTTTTATATCGTTTTGTATTCCTTTCCCCGTTAAAATAAGCCCTCTATCGTTAAAATCGGTGAGAACTTATTTTTTGAATGAAAAAAGGGCTTTTTTCGCGAAATTTCGATTAAAATATTTTGTCACCGATTTTGACGAATGAGCACTCGTTGGACGCGGGATAATGAGAGGAACATAACTGTAAAATATTTCTCACCGAAACTTGCTAGTTTAAAAAATATGCCACAAAAGTCATTCGTGTGTGGCCTGATTTCAGGTGGCCTTTCCTATGCAGTCTTTTTGCTCTATTTTGCTCTATTTTAAAAACAAGACTTTTTTTAGAAAAATTCCTTTTTATATCGTTTTGTATTCCTTTCCCCGTTAAAATAAGCCCTCTATCGTTAAAATCGGTGAGAACTTATTTTTTGAATGAAAAAAGGGCTTTTTTCGCGAAATTTCGATTAAAATATTTTGTCACCGATTTTGACGAATGAGCACTCGTTGGACGCGGGATAATGAGAGGAACATAACTGTAAAATATTTCTCACCGAAACTTGCTAGTTTAAAAAATATGCCACAAAAGTCATTCGTGTGTGGCCTGATTTCAGGTGGCCTTTCCTATGCAGTCTTTTTGCTCTATTTTGCTCTATTTTAAAAACAAGACTTTTTTTAGAAAAATTCCTTTTTATATCGTTTTGTATTCCTTTCCCCGTTAAAATAAGCCCTCTATCGTTAAAATCGGTGAGAACTTATTTTTTGAATGAAAAAAGGGCTTTTTTCGCGAAATTTCGATTAAAATATTTTGTCACCGATTTTGACGAATGAGCACTCGTTGGACGCGGGATAATGAGAGGAACATAACTGTAAAATATTTCTCACCGAAACTTGCTAGTTTAAAAAATATGCCACAAAAGTCATTCGTGTGTGGCCTGATTTCAGGTGGCCTTTCCTATGCAGTCTTTTTGCACTATTTTAAAAACAAGACATTTTTTTAGCAAAATTCCTTTTTATATCGTTTTGTATTCCTTTCCCCGTTAAAATAAGCCCTCTATCGTTAAAATCGGTGAGAACTTATTTTTTGAATGAAAAAAGTGCAAAGGCTATAGTCCATGCTTTTTTCGCGAAATTTCGATTAAAATATTTTGTCACCGATTTTGACGAATGAGCACTCGTTGGACGCGGAATAATGAGAGGAACATAACTGTAAAATATTTCTCACCGAAACTTGCTAGTTTAACAAATATGCCACAAAAATCATTCGTGTGTGGCCTGATTTCAGGTGGCCTTTCCTATGCAGTCTTTTTGCTCTATTTTAAAAACAAGACATTTTTTTAGAAAAATTCCTTTTTATATCGTTTTGTATTCCTTTCCCCGTTAAAATAAGCCCTCTATCGTTAAAATCGGTGAGAACTTATTTTTTGAATGAAAAAAGGGCTTTTTTCGCGAAATTTCGATTAAAATATTTTGTCACCGATTTTGACGAATGAGCACTCGTTGGACGCGGGATAATGAGAGGAACATAACTGTAAAATATTTCTCACCGAAACTTGCTAGTTTAAAAAATATGCCACAAAAGTCATTCGTGTGTGGCCTGATTTCAGGTGGCCTTTCCTATGCAGTCTTTTTGCTCTATTTTAAAAACAAGACATTTTTTTAGCAAAATTCCTTTTTATATCGTTTTGTATTCCTTTCCCCGTTAAAATAAGCCCTCTATCGTTAAAATCGGTGAGAACTTATTTTTTGAATGAAAAAAGTGCAATGCTTTTTTCGCGAAATTTCGATTAAAATATTTTGTCACCGATTTTGACGAATGAGCACTCGTTGGACGCGGAATAATGAGAGGAACATAACTGTAAAATATTTCTCACCGAAACTTGCTAGTTTAACAAATATGCCACAAAAATCATTCGTGTGTGGCCTGATTTCAGGTGGCCTTTCCTATGCAGTCTTTTTGCTCTATTTTAAAAACAAGACATTTTTTTAGCAAAATTCCTTTTTATATCGTTTTGTATTCCTTTCCCTGTTAAAATAAGCCCTCTATCGTTAAAATCGGTGAGAAATTTTTTTTTGAATGAAAAAAGGCAAAGGCTATAGTCCATGCTTTTTTCGCGAAATTTCGATTAAAATATTTTGTCACCGATTTTGACGAATGAGCACTCGTTGGACGCGGAATAATGAGAGGAACATAATTGTAAAATATTTCTCACCGAAACTTGCTAGTTTAACAAATATGCCACAAAAATCATTCGTGTGTGGCCTGATTTCAGGTGGCCTTTCCTATGCAGTCTTTTTGCTCTATTTTAAAAACAAGACATTTTTTTAGCAAAATTCCTTTTTATATCGTTTTGTATTCCTTTCCCCGTTAAAATAAGCCCTCTATCGTTAAAATCGGTGAGAACTTATTTTTTGAATGAAAAAAGGGCTTTTTTCGCGAAATTTCGATTAAAATATTTTGTCACCGATTTTGACGAATGAGCACTCGTTGGACGCGGGATAATGAGAGGAACATAACTGTAAAATATTTCTCACCGAAACTTGCTAGTTTAAAAAATATGCCACAAAAGTCATTCGTGTGTGGCCTGATTTCAGGTGGCCTTTCCTATGCAGTCTTTTTGCTCTATTTTGCTCTATTTTAAAAACAAGACTTTTTTTAGAAAAATTCCTTTTTATATCGTTTTGTATTCCTTTCCCCGTTAAAATAAGCCCTCTATCGTTAAAATCGGTGAGAACTTATTTTTTGAATGAAAAAAGGGCTTTTTTCGCGAAATTTCGATTAATATATTTTGTCACCGATTTTGGCGAATGAGCACTCGTTGGACGCGGAATAATGAGAGGAACATAACTGTAAAATATTTCTCACCGAAACTTGCTAGTTTAACAAATATGCCACAAAAATCATTCGTGTGTGGCCTGATTTCAGGTGGCCTTTCCTATGCAGTCTTTTTGCTCTATTTTAAAAACAAGACATTTTTTTAGAAAAATTCCTTTTTATATCGTTTTGTATTCCTTTCCCCGTTAAAATAAGCCCTCTATCGTTAAAATCGGTGAGAACTTATTTTTTGAATGAAAAAAGGGCTTTTTTCGCGAAATTTCGATTAAAATATTTTGTCACCGATTTTGACGAATGAGCACTCGTTGGACGCGGGATAATGAGAGGAACATAACTGTAAAATATTTCTCACCGAAATTTGCTAGTTTAAAAAATATGCCACAAAAGTCATTCGTGTGTGGCCTGATTTCAGGTGGCCTTTCCTATGCAGTCTTTTTGCTCTATTTTAAAAACAAGACATTTTTTTAGCAAAATTCCTTTTTATATCGTTTTGTATTCCTTTCCCCGTTAAAATAAGCCCTCTATCGTTAAAATCGGTGAGAACTTATTTTTTGAATGAAAAAAGTGCAAAGGCTATAGTCCATGCTTTTTTCGCGAAATTTCGATTAAAATATTTTGTCACCGATTTTGACGAATGAGCACTCGTTGGACGCGGAATAATGAGAGGAACATAACTGTAAAATATTTCTCACCGAAACTTGCTAGTTTAACAAATATGCCACAAAAATCATTCGTGTGTGGCCTGATTTCAGGTGGCCTTTCCTATGCAGTCTTTTTGCTCTATTTTAAAAACAAGACATTTTTTTAGCAAAATTCCTTTTTATATCGTTTTGTATTCCTTTCCCTGTTAAAATAAGCCCTCTATCGTTAAAATCGGTGAGAAATTTTTTTTTTAATGAAAAAAGGCAAAGGCTATAGTCCATGCTTTTTTCGCGAAATTTCGATTAAAATATTTTGTCACCGATTTTGACGAATGAGCACTCGTTGGACGCGGAATAATGAGAGGAACATAATTGTAAAATATTTCTCACCGAAACTTGCTAGTTTAACAAATATGCCACAAAAATCATTCGTGTGTGGCCTGATTTCAGGTGGCCTTTCCTATGCAGTCTTTTTGCTCTATTTTAAAAACAAGACATTTTTTTAGCAAAATTCCTTTTTATATCGTTTTGTATTCCTTTCCCCGTTAAAATAAGCCCTCTATCGTTAAAATCGGTGAGAACTTATTTTTTGAATGAAAAAAGTGCAAAGGCTATAGTCCATGCTTTTTTCGCGAAATTTCGATTAAAATATTTTGTCACCGATTTTGACGAATGAGCACTCGTTGGACGCGGAATAATGAGAGGAACATAACTGTAAAATATTTCTCACCGAAACTTGCTAGTTTAACAAATATGCCACAAAAATCATTCGTGTGTGGCCTGATTTCAGGTGGCCTTTCCTATGCAGTCTTTTTGCTCTATTTTAAAAACAGGACATTTTTTTAGCAAAATTCCTTTTTATATCGTTTTGTATTCCTTTCCCTGTTATAATAAGCCCTCTATCGTTAAAATCGGTGAGAACTTATTTTTTGAATGAAAAAAGTGCAAAGGCTATAGTCCATGCTTTTTTCGCGAAATTTCGATTAAAATATTTTGTCACCGATTTTGACGAATGAGCACTCGTTGGACGCGGAATAATGAGAGGAACATAACTGTAAAATATTTCTCACCGAAACTTGCTAGTTTAACAAATATGCCACAAAAATCATTCGTGTGTGGCCTGATTTCAGGTGGCCTTTCCTATGCAGTCTTTTTGCTCTATTTTAAAAACAAGACATTTTTTTAGAAAAATTCCTTTTTATATCGTTTTGTATTCCTTTCCCCGTTAAAATAAGCCCTCTATCGTTAAAATCGGTGAGAACTTATTTTTTGAATGAAAAATGGGCTTTTTTCGCGAAATTTCGATTAAAATATTTTGTCACCGATTTTGACGAATGAGCACTCGTTGGACGCGGGATAATGAGAGGAACATAACTGTAAAATATTTCTCACCGAAACTTGCTAGTTTAAAAAATATGCCACAAAAATCATTCGTGTGTGGCCTGATTTCAGGTGGCCTTTCCTATGCAGTCTTTTTGCTCTATTTTAAAAACAAGACATTTTTTTAGCAAAATTCCTTTTTATATCGTTTTGTATTCCTTTCCCTGTTATAATAAGCCCTCTATCGTTAAAATCGGTGAGAACTTATTTTTTGAATGAAAAAAGTGCAAAGGCTATATATAGTCCATGCTTTTTTCGCGAAATTTCGATTAAAATATTTTGTCACCGATTTTGACGAATGAGCACTCGTTGGACGCGGAATAATGAGAGAAACATAACTGTAAAATATTTCTCACCGAAACTTGCTAGTTTAAAAAATATGCCACAAAAATCATTCGTGTGTGGCCTGATTTCAGGTGGCCTTTCCCATGCAGTCTTTTTGCTCTATTTTAAAAACAAGACATTTTTTTAGCAAAATTCCTTTTTATATCGTTTTGTATTCCTTTCCCCGTTAAAATAAGCCCTCTATCGTTAAAATCGGTGAGAACTTATTTTTTGAATGAAAAAAGTGCAAAGGCTATAGTCCATGCTTTTTTCGCGAAATTTCGATTAAAATATTTTGTCACCGATTTTGACGAATGAGCACTCGTTGGACGCGGAATAATGAGAGGAACATAACTGTAAAATATTTCTCACCGAAACTTGCTAGTTTAAAAAATATGCCACAAAAACCATTCGTGTGTGGCCTGATTTCAGGTGGCCTTTCCCATGCAGTCTTTTTGCTCTATTTTAAAAACAAGACATTTTTTTAGCAAAATTCCTTTTTATATCGTTTTGTATTCCTTTCCCCGTTAAAATAAGCCCTCTATCGTTAAAATCGGTGAGAACTTATTTTTTGAATGAAAAAAGTGCAAAGTCCATGCTTTTTTCGTGAAATTTCGATTAAAATATTTTGTCACCGATTTTGACGAATGAGCACTCGTTGGACGCGGAATAATGAGAGGAACATAACTGTAAAATATTTCTCACCGAAACTTGCTAGTTTAAAAAATATGCCACAAATATCATTCGTGTGTGGCCTGATTTCAGGTGGCCTTTCCCATGCAGTCTTTTTGCTCTATTTTAAAAACAAGACATTTTTTTAGCAAAATTCCTTTTTATATCGTTTTGTATTCCTTTCCCCGTTAAAATAAGCCCTCTATCGTTAAAATCGGTGAGAACTTATTTTTTGAATGAAAAAAGTGCAAAGGCTATATATAGTCCATGCTTTTTTCGCGAAATTTCGATTAAAATATTTTGTCACCGATTTTGACGAATGAGCACTCGTTGGATGCGGAATAATGAGAGGAACATAACTGTAAAATATTTCTCACCGAAACTTGCTAGTTTAAAAAATATGCCACAAAAATCATTCGTGTGTGGCCTGATTTCAGGTGGCCTTTCCTATGCAGTCTTTTTGCTCTATTTTAAAAACAAGACATTTTTTTAGCAAAATTCCTTTTTATATCGTTTTGTATTCCTTTCCCCGTTAAAATAAGCGCTCTATCGTTAAAATCGGTGAGAACTTATTTTTTGAATGAAAAAAGTGCAAAGGCTATAGTCCATGCTTTTTTCGCGAAATTTCGATTAAAATATTTTGTCACCGATTTTGACGAATGAGCACTCGTTGGACGCGGAATAATGAGAGGAACATAACTGTAAAATATTTCTCACCGAAACTTGCTAGTTTAAAAAATATGCCACAAAAACCATTCGTGTGTGGCCTGATTTCAGGTGGCCTTTCCTATGCAGTCTTTTTGCTCTATTTTAAAAACAAGACATTTTTTTAGCAAAATCCCTTTTAATATCGTTTTGTATTCCTTTCCCCGTTAAAATAAGCCCTCTATCGTTAAAATCGGTGAGAACTTATTTTTTGAATGAAAAAAGTGCAAAGTCCATGCTTTTTTCGCGAAATTTCGATTAAAATATTTTGTCACCGATTTTGACGAATGAGCACTCGTTGGACGCGGAATAATAAGAGGAACATAACTGTAAAATATTTCTCACCGAAACTTGCTAGTTTAAAAAATATGCCACAAAAATCATTCGTGTGTGGCCTGATTTCAGGTGGCCTTTCCCATGCAGTCTTTTTGCTCTATTTTAAAAACAAGACATTTTTTAGCAAAATTCCTTTTTATATCGTTTTGTATTCCTTTCCCCGTTAAAATAAGCCCTCTATCGTTAAAATCGGTGAGACCTTATTTTTTGAATGAAAAAAGTGCAAAGGCTATATATAGTCCATGCTTCATTCGCGAAATTTCGATTAAAATATTTTGTCACCGATTTTGACGAATGAGCACTCGTTGGACGCGGAATAATGAGAGGAACATAACTGTAAAATATTTCTCACCGAAACTTGCTAGTTTAAAAAATATGCCACAAAAACCATTCGTGTGTGGCCTGATTTCAGGTGGCCTTTCCCATGCAGTCTTTTTGCTCTATTTTAAAAACAAGACATTTTTTTAGCAAAATTCCTTTTTATATCGTTTTGTATTCCTTTCCCCGTTAAAATAAGCCCTCTATCGTTAAAATCGGTGAGAACTTATTTTTTGAATGAAAAAAGTGCAAAGGCTATATATAGTCCATGCTTTTTTCGCGAAATTTCGATTAAAATATTTTGTCACCGATTTTGACGAATGAGCACTCGTTGGATGCGGAATAATGAGAGGAACATAACTGTAAAATATTTCTCACCGAAACTTGCTAGTTTAAAAAATATGCCACAAAAATCATTCGTGTGTGGCCTGATTTCAGGTGGCCTTTCCTATGCAGTCTTTTTGCTCTATTTTAAAAACAAGACATTTTTTTAGCAAAATTCCTTTTTATATCGTTTTGTATTCCTTTCCCCGTTAAAATAAGCGCTCTATCGTTAAAATCGGTGAGAACTTATTTTTTGAATGAAAAAAGTGCAAAGGCTATAGTCCATGCTTTTTTCGCGAAATTTCGATTAAAATATTTTGTCACCGATTTTGACGAATGAGCACTCGTTGGACGCGGAATAATGAGAGGAACATAACTGTAAAATATTTCTCACCGAAACTTGCTAGTTTAAAAAATATGCCACAAAAACCATTCGTGTGTGGCCTGATTTCAGGTGGCCTTTCCTATGCAGTCTTTTTGCTCTATTTTAAAAACAAGACATTTTTTTAGCAAAATCCCTTTTAATATCGTTTTGTATTCCTTTCCCCGTTAAAATAAGCCCTCTATCGTTAAAATCGGTGAGAACTTATTTTTTGAATGAAAAAAGTGCAAAGTCCATGCTTTTTTCGCGAAATTTCGATTAAAATATTTTGTCACCGATTTTGACGAATGAGCACTCGTTGGACGCGGAATAATAAGAGGAACATAACTGTAAAATATTTCTCACCGAAACTTGCTAGTTTAAAAAATATGCCACAAAAATCATTCGTGTGTGGCCTGATTTCAGGTGGCCTTTCCCATGCAGTCTTTTTGCTCTATTTTAAAAACAAGACATTTTTTAGCAAAATTCCTTTTTATATCGTTTTGTATTCCTTTCCCCGTTAAAATAAGCCCTCTATCGTTAAAATCGGTGAGACCTAATTTTTTGAATGAAAAAAGTGCAAAGGCTATATATAGTCCATGCTTTTTTCGCGAAATTTCGATTAAAATATTTTGTCACCGATTTTGACGAATGAGCACTCGTTGGACGCGGAATAATGAGAGGAACATAACTGTAAAATATTTCTCACCGAAACTTGCTAGTTTAAAAAATATGTCACAAAAATCATTCGTGTGTGGCCTGATTTCAGGTGGCCTTTCCTATGCAGTCTTTTTGCTCTATTTTAAAAACAAGACATTTTTTTAGCAAAATTCCTTTTTATATCGTTTTGTATTCCTTTCCCCGTTAAAATAAGCGCTCTATCGTTAAAATCGGTGAGAACTTATTTTTTGAATGAAAAAAGTGCAAAGGCTATAGTCCATGCTTTTTTCGCGAAATTTCGATTAAAATATTTTGTCACCGATTTTGACGAATGAGCACTCGTTGGACGCGGAATAATGAGAGGAACATAATTGTAAAATATTTCTCACCGAAACTTGCTAGTTTAACAAATATGCCACAAAAATCATTCGTGTGTGGCCTGATTTCAGGTGGCCTTTCCTATGCAGTCTTTTTGCTCTATTTTAAAAACAAGACATTTTTTTAGCAAAATTCCTTTTTATATCGTTTTGTATTCCTTTCCCCGTTAAAATAAGCCCTCTATCGTTAAAATCGGTGAGAACTTATTTTTTGAATGAAAAAAGGGCTTTTTCGCGAAATTTCGATTAAAATATTTTGTCACCGATTTTGACGAATGAGCACTCGTTGGACGCGGAATAATGAGAGGAACATAACTGTAAAATATTTCTCACCGAAACTTGCTAGTTTAAAAAATATGCCACAAAAATCATTCGTGTGTGGCCTGATTTCAGGTGGCCTTTCCTATGCAGTCTTTTTGCTCTATTTTAAAAACAAGACATTTTTTTAGCAAAATTCCTTTTTCTATCGTTTTGTATTCCTTTCCCCGTTAAAATAAGCCCTCGATCTTTAAAATCGGTGAGAGCTTATTTTTTGAATGAAAAAAGTGCAAAGGCTATAGTCCATGCTTTTGTCGCGAAATTTCGATTAAAATATTTTGTCACCGATTTTGACGAATGAGCACTCGTTGGACGCGGAATAATGAGAGGAACATAACTGTAAAATATTTCTCACCGAAACTTGCTAGTTTAACAAATATGCCACAAAAATCATTCGTGTGTGGCCTGATTTCAGGTGGCCTTTCCTATGCAGTCTTTTTGCTCTATTTTAAAAACAAGACATTTTTTTAGCAAAATTCCTTTTTATATCGTTTTGTATTCCTTTCCCTGTTATAATAAGCCCTCTATCGTTAAAATCGGTGAGAACTTATTTTTTGAATGAAAAAAGTGCAAAGGCTATAGTCCATGCTTTTTTCGCGAAATTTCGATTAAAATATTTTGTCACCGATTTTGACGAATGAGCACTCGTTGGACGCGGAATAATGAGAGGAACATAACTGTAAAATATTTCTCACCGAAACTTGCTAGTTTAACAAATATGCCACAAAAATCATTCGTGTGTGGCCTGATTTCAGGTGGCCTTTCCTATGCAGTCTTTTTGCTCTATTTTAAAAACAAGACATTTTTTTAGAAAAATTCCTTTTTATATCGTTTTGTATTCCTTTCCCCGTTAAAATAAGCCCTCTATCGTTAAAATCGGTGAGAACTTATTTTTTGAATGAAAAAAGGGCTTTTTTCGCGAAATTTCGATTAAAATATTTTGTCACCGATTTTGACGAATGAGCACTCGTTGGACGCGGGATAATGAGAGGAACATAACTGTAAAATATTTCTCACCGAAACTTGCTAGTTTAAAAAATATGCCACAAAAGTCATTCGTGTGTGGCCTGATTTCAGGTGGCCTTTCCTATGCAGTCTTTTTGCTCTATTTTGCTCTATTTTAAAAACAAGACTTTTTTTAGAAAAATTCCTTTTTATATCGTTTTGTATTCCTTTCCCCGTTAAAATAAGCCCTCTATCGTTAAAATCGGTGAGAACTTATTTTTTGAATGAAAAAAGGGCTTTTTTCGCGAAATTTCGATTAAAATATTTTGTCACCGATTTTGACGAATGAGCACTCGTTGGACGCGGGATAATGAGAGGAACATAACTGTAAAATATTTCTCACCGAAACTTGCTAGTTTAAAAAATATGCCACAAAAGTCATTCGTGTGTGGCCTGATTTCAGGTGGCCTTTCCTATGCAGTCTTTTTGCTCTATTTTGCTCTATTTTAAAAACAAGACTTTTTTTAGAAAAATTCCTTTTTATATCGTTTTGTATTCCTTTCCCCGTTAAAATAAGCCCTCTATCGTTAAAATCGGTGAGAACTTATTTTTTGAATGAAAAAAGGGCTTTTTTCGCGAAATTTCGATTAAAATATTTTGTCACCGATTTTGACGAATGAGCACTCGTTGGACGCGGGATAATGAGAGGAACATAACTGTAAAATATTTCTCACCGAAACTTGCTAGTTTAAAAAATATGCCACAAAAGTCATTCGTGTGTGGCCTGATTTCAGGTGGCCTTTCCTATGCAGTCTTTTTGCTCTATTTTAAAAACAAGACATTTTTTTAGCAAAATTCCTTTTTATATCGTTTTGTATTCCTTTCCCCGTTAAAATAAGCCCTCTATCGTTAAAATCGGTGAGAACTTATTTTTTGAATGAAAAAAGTGCAAAGGCTATAGTCCATGCTTTTTTCGCGAAATTTCGATTAAAATATTTTGTCACCGATTTTGACGAATGAGCACTCGTTGGACGCGGAATAATGAGAGGAACATAACTGTAAAATATTTCTCACCGAAACTTGCTAGTTTAACAAATATGCCACAAAAATCATTCGTGTGTGGCCTGATTTCAGGTGGCCTTTCCTATGCAGTCTTTTTGCTCTATTTTTAAAAACAAGACATTTTTTTAGCAAAATTCCTTTTTATATCGTTTTGTATTCCTTTCCCTGTTAAAATAAGCCCTCTATCGTTAAAATCGGTGAGAAATTTTTTTTTGAATGAAAAAAGGCAAAGGCTATAGTCCATGCTTTTTTCGCGAAATTTCGATTAAAATATTTTGTCACCGATTTTGACGAATGAGCACTCGTTGGACGCGGAATAATGAGAGGAACATAATTGTAAAATATTTCTCACCGAAACTTGCTAGTTTAACAAATATGCCACAAAAATCATTCGTGTGTGGCCTGATTTCAGGTGGCCTTTCCTATGCAGTCTTTTTGCTCTATTTTAAAAACAAGACATTTTTTTTAGCAAAATTCCTTTTTATATCGTTTTGTATTCCTTTCCCCGTTAAAATAAGCCCTCTATCGTTAAAATCGGTGAGAACTTATTTTTTGAATGAAAAAAGTGCAAAGGCTATAGTCCATGCTTTTTTCGCGAAATTTCGATTAAAATATTTTGTCACCGATTTTGACGAATGAGCACTCGTTGGACGCGGAATAATGAGAGGAACATAACTTAAAATATTTCTCACCGAAACTTGCTAGTTTAACAAATATGCCACAAAAATCATTCGTGTGTGGCCTGATTTCAGGTGGCCTTTTCCTATGCAGTCTTTTTGCTCTATTTTAAAAACAAGACATTTTTTTAGAAAAATTCCTTTTTATATCGTTTTGTATTCCTTTCCCCGTTAAAATAAGCCCTCTATCGTTAAAATCGGTGAGAACTTATTTTTTGAATGAAAAAAGGGCTTTTTTCGCGAAATTTCGATTAAAATATTTTGTCACCGATTTTGACGAATGAGCACTCGTTGGACGCGGGATAATGAGAGGAACATAACTGTAAAATATTTCTCACCGAAACTTGCTAGTTTAAAAAATATGCCACAAAAGTCATTCGTGTGTGGCCTGATTTCAGGTGGCCTTTCCTATGCAGTCTTTTTGCTCTATTTTGCTCTATTTTAAAAACAAGACTTTTTTTAGAAAAATTCCTTTTTATATCGTTTTGTATTCCTTTCCCCGTTAAATAAGCCCTCTATCGTTAAAATCGGTGAGAACTTATTTTTTGAATGAAAAAAGGGCTTTTTCGCGAAATTTCGATTAATATATTTTGTCACCGATTTTGACGAATGAGCACTCGTTGGACGCGGAATAATGAGAGGAACATAACTGTAAAATATTTCTCACCGAAACTTGCTAGTTTAACAAATATGCCACAAAAATCATTCGTGTGTGGCCTGATTTCAGGTGGCCTTTCCTATGCAGTCTTTTTGCTCTATTTTAAAAACAAGACATTTTTTTAGAAAAATTCCTTTTTATATCGTTTTGTATTCCTTTCCCCGTTAAAATAAGCCCTCTATCGTTAAAATCGGTGAGAACTTATTTTTTTGCACTCGTTGGACGCGGAATAATGAGAGGAACATAACTGTAAAATATTTCTCACCGAAACTTGCTAGTTTAACAAATATGCCACAAAAATCATTCGTGTGTGGCCTGATTTCAGGTGGCCTTTCCTATGCAGTCTTTTTGCTCTATTTTAAAAACAGGACATTTTTTTTAGCAAAATTCCTTTTTATATCGTTTTGTATTCCTTTCCCTGTTATAATAAGCCCTCTATCGTTAAAATCGGTGAGAACTTATTTTTTGAATGAAAAAAGTGCAAAGGCTATAGTCCATGCTTTTTTCGCGAAATTTCGATTAAAATATTTTGTCACCGATTTTGACGAATGAGCACTCGTTGGACGCGGAATAATGAGAGGAACATAACTGTAAAATATTTCTCACCGAAACTTGCTAGTTTAACAAATATGCCACAAAAATCATTCGTGTGTGGCCTGATTTCAGGTGGCCTTTCCTATGCAGTCTTTTTGCTCTATTTTAAAAACAAGACATTTTTTAGAAAAATTCCTTTTTATATCGTTTTGTATTCCTTTCCCCGTTAAAATAAGCCCTCTATCGTTAAAATCGGTGAGAACTTATTTTTTGAATGAAAAAAGGGCTTTTTTCGCGAAATTTCGATTAAAATATTTTGTCACCGATTTTGACGAATGAGCACTCGTTGGACGCGGGATAATGAGAGGAACATAACTGTAAAATATTTCTCACCGAAACTTGCTAGTTTAAAAAATATGCCACAAAAGTCATTCGTGTGTGGCCTGATTTCAGGTGGCCTTTCCTATGCAGTCTTTTTGCTCTATTTTGCTCTATTTTAAAAACAAGACTTTTTTTAGAAAAATTCCTTTTTATATCGTTTTGTATTCCTTTCCCCGTTAAAATAAGCCCTCTATCGTTAAAATCGGTGAGAACTTATTTTTTGAATGAAAAAAGGGCTTTTTTCGCGAAATTTCGATTAATATATTTTGTCACCGATTTTGACGAATGAGCACTCGTTGGACGCGGAATAATGAGAGGAACATAACTGTAAAATATTTCTCACCGAAACTTGCTAGTTTAACAAATATGCCACAAAAATCATTCGTGTGTGGCCTGATTTCAGGTGGCCTTTCCTATGCAGTCTTTTTGCTCTATTTTAAAAACAAGACATTTTTTTAGAAAAATTCCTTTTTATATCGTTTTGTATTCCTTTCCCCGTTAAAATAAGCCCTCTATCGTTAAAATCGGTGAGAACTTATTTTTTGAATGAAAAAAGGGCTTTTTTCGCGAAATTTCGATTAAAATATTTTGTCACCGATTTTGACGAATGAGCACTCGTTGGACGCGGGATAATGAGAGGAACATAACTGTAAAATATTTCTCACCGAAACTTGCTAGTTTAAAAAATATGCCACAAAAGTCATTCGTGTGTGGCCTGATTTCAGGTGGCCTTTCCTATGCAGTCTTTTTGCTCTATTTTAAAAACAAGACATTTTTTTAGCAAAATTCCTTTTTATATCGTTTTGTATTCCTTTCCCTGTTATAATAAGCCCTCTATCGTTAAAATCGGTGAGAACTTATTTTTTGAATGAAAAAAGTGCAAAGGCTATAGTCCATGCTTTTTTCGCGAAATTTCGATTAAAATATTTTGTCACCGATTTTGACGAATGAGCACTCGTTGGACGCGGAATAATGAGAGGAACATAACTGTAAAATATTTCTCACCGAAACTTGCTAGTTTAACAAATATGCCACAAAAATCATTCGTGTGTGGCCTGATTTCAGGTGGCCTTTCCTATGCAGTCTTTTTGCTCTATTTTAAAAACAAGACATTTTTTTAGAAAAATTCCTTTTTATATCGTTTTGTATTCCTTTCCCCGTTAAAATAAGCCCTCTATCGTTAAAATCGGTGAGAACTTATTTTTTGAATGAAAAAAGGGCTTTTTTCGCGAAATTTCGATTAAAATATTTTGTCACCGATTTTGACGAATGAGCACTCGTTGGACGCGGGATAATGAGAGGAACATAACTGTAAAATATTTCTCACCGAAACTTGCTAGTTTAAAAAATATGCCACAAAAGTCATTCGTGTGTGGCCTGATTTCAGGTGGCCTTTCCTATGCAGTCTTTTTGCTCTATTTTGCTCTATTTAAAAACAAGACTTTTTTTAGAAAAATTCCTTTTTATATCGTTTTGTATTCCTTTCCCCGTTAAAATAAGCCCTCTATCGTTAAAATCGGTGAGAACTTATTTTTTGAATGAAAAAAGGGCTTTTTTCGCGAAATTTCGATTAAAATATTTTGTCACCGATTTTGACGAATGAGCACTCGTTGGACGCGGAATAATGAGAGGAACATAACTGTAAAATATTTCTCACCGAAACTTGCTAGTTTAACAAATATGCCACAAAAATCATTCGTGTGTGGCCTGATTTCAGGTGGCCTTTCCTATGCAGTCTTTTTGCTCTATTTTAAAAACAAGACATTTTTTTATCAAAATTCCTTTTTATATCGTTTTGTATTCCTTTCCCTGTTATAATAAGCCCTCTATCGTTAAAATCGGTGAGAACTTATTTTTTGAATGAAAAAAGTGCAAAGGCTATAGTCCATGCTTTTTTCGCGAAATTTCGATTAAAATATTTTGTCACCGATTTTGACGAATGAGCACTCGTTGGACGCGGAATAATGAGAGGAACATAACTGTAAAATATTTCTCACCGAAACTTGCTAGTTTAACAAATATGCCACAAAAATCATTCGTGTGTGGCCTGATTTCAGGTGGCCTTTCCTATGCAGTCTTTTTGCTCTATTTTAAAAACAAGACATTTTTTTAGAAAAATTCCTTTTTATATCGTTTTGTATTCCTTTCCCCGTTAAAATAAGCCCTCTATCGTTAAAATCGGTGAGAACTTATTTTTTGAATGAAAAAAGGGCTTTTTTCGCGAAATTTCGATTAAAATATTTTGTCACCGATTTTGACGAATGAGCACTCGTTGGACGCGGGATAATGAGAGGAACATAACTGTAAAATATTTCGCACCGAAACTTGCTAGTTTAAAAAATATGCCACAAAAGTCATTCGTGTGTGGCCTGATTTCAGGTGGCCTTTCCTATGCAGTCTTTTTGCTCTATTTTGCTCTATTTTAAAAACAAGACTTTTTTTAGAAAAATTCCTTTTTATATCGTTTTGTATTCCTTTCCCCGTTAAAATAAGCCCTCTATCGTTAAAATCGGTGAGAACTTATTTTTTGAATGAAAAAAGGGCTTTTTTCGCGAAATTTCGATTAATATATTTTGTCACCGATTTTGACGAATGAGCACTCGTTGGACGCGGAATAATGAGAGGAACATAACTGTAAAATATTTCTCACCGAAACTTGCTAGTTTAACAAATATGCCACAAAAATCATTCGTGTGTGGCCTGATTTCAGGTGGCCTTTCCTATGCAGTCTTTTTGCTCTATTTTAAAAACAAGACATTTTTTTAGAAAAATTCCTTTTTATATCGTTTTGTATTCCTTTCCCCGTTAAAATAAGCCCTCTATCGTTAAAATCGGTGAGAACTTATTTTTTGAATGAAAAAAGGGCTTTTTTCGCGAAATTTCGATTAAAATATTTTGTCACCGATTTTGACGAATGAGCACTCGTTGGACGCGGGATAATGAGAGGAACATAACTGTAAAATATTTCTCACCGAAACTTGCTAGTTTAAAAAATATGCCACAAAAGTCATTCGTGTGTGGCCTGATTTCAGGTGGCCTTTCCTATGCAGTCTTTTTGCTCTATTTTAAAAACAAGACATTTTTTTAGCAAAATTCCTTTTTATATCGTTTTGTATTCCTTTCCCCGTTAAAATAAGCCCTCTATCGTTAAAATCGGTGAGAACTTATTTTTTGAATGAAAAAAGTGCAAAGGCTATAGTCCATGCTTTTTTCGCGAAATTTCGATTAAAATATTTTGTCACCGATTTTGACGAATGAGCACTCGTTGGACGCGGAATAATGAGAGGAACATAACTGTAAAATATTTCTCACCGAAACTTGCTAGTTTAACAAATATGCCACAAAAATCATTCGTGTGTGGCCTGATTTCAGGTGGCCTTTCCTATGCAGTCTTTTTGCTCTATTTTAAAAACAAGACATTTTTTTAGCAAAATTCCTTTTTATATCGTTTTGTATTCCTTTCCCTGTTAAAATAAGCCCTCTATCGTTAAAATCGGTGAGAAATTTTTTTTTTAATGAAAAAAGGCAAAGGCTATAGTCCATGCTTTTTTCGCGAAATTTCGATTAAAATATTTTGTCACCGATTTTGACGAATGAGCACTCGTTGGACGCGGAATAATGAGAGGAACATAATTGTAAAATATTTCTCACCGAAACTTGCTAGTTTAACAAATATGCCACAAAAATCATTCGTGTGTGGCCTGATTTCAGGTGGCCTTTCCTATGCAGTCTTTTTGCTCTATTTTAAAAACAAGACATTTTTTTAGCAAAATTCCTTTTTATATCGTTTTGTATTCCTTTCCCCGTTAAAATAAGCCCTCTATCGTTAAAATCGGTGAGAACTTATTTTTTGAATGAAAAAAGTGCAAAGGCTATAGTCCATGCTTTTTTCGCGAAATTTCGATTAAAATATTTTGTCACCGATTTTGACGAATGAGCACTCGTTGGACGCGGAATAATGAGAGGAACATAACTGTAAAATATTTCTCACCGAAACTTGCTAGTTTAACAAATATGCCACAAAAATCATTCGTGTGTGGCCTGATTTCAGGTGGCCTTTCCTATGCAGTCTTTTTGCTCTATTTTAAAAACAAGACATTTTTTTAGCAAAATTCCTTTTTATATCGTTTTGTATTCCTTTCCCTGTTATAATAAGCCCTCTATCGTTAAAATCGGTGAGAACTTATTTTTTGAATGAAAAAAGTGCAAAGGCTATAGTCCATGCTTTTTTCGCGAAATTTCGATTAAAATATTTTGTCACCGATTTTGACGAATGAGCACTCGTTGGACGCGGAATAATGAGAGGAACATAACTGTAAAATATTTCTCACCGAAACTTGCTAGTTTAACAAATATGCCACAAAAATCATTCGTGTGTGGCCTGATTTCAGGTGGCCTTTCCTATGCAGTCTTTTTGCTCTATTTTAAAAACAAGACATTTTTTTAGAAAAATTCCTTTTTATATCGTTTTGTATTCCTTTCCCCGTTAAAATAAGCCCTCTATCGTTAAAATCGGTGAGAACTTATTTTTTGAATGAAAAAAGGGCTTTTTTCGCGAAATTTCGATTAAAATATTTTGTCACCGATTTTGACGAATGAGCACTCGTTGGACGCGGGATAATGAGAGGAACATAACTGTAAAATATTTCTCACCGAAACTTGCTAGTTTAAAAAATATGCCACAAAAGTCATTCGTGTGTGGCCTGATTTCAGGTGGCCTTTCCTATGCAGTCTTTTTGCTCTATTTTGCTCTATTTTAAAAACAAGACTTTTTTAGAAAAATTCCTTTTTATATCGTTTTGTATTCCTTTCCCCGTTAAAATAAGCCCTCTATCGTTAAAATCGGTGAGAACTTATTTTTTGAATGAAAAAAGGGCTTTTTTCGCGAAATTTCGATTAAAATATTTTGTCACCGATTTTGACGAATGAGCACTCGTTGGACGCGGGATAATGAGAGGAACATAACTGTAAAATATTTCTCACCGAAACTTGCTAGTTTAAAAAATATGCCACAAAAGTCATTCGTGTGTGGCCTGATTTCAGGTGGCCTTTCCTATGCAGTCTTTTTGCTCTATTTTGCTCTATTTTAAAAACAAGACTTTTTTTAGAAAAATTCCTTTTTATATCGTTTTGTATTCCTTTCCCCGTTAAAATAAGCCCTCTATCGTTAAAATCGGTGAGAACTTATTTTTTGAATGAAAAAAGGGCTTTTTTCGCGAAATTTCGATTAAAATATTTTGTCACCGATTTTGACGAATGAGCACTCGTTGGACGCGGGATAATGAGAGGAACATAACTGTAAAATATTTCTCACCGAAACTTGCTAGTTTAAAAAATATGCCACAAAAGTCATTCGTGTGTGGCCTGATTTCAGGTGGCCTTTCCTATGCAGTCTTTTTGCTCTATTTTAAAAACAAGACATTTTTTTAGCAAAATTCCTTTTTATATCGTTTTGTATTCCTTTCCCCGTTAAAATAAGCCCTCTATCGTTAAAATCGGTGAGAACTTATTTTTTGAATGAAAAAAGTGCAAAGGCTATACCATGCTTTTTTCGCGAAATTTCGATTAAAATATTTTGTCACCGATTTTGACGAATGAGCACTCGTTGGACGCGGAATAATGAGAGGAACATAACTGTAAAATATTTCTCACCGAAACTTGCTAGTTTAACAAATATGCCACAAAAATCATTCGTGTGTGGCCTGATTTCAGGTGGCCTTTCCTATGCAGTCTTTTTGCTCTATTTTAAAAACAAGACATTTTTTTAGCAAAATTCCTTTTTATATCGTTTTGTATTCCTTTCCCTGTTAAAATAAGCCCTCTATCGTTAAAATCGGTGAGAAATTTTTTTTTGAATGAAAAAAGGCAAAGGCTATAGTCCATGCTTTTTTCGCGAAATTTCGATTAAAATATTTTGTCACCGATTTTGACGAATGAGCACTCGTTGGACGCGGAATAATGAGAGGAACATAACTGTAAAATATTTCTCACCGAAACTTGCTAGTTTAACAAATATGCCACAAAAATCATTCGTGTGTGGCCTGATTTCAGGTGGCCTTTCCTATGCAGTCTTTTTGCTCTATTTTAAAAACAAGACATTTTTTTAGAAAAATTCCTTTTTATATCGTTTTGTATTCCTTTCCCCGTTAAAATAAGCCCTCTATCGTTAAAATCGGTGAGAACTTATTTTTTGAATGAAAAAAGGGCTTTTTTCGCGAAATTTCGATTAAAATATTTTGTCACCGATTTTGACGAATGAGCACTCGTTGGACGCGGGATAATGAGAGGAACATAACTGTAAAATATTTCTCACCGAAACTTGCTAGTTTAAAAAATATGCCACAAAAGTCATTCGTGTGTGGCCTGATTTCAGGTGGCCTTTCCTATGCAGTCTTTTTGCTCTATTTTAAAAACAAGACATTTTTTTAGCAAAATTCCTTTTTATATCGTTTTGTATTCCTTTCCCCGTTAAAATAAGCCCTCTATCGTTAAAATCGGTGAGAACTTATTTTTTGAATGAAAAAAGTGCAAAGGCTATAGTCCATGCTTTTTTCACGAAATTTCGATTAAAATATTTTGTCACCGATTTTGACGAATGAGCACTCGTTGGACGCGGAATAATGAGAGGAACATAACTGTAAAATATTTCTCACCGAAACTTGCTAGTTTAACAAATATGCCACAAAAATCATTCGTGTGGTGGCCTGATTTCAGGTGGCCTTTCCTATGCAGTCTTTTTGCTCTATTTTAAAAACAAGACATTTTTTAGCAAAATTCCTTTTTATATCGTTTTGTATTCCTTTCCCCTGTTAAAATAAGCCCTCTATCGTTAAAATCGGTGAGAAAGTTTTTTTTGAATGAAAAAAAGTGCAAAGGCTATAGTCCATGCTTTTTTTCGCGAAATTTCGATTAAAATATTTTGTCACCGATTTTGACGAATGAGCACTCGTTGGACGCGGAATAATGAGAGGAACATAATTGTAAAATATTTCTCACCGAAACTTGCTAGTTTAACAAATATGCCACAAAAATCATTCGTGTGTGGCCTGATTTCAGGTGGCCTTTCCTATGCAGTCTTTTTGCTCTATTTAAAAACAAGACATTTATTTAGCAAAATTCCTTTTTATATCGTTTTGTATTCCTTTCCCCGTTAAAATAAGCCCTCTATCGTTAAAATCGGTGAGAACTTATTTTTTGAATGAAAAAGTGCAAAGGCTATAGTCCATGCTTTTTTCGCGAAAATTTCGATTAAAATATTTTGTCACCGATTTTGACGAATGAGCACTCGTTGGACGCGGAATAATGAGAGGAACATAACTGTAAAATATTTCTCACCGAAACTTGCTAGTTTAAAAAATATGCCACAAAAATCATTCGTGTGTGGCCTGATTTCAGGTGGCCTTTCCTATGCAGTCTTTTTGCTCTATTTTAAAAACAAGACATTTTTTTAGAAAAATTCCTTTTTATATCGTTTTGTATTCCTTTCCCCGTTAAAATAAGCCCTCTATCGTTAAAATCGGTGAGAACTTATTTTTGAATGAAAAAAGGGCTTTTTTCGCGAAATTTCGATTAAAATATTTTGTCACCGATTTTGACGAATGAGCACTCGTTGACGCGGGATAATGAGAGGAACATAACTGTAAAATATTTCTCACCGAAACTTGCTAGTTTAAAAAATATGCCACAAAAGTCATTCGTGTGTGGCCTGATTTCAGGTGGCCTTTCCTATGCAGTCTTTTTGCTCTATTTTGCTCTATTTTAAAAACAAGACTTTTTTTAGAAAAATTCCTTTTTATATCGTTTTGTATTCCTTTCCCCGTTAAAATAAGCCCTCTATCGTTAAAATCGGTGAGAACTTATTTTTTGAATGAAAAAAGGGCTTTTTTCGCGAAATTTCGATTAATATATTTTGTCACCGATTTTGACGAATGAGCACTCGTTGGACGCGGAATAATGAGAGGAACATAACTGTAAAATATTTCTCACCGAAACTTGCTAGTTTAACAAATATGCCACAAAAATCATTCGTGTGTGGCCTGATTTCAGGTGGCCTTTCCTATGCAGTCTTTTTGCTCTATTTTAAAAACAAGACATTTTTTTAGCAAAATTCCTTTTTATATCGTTTTGTATTCCTTTCCCCGTTAAAATAAGCCCTCTATCGTTAAAATCGGTGAGAACTTATTTTTTTGAATGAAAAAAGTGCAAAGGCTATAGTCCATGCTTTTTTCGCGAAATTTCGATTAAAATATTTTGTCACCGATTTTGACGAATGAGCACTCGTTGGACGCGGAATAATGAGAGGAACATAACTGTAAAATATTTCTCACCGAAACTTGCTAGTTTAACAAATATGCCACAAAAATCATTCGTGTGTGCCTGATTTCAGGTGGCCTTTCCTATGCAGTCTTTTTGCTCTATTTTAAAAACAAGACATTTTTTTAGAAAAATTCCTTTTTATATCGTTTTGTATTCCTTTCCCCGTTAAAATAAGCCCTCTATCGTTAAAATCGGTGAGAACTTATTTTTTGAATGAAAAAAGGGCTTTTTTCGCGAAATTTCGATTAAAATATTTTGTCACCGATTTTGACGAATGAGCACTCGTTGGACGCGGGATAATGAGAGGAACATAACTGTAAAATATTTCTCACCGAAACTTGCTAGTTTAAAAAATATGCCACAAAAGTCATTCGTGTGTGGCCTGATTTCAGGTGGCCTTTCCTATGCAGTCTTTTTGCTCTATTTTGCTCTATTTTAAAAACAAGACTTTTTTTAGAAAAATTCCTTTTTATATCGTTTTGTATTCCTTTCCCCGTTAAAATAAGCCCTCTATCGTTAAAATCGGTGAGAACTTATTTTTTGAATGAAAAGAAAGGGCTTTTTTCGCGAAATTTCGATTAAAATATTTTGTCACCGATTTTGACGAATGAGCACTCGTTGGACGCGGAATAATGAGAGGAACATAACTGTAAAATATTTCTCACCGAAACTTGCTAGTTTAAAAAGTATGCCACAAAAATCATTCGTGTGTGGCCTGATTTCAGGTGGCCTTTCCTATGCAGTCTTTTTGCTCTATTTGCTCTATTTTAAAAACAAGACTTTTTTTAGAAAAATTCCTTTTTATATCGTTTTGTATTCCTTTCCCCGTTAAAATAAGCCCTCTATCGTTAAAATCGGTGAGAACTTATTTTTTGAATGAAAAAAGTGCAAAGGCTATAGTCCATGCTTTTTTCGCGAAATTTCGATTAAAATATTTTGTCACCGATTTTGACGAATGAGCACTCGTTGGACGCGGAATAGTGAGAGGAACTTAACTGTAAAATATTTCTCACCGAAACTTGCTAGTTTAAAAAATATGCCACAAAAGTCATTCGTGTGTGGCCTGATTTCAGGTGGCCTTTCCTATGCAGTCTTTTTGCTCTATTTGCTCTATTTAAAAACAAGACATTTTTTTAGAAAAATTCCTTTTTATATCGTTTTGTATTCCTTTCCCCGTTAAAATAAGCCCTCTATCGTTAAAATCGTGAGAACTTATTTTTTGAATGAAAAGAAAGGGTCTGTTTTTCGCGAAATTTCGATTAAAATATTTTGTCACCGATTTTGACGAATGAGCACTCGTTGGACGCGGAATAATGAGAGGAACATAACTGTAAAATATTTCTCACCGAAACTTGCTAGTTTAAAAAATATGCCACAAAAATCATTCGTGTGTGGCCTGATTTCAGGTGGCCTTTCCCTATGCAGTCTTTTTGCTCTATTTTAAAAAACAAGACATTTTTTTAGCAAAATTCCTTTTTATATCGTTTTGTATTCCTTTCCCCTGTTATAATAAGCCCTCTATCGTTAAAATCGGTGAGAACTTATTTTTTTGAATGAAAAAAGTGCAAAGGCTATAGTCCATGCTTTTTTCGCGAAATTGCGATTAATATATTTTGTCACCGATTTTGACGAATGAGCACTCGTTGGACGTGGAATAATGAGAGGAAACATAACTGTAAAATATTTCTCACCGAAACTTGCTAGTTTAACAAATATGCCACAAAAATCATTCGTGTGTGGCCTCGATTTCAGGTGGCCTTTCCTATGCAGTCTTTTTGCTCTATTTTAAAAACAAGACATTTTTTTAGCAAAATTCCTTTTTATATCGTTTTGTATTCCTTTCCCCGTTAAAATAAGCCCTCTATCGTTAAATCGGTGAGAACTTATTTTTTTAATGAAAAAAGTGCAAAGGCTATAGTCCATGCTTTTTTCGCGAAATTTCGATTAAAATATTTTGTCACCGATTTTGACGAATGAGCACTCGTTGGACGCGGAATAATGAGAGGAACATAACTGTAAAATATTTCTCACCGAAACTTGCTAGTTTAACAAATATGCCACAAAAATCATTCGTGTGTGGCCTGATTTCAGGTGGCCTTTCCTATGCAGTCTTTTTGCTCTATTTTAAAAACAAGACATCTTTTTAGCAAAATTCCTTTTTATATCGTTTTGTATTCCTTTCCTGTTAAAATAAGCCCTCTATCGTTAAAATCGGTGAGAAATTTTTTTTTGAATGAAAAAAGTGCAAAGGCTATAGTCCATGCTTTTTTCGCGAAATTTCGATTAAAATATTTTGTCACCGATTTTGACGAATGAGCACTCGTTGGACGCGGAATAATGAGAGGAACATAACTGTAAAATATTTCTCACCGAAACTTGCTAGTTTAACAAATATGCCACAAAAATCATTCGTGTGTGGCCTGATTTCATGTGGCCTTTCCTATGCAGTCTTTTTGCTCTATTTTAAAAACAAGACATTTTTTTAGCAAAATTCCTTTTTATATCGTTTTGTATTCCTTTCCCCGTTAAAATAAGCCCTCTATCGTTAAAATCGGTGAGAACTTATTTTTTTGAATGAAAAAAGTGCAAAGGCTATAGTCCATGCTTTTTTCGCGAAATTTCGATTAAAATATTTTGTCACCGATTTTGACGAATGAGCACTCGTTGGACGCGGAATAATGAGAGGAACATAACTGTAAAATATTTCTCACCGAAACTTGCTAGTTTAACAAATATGCCACAAAAATCATTCGTGTGTGGCCTGATTTCAGGTGGCCTTTCCTATGCAGTCTTTTTGCTCTATTTTAAAACAAGACATTTTTTAGCAAAATTCCTTTTTATATCGTTTTGTATTCCTTTCCCCGTTAAAATAAGCCCTCTATCGTTAAAATCGGTGAGAACTTATTTTTTGAATGAAAAAAGTGCAAAGGCTATAGTCCATGCTTTTTTCGCGAAATTTCGATTAAAATATTTTGTCACCGATTTTGACGAATGAGCACTCGTTGGACGCGGATAATGAGAGGAACATAACTGTAAAATATTTCTCACCGAAACTTGCTAGTTTAACAAATATGCCACAAAAATCATTCGTGTGTGGCCTGATTTCAGGTGGCCTTTCCTATGCAGTCTTTTTGCTCTATTTTAAAAACAAGACATTTTTTTAGCAAAATTCCTTTTTATATCGTTTTGTATTCCTTTCCCTGTTAAAATAAGCCCTCTATCGTTAAAATCGGTGAGAAATTTTTTTTTGAATGAAAAAAGGCAAAGGCTTATAGTCCATGCTTTTTTCGCGAAATTTCGATTAAAATATTTTGTCACCGATTTTGACGAATGAGCACTCGTTGGACGCGGAATAATGAGAGGAACATAATTGTAAAATATTTCTCACCGAAACTTGCTAGTTTAACAAATATGCCACAAAAATCATTCGTGTGTGGCCTGATTTCAGGTGGCCTTTCCTATGCAGTCTTTTTGCTCTATTTTAAAAACAAGACATTTTTTTAGCAAAATTCCTTTTTATATCGTTTTGTATTCCTTTCCCCGTTAAAATAAGCCCTCTATCGTTAAAATCGGTGAGAACTTATTTTTTGAATGAAAAAAGTGCAAAGGCTATAGTCCATGCTTTTTTCGCGAAATTTCGATTAAAATATTTTGTCACCGATTTTGACGAATGAGCACTCGTTGGACGCGGAATAATGAGAGGAACATAACTGTAAAATATTTCTCACCGAAACTTGCTAGTTTAACAAATATGCCACAAAAATCATTCGTGTGTGGCCTGATTTCAGGTGGCCTTTCCTATGCAGTCTTTTTGCTCTATTTTAAAAACAAGACATTTTTTTAGCAAAATTCCTTTTTATATCGTTTTGTATTCCTTTCCCCGTTAAAATAAGCCCTCTATCGTTAAAATCGGTGAGAACTTATTTTTTGAATGAAAAAAGTGCAAAGGCTATAGTCCATGCTTTTTCGCGAAATTTCGTTTAAAATATTTTGTCACCGATTTTGACGAATGAGCACTCGTTGGACGCGGAATAATGAGAGGAACATAACTGTAAAATATTTCTCACCGAAACTTGCTAGTTTAACAAATATGCCACAAAAATCATTCGTGTGTGGCCTGATTTCAGGTGGCCTTTCCTATGCAGTCTTTTTGCTCTATTTTAAAAACAAGACATTTTTTTAGCAAAATTCCTTTTTATATCGTTTTGTATTCCTTTCCCCGTTAAAATAAGCCCTCTATCGTTAAAATCGGTGAGAACTTATTTTTTGAATGAAAAAAGTGCAAAGGCTATAGTCCATGCTTTTTCGCGAAATTTCGATTAAAATATTTTGTCACCGATTTTGACGAATGAGCACTCGTTGGACGCGGAATAATGAGAGGAACATAACTGTAAAATATTTCTCACCGAAACTTGCTAGTTTAACAAATATGCCACAAAAATCATTCGTGTGTGGCCTGATTTCAGGTGGCCTTTCCTATGCAGTCTTTTTGCTCTATTTTAAAAACAAGACATTTTTTTAGCAAAATTCCTTTTTATATCGTTTTGTATTCCTTTCCCCGTTAAAATAAGCCCTCTATCGTTAAAATCGGTGAGAAATTATTTTTTGAATGAAAAAAGTGCAAAGGCTATAGTCCATGCTTTTTTCGCGAAATTTCGATTAAAATATTTTGTCACCGATTTTGACGAATGAGCACTCGTTGGACGCGGAATAATGAGAGGAACATAACTGTAAAATATTTCTCACCGAAACTTGCTAGTTTAACAAATATGCCACAAAAATCATTCGTGTGTGGCCTGATTTCAGGTGGCCTTTCCTATGCAGTCTTTTTGCTCTATTTTAAAAACAAGACATTTTTTTAGCAAAATTCCTTTTTATATCGTTTTGTATTCCTTTCCCCGTTAAATAAGCCCTCTATCGTTAAAATCGGTGAGAACTTATTTTTTGAATGAAAAAAGTGCAAAGGCTATAGTCCCATGCTTTTTTCGCGAAATTTCGATTAAAATATTTTGTCACCGATTTTGACGAATGAGCACTCGTTGGACGCGGAATAATGAGAGGAACATAACTGTAAAATATTTCTCACCGAAAACTTGCTAGTTTAACAAATATGCCACAAAAAATCATTCGTGTGTGGCCTGATTTCAGGTGGCCTTTCCTATGCAGTCTTTTTGCTCTATTTTAAAAACAAGACATTTTTTTAGCAAAATTCCTTTTTATATCGTTTTGTATTCCTTTCCCCGTTAAAATAAGCCCTCTATCGTTAAAATCGGTGAGAACTTATTTTTTGAATGAAAAAAGTGCAAAGGCTATAGTCCATGCTTTTTTCGCGAAATTTCGATTAAAATATTTTGTCACCGATTTTGACGAATGAGCACTCGTTGGACGCGGAATAATGAGAGGAACATAACTGTAAAATATTTCTCACCGAAACTTGCTAGTTTAACAAATATGCCACAAAAATCATTCGTGTGTGGCCTGATTTCAGGTGGCCTTTCCTATGCAGTCTTTTTGCTCTATTTTAAAAACAAGACATTTTTTTAGCAAAATTCCTTTTTATATCGTTTTGTATTCCTTTCCCCGTTAAAATAAGCCCTCTATCGTTAAAATCGGTGAGAACTTATTTTTTGAATGAAAAAAGTGCAAAGGCTATAGTCCATGCTTTTTTCGCGAAATTTCGATTAAAATATTTTGTCACCGATTTTGACGAATGAGCACTCGTTGGACGCGGAATAATGAGAGGAACATAAC
Source organism: Dioctria rufipes (assembly GCA_963924295.1). Lineage (NCBI taxonomy): Eukaryota > Metazoa > Arthropoda > Insecta > Diptera > Asilidae > Dioctria > Dioctria rufipes. Next base: position 164,229,518 of record OZ002742.1, on the reverse strand, counting down.
TGTAAAATATTTCTCACCGAAACTTGCTAGTTTAACAAATATGCCACAAAAATCATTCGTGTGTGGCCTGATTTCAGGTGGCCTTTCCTATGCAGTCTTTTTGCTCTATTTTAAAAACAAGACATTTTTTTAGCAAAATTCCTTTTTATATCGTTTTGTATTCCTTTCCCCGTTAAAATAAGCCCTCTATCGTTAAAATCGGTGAGAACTTATTTTTTGAATGAAAAAAGTGCAAAGGCTATAGTCCATGCTTTTTTCGCGAAATTTCGATTAATATATTTTGTCACCGATTTTGACGAATGAGCACTCGTTGGACGCGGAATAATGAGAGGAACATAACTGTAAAATATTCTCACCGAAACTTGCTAGTTTAACAAATATGCCACAAAAATCATTCGTGTGTGGCCTGATTTCAGGTGGCCTTTCTATGCAGTCTTTTTGCTCTATTTTAAAAACAAGACATTTTTTTAGCAAAATTCCTTTTTATATCGTTTTGTATTCCTTTCCCCTGTTAAAATAAGCCCTCTATCGTTAAAATCGGTGAGAAACTTATTTTTTGAATGAAAAAAGTGCAAAGGCTATAGTCCATGCTTTTTTCGCGAAATTTCGATTAATATATTTTGTCACCGATTTTGACGAATGAGCACTCGTTGGACGCGGAATAATGAGAGGAACATAACTGTAAAATATTTCTCACCGAAACTTGCTAGTTTAACAAATATGCCACAAAAATCATTCGTGTGTGGCCTGATTTCAGGTGGCCTTTCCTATGCAGTCTTTTTGCTCTATTTTAAAAACAAGACATTTTTTTAGCAAAATTCCTTTTTATATCGTTTTGTATTCCTTTCCCCGTTAAAATAAGCCCTCTATCGTTAAAATCGGTGAGAACTTATTTTTTGAATGAAAAAAGTGCAAAGGCTATAGTCCATGCTTTTTTCGCGAAATTTCGATTAAAATATTTTGTCACCGATTTTGACGAATGAGCACTCGTTGGACGCGGAATAATGAGAGGAACATAACTGTAAAATATTTCTCACCGAAACTTGCTAGTTTAACAAATATGCCACAAAAATCATTCGTGTGTGGCCTGATTTCAGGTGGCCTTTCCTATGCAGTCTTTTTGCTCTATTTTAAAAACAAGACATTTTTTAGCAAAATTCCTTTTTATATCGTTTTGTATTCCTTTCCCTGTTAAAATAAGCCCTCTATCGTTAAAATCGGTGAGAAATTTTTTTTTGAATGAAAAAAGTGCAAAGGCTATAGTCCATGCTTTTTTCGCGAAATTTCGATTAAAATATTTTGTCACCGATTTTGACGAATGAGCACTCGTTGGACGCGGAATAATGAGAGGAACATAACTGTAAAATATTTCTCACCGAAACTTGCTAGTTTAACAAATATGCCACAAAAATCATTCGTGTGTGGCCTGATTTCAGGTGGCCTTTCCTATGCAGTCTTTTTGCTCTATTTTAAAAACAAGACATTTTTTTAGCAAAATTCCTTTTTATATCGTTTTGTATTCCTTTCCCTGTTAAAATAAGCCCTCTATCGTTAAAATCGGTGAGAAATTTTTTTTTTTTAATGAAAAAAATGCAAAGGCTATAGTCCATGCTTTTTTCGCGAAATTTCGATTAATATATTTTGTCACCGATTTTGACGAATGAGCACTCGTTGGACGCGGAATAATGAGAGGAACATAACTGTAAAATATTTCTCACCGAAACTTGCTAGTTTAACAAATATGCCACAAAAATCATTCGTGTGTGGCCTGATTTCAGGTGGCCTTTCCTATGCAGTCTTTTCGCTCTATTTTAAAAACAAGACATTTTTTTAGCAAAATTCCTTTTTACATCGTTTTGTATTCCTTTCCCTGTTAAAATAAGCCCTCTATCGTTAAAATCGGTGAGAAATTTTTTTTTGAATGGAAAAAGGCAAAGGCTATAGTCCATGCTTTTTTCGCGAAATTTCGATTAATATATTTTGACACCGATTTTGACGAATGAGCACTCGTTGGACGCGGAATAATGAGAGGAACATAACTGTAAAATATTTCTCACCGAAACTTGCTAGTTTAACAAATATGCCACAAAAATCATTCGTGTGTGGCCTGATTTCAGGTGGCCTTTCCTATGCAGTCTTTTTGCTCTATTTTAAAAACAAGACATTTTTTTAGCAAAATTCCTTTTTATATCGTTTTGTATTTCTTTCCCCGTTAAAATAAGCCCTCTATCGTTAAAATCGGTGAGAACTTATTTTTTGAATGAAAAAAGTGCAAAGGCTATAGTCCATGCTTTTTTCGCGAAATTTCGATTAAAATATTTTGTCACCGATTTTGACGAATGAGCACTCGTTGGACGCGGAATAATGAGAGGAACATAACTGTAAAATATTTCTCACCGAAACTTGCTAGTTTAACAAATATGCCACAAAAATCATTCGTGTGTGGCCTGATTTCAGGTGGCCTTTCCTATGCAGTCTTTTTGCTCTATTTTAAAAACAAGACATTTTTTTAGCAAAATTCTTTTTTATATCGTTTTGTATTCCTTTCCCCGTTAAAATAAGCCCTCTATCGTTAAAATCGGTGAGAAATTTTTTTTTGAATGAAAAAAGGCAAAGGCTATAGTCCATGCTTTTTTCGCGAAATTTCGATTAAAATATTTTGTCACCGATTTTGACGAATGAGCCCTCGTTGGACGCGGAATAATGAGAGGAACATAACTGTAAAATATTTCTCACCGAAACTTGCTAGTTTAACAAATATGCCACAAAAATCATTCGTGTGTGGCCTGAGTTCAGGTGGCCTTTCCTATGCAGTCTTTTTGCTCTATTTTAAAAACAAGACATTTTTTTAGCAAAATTACTTTTTATATCGTTTTGTATTCCTTTCCCCGATAAAATAAGCCCTCTATCGTTAAAATCGGTGAGAAATTTTTTTTTGAATGAAAAAAGTGCAAAGGCTATAGTCCATGCTTTTTTCGCGAAATTTCGATTAATATATTTTGTCACCGATTTTGACGAATGAGCACTCGTTGGACGCGGAATAATGAGAGGAACATAACTGTAAAATATTTCTCACCGAAACTTGCTAGTTTAACAAATATGCCACAAAAATCATTCGTGTGTGGCCTGATTTCAGGTGGCCTTTCCTATGCAGTCTTTTTGCTCTATTTTAAAAACAAGACATTTTTTTAGCAAAATTCCTTTTTATATCGTTTTGTATTCCTTTCCCCGTTAAAATAAGCCCTCTATCGTTAAAATCGGTGAGAACTTATTTTTTGAATGAAAAAAGTGCAAAGGCTATAGTCCATGCTTTTTTCGCGAAATTTCGATTAAAATATTTTGTCACCGATTTTGACGAATGAGCACTCGTTGGACGCGGAATAATGAGAGGAACATAACTGTAAAATATTTCTCACCGAAACTTGCTAGTTTAACAAATATGCCACAAAAATCATTCGTGTGTGGCCTGATTTCAGGTGGCCTTTCCTATGCAGTCTTTTTGCTCTATTTTAAAAACAAGACATTTTTTTAGCAAAATTCCTATTTATATCGTTTTGTATTTCTTTCCCCGTTAAAATAAGCCCTCTATCGTTAAAATCGGTGAGAACTTATTTTTTGAATGAAAAAAGTGCAAAGGCTATAGTCCATGCTTTTTTCGCGAAATTTCGATTAAAATATTTTGTCACCGATTTTGACGAATGAGCACTCGTTGGACGCGGAATAATGAGAGGAACATAACTGTAAAATATTTCTCACCGAAACTTGCTAGTTTAACAAATATGCCACAAAAATCATTCGTGTGTGGCCTGATTTCAGGTGGCCTTTCCTATGCAGTCTTTTTGCTCTATTTTAAAAACAAGACATTTTTTTAGCAAAATTCCTTTTTATATCGTTTTGTATTCCTTTCCCTGTTAAAATAAGCCCTCTATCGTTAAAATCGGTGAGAAATTTTTTTTTTGAATGAAAAAAGTGCAAAGGCTATAGTCCATGCTTTTTTCGCGAAATTTCGATTAATATATTTTGTCACCGATTTTGACGAATGAGCACTCGTTGGACGCGGAATAATGAGAGGAACATAACTGTAAAATATTTCTCACCGAAACTTGCTAGTTTAACAAATATGCCACAAAAATCATTCGTGTGTGGCCTGATTTCAGGTGGCCTTTCCTATGCAGTCTTTTTGCTCTATTTTAAAAACAAGACATTTTTTTAGCAAAATTCCTTTTTATATCGTTTTGTATTCCTTTCCCCGTTAAAATAAGCCCTCTATCGTTAAAATCGGTGAGAACTTATTTTTTGAATGAAAAAAGTGCAAAGGCTAAGTCCATGCTTTTTTCGCGAAATTTCGATTAATATATTTTGTCACCGATTTTGACGAATGAGCACTCGTTGGACGCGGAATAATGAGAGGAACATAACTGTAAAATATTTCTCACCGAAACTTGCTAGTTTAACAAATATGCCACAAAAATCATTCGTGTGTGGCCTGATTTCAGGTGGCCTTTCCTATGCAGTCTTTTTGCTCTATTTTAAAAACAAGACATTTTTTTAGCAAAATTCCTTTTTATATCTTTTGTATTCCTTTCCCCGTTAAAATAAGCCCTCTATCGTTAAAATCGGTGAGAACTTATTTTTTGAATGAAAAAAGTGCAAAGGCTATAGTCCATGCTTTTTTCGCGAAATTTCGATTAAAATATTTTGTCACCGATTTTGACGAATGAGCACTCGTTGGACGCGGAATAATGAGAGGAACATAACTGTAAAATATTTCTCACCGAAACTTGCTAGTTTAACAAATATGCCACAAAAATCATTCGTGTGTGGCCTGATTTCAGGTGGCCTTTCCTATGCAGTCTTTTTGCTCTATTTTAAAAACAAGACATTTTTTTAGCAAAATTCCTTTTTATATCGTTTTGTATTCCTTTCCCTGTTAAAATAAGCCCTCTATCGTTAAAATCGGTGAGAAATTTTTTTTTTTAATGAAAAAAGTGCAAAGGCTATAGTCCATGCTTTTTTCGCGAAATTTCGATTAATATATTTTGTCACCGATTTTGACGAATGAGCACTCGTTGGACGCGGAATAATGAGAGGAACATAACTGTAAAATATTTCTCACCGAAACTTGCTAGTTTAACAAATATGCCACAAAAATCATTCGTGTGTGGCCTGATTTCAGGTGGCCTTTCCTATGCAGTCTTTTTGCTCTATTTTAAAAACAAGACATTTTTTTAGCAAAATTCCTTTTTATATCGTTTTGTATTCCTTTCTCCGTTAAAATAAGCCCTCTATCGTTAAAATCGGTGAGAACTTATTTTTTGAATGAAAAAAGTGCAAAGGTATAGTCCATGCTTTTTTCGCGAAATTTCGATTAAAATATTTTGTCACCGATTTTGACGAATGAGCACTCGTTGGACGCGGAATAATGAGAGGAACATAACTGTAAAATATTTCTCACCGAAACTTGCTAGTTTAAAAAATATGCCACAAAAATCATTCGTGTGTGGCCTGATTTCAGGTGGCCTTTCCTATGCAGTCTTTTTGCTCTATTTTAAAAACAAGACATTTTTTTAGCAAAATTCCTTTTTATATCGTTTTGTATTCCTTTCCCTGTTAAAATAAGCCCTCTATCGTTAAAATCGGTGAGAAATTTTTTTTTTGAATGAAAAAAGTGCAAAGGCTATAGTCCATGCTTTTTTCGCGAAATTTCGATTAATATATTTTGTCACCGATTTTGACGAATGAGCACTCGTTGGACGCGGAATAATGAGAGGAACATAACTGTAAAATATTTCTCACCGAAACTTGCTAGTTTAACAAATATGCCACAAAAATCATTCGTGTGTGGCCTGATTTCAGGTGGCCTTTCCTATGCAGTCTTTTTGCTCTATTTTAAAAACAAGACATTTTTTTAGCAAAATTCCTTTTTATATCGTTTTGTATTCCTTTCCCCGTTAAAATAAGCCCTCTATCGTTAAAATCGGTGAGAACTTATTTTTTGAATGAAAAAAGTGCAAAGGCTAAGTCCATGCTTTTTTCGCGAAATTTCGATTAATATATTTTGTCACCGATTTTGACGAATGAGCACTCGTTGGACGCGGAATAATGAGAGGAACATAACTGTAAAATATTTCTCACCGAAACTTGCTAGTTTAACAAATATGCCACAAAAATCATTCGTGTGTGGCCTGATTTCAGGTGGCCTTTCCTATGCAGTCTTTTTGCTCTATTTTAAAAACAAGACATTTTTTTAGCAAAATTCCTTTTTATATCGTTTTGTATTCCTTTCCCCGTTAAAATAAGCCCTCTATCGTTAAAATCGGTGAGAACTTATTTTTTGAATGAAAAAAGTGCAAAGGTATAGTCCATGCTTTTTTCGCGAAATTTCGATTAAAATATTTTGTCACCGATTTTGACGAATGAGCACTCGTTGGACGCGGAATAATGAGAGGAACATAACTGTAAAATATTTCTCACCGAAACTTGCTAGTTTAAAAAATATGCCACAAAAATCATTCGTGTGTGGCCTGATTTCAGGTGGCCTTTCCTATGCAGTCTTTTTGCTCTATTTTAAAAACAAGACATTTTTTTAGCAAAATTCCTTTTTATATCGTTTTGTATTCCTTTCCCTGTTAAAATAAGCCCTCTATCGTTAAAATCGGTGAGAAATTTTTTTTTTGAATGAAAAAAGTGCAAAGGCTATAGTCCATGCTTTTTTCGCGAAATTTCGATTAATATATTTTGTCACCGATTTTGACGAATGAGCACTCGTTGGACGCGGAATAATGAGAGGAACATAACTGTAAAATATTTCTCACCGAAACTTGCTAGTTTAACAAATATGCCACAAAAATCATTCGTGTGTGGCCTGATTTCAGGTGGCCTTTCCTATGCAGTCTTTTTGCTCTATTTTAAAAACAAGACATTTTTTTAGCAAAATTCCTTTTTATATCGTTTTGTATTCCTTTCCCCGTTAAAATAAGCCCTCTATCGTTAAAATCGGTGAGAACTTATTTTTTGAATGAAAAAAGTGCAAAGGCTAAGTCCATGCTTTTTTCGCGAAATTTCGATTAATATATTTTGTCACCGATTTTGACGAATGAGCACTCGTTGGACGCGGAATAATGAGAGGAACATAACTGTAAAATATTTCTCACCGAAACTTGCTAGTTTAACAAATATGCCACAAAAATCATTCGTGTGTGGCCTGATTTCAGGTGGCCTTTCCTATGCAGTCTTTTTGCTCTATTTTAAAAACAAGACATTTTTTTAGCAAAATTCCTTTTTATATCGTTTTGTATTCCTTTCCCCGTTAAAATAAGCCCTCTATCGTTAAAATCGGTGAGAACTTATTTTTTGAATGAAAAAAGTGCTTTTTTCGCGAAATTTCGATTAAAATATTTTGTCACCGATTTTGACGAATGAGCACTCGTTGGACGCGGGATAATGAGAGGAACATAACTGTAAAATATTTCTCACCGAAACTTGCTAGTTTAAAAAATATGCCACAAAAATCATTCGTGTGTGGCCTGATTTCAGGTGGCCTTTCCTATGCAGTCTTTTTGCTCTATTTTAAAAACAAGACATTTTTTTAGCAAAATTCCTTTTTATATCGTTTTGTATTCCTTTCCCCGTTAAAATAAGCCCTCTATCGTTAATCGGTGAGAACTTATTTTTTGAATGAAAAAAGGGCTTTTTTCGCGAAATTTCGATTAAAATATTTTGTCACCGATTTTGACGAATGAGCACTCGTTGGACGCGGGATAATGAGAGGAACATAACTGTAAAATATTTCTCACCGAAACTTGCTAGTTTAAAAAATATGCCACAAAAATCATTCGTGTGTGGCCTGATTTCAGGTGGCCTTTCCTATGCAGTCTTTTTGCTCTATTTTAAAAACAAGACATTTTTTTAGCAAAATTCCTTTTTATATCGTTTTGTATTCCTTTCCCCGTTAAAATAAGCCCTCTATCGTTAAAATCGGTGAGAACTTATTTTTTGAATGAAAAAAGTGCAAAGTCCATGCTTTTTTCGCGAAATTTCGATTAAAATATTTTGTCACCGATTTTGACGAATGAGCACTCGTTGGACGCGGAATAATGAGAGGAACATAACTGTAAAATATTTCTCACCGAAACTTGCTAGTTTAACAAATATGCCACAAAAATCATTCGTGTGTGGCCTGATTTCAGGTGGCCTTTCCTATGCAGTCTTTTTGCTCTATTTTAAAAACAAGACATTTTTTTAGCAAAATTCCTTTTTATATCGTTTTGTATTCCTTTCCCCGTTAAAATAAGCCCTCTATCGTTAAAATCGGTGAGAACTTCTTTTTTGAATGAAAAAAGTGCAAAGGTATAGTCCATGCTTTTTTCGCGAAATTTCGATTAAAATATTTTGTCACCGATTTTGACGAATGAGCACTCGTTGGACGCGGAATAATGAGAGGAACATAACTGTAAAATATTTCTCACCGAAACTTGCTAGTTTAAAAAATATGCCACAAAAATCATTCGTGTGTGGCCTGATTTCAGGTGGCCTTTCCTATGCAGTCTTTTTGCTCTATTTTAAAAACAAGACATTTTTTTAGCAAAATTCCTTTTTATATCGTTTTGTATTCCTTTCCCCGTTAAAATAAGCCCTCTATCGTTAAAATCGGTGAGAACTTATTTTTTGAATGAAAAAAGTGCAAAGTCCATGCTTTTTTCGCGAAATTTCGATTAAAATATTTTGTCACCGATTTTGACGAATGAGCACTCGTTGGACGCGGAATAATGAGAGGAACATAACTGTAAAATATTTCTCACCGAAACTTGCTAGTTTAACAAATATGCCACAAAAATCATTCGTGTGTGGCCTGATTTCAGGTGGCCTTTCCTATGCAGTCTTTTTGCTCTATTTTAAAAACAAGACATTTTTTTAGCAAAATTCCTTTTTATATCGTTTTGTATTCCTTTCCCTGTTAAAATAAGCCCTCTATCGTTAAAATCGGTGAGAAATTTTTTTTTTTAATGAAAAAAGTGCAAAGGTATAGTCCATGCTTTTTTCGCGAAATTTCGATTAAAATATTTTGTCACCGATTTTGACGAATGAGCACTCGTTGGACGCGGAATAATGAGAGGAACATAACTGTAAAATATTTCTCACCGAAACTTGCTAGTTTAAAAAATATGCCACAAAAATCATTCGTGTGTGGCCTGATTTCAGGTGGCCTTTCCTATGCAGTCTTTTTGCTCTATTTTAAAAACAAGACATTTTTTTAGCAAAATTCCTTTTTATATCGTTTTGTATTCCTTTCCCCGTTAAAATAAGCCCTCTATCGTTAAAATCGGTGAGAACTTATTTTTTGAATGAAAAAAGTGCTTTTTTCGCGAAATTTCGATTAAAATATTTTGTCACCGATTTTGACGAATGAGCACTCGTTGGACGCGGGATAATGAGAGGAACATAACTGTAAAATATTTCTCACCGAAACTTGCTAGTTTAAAAAATATGCCACAAAAATCATTCGTGTGTGGCCTGATTTCAGGTGGCCTTTCCTATGCAGTCTTTTTGCTCTATTTTAAAAACAAGACATTTTTTTAGCAAAATTCCTTTTTATATCGTTTTGTATTCCTTTCCCCGTTAAAATAAGCCCTCTATCGTTAATCGGTGAGAACTTATTTTTTGAATGAAAAAAGGGCTTTTTTCGCGAAATTTCGATTAAAATATTTTGTCACCGATTTTGACGAATGAGCACTCGTTGGACGCGGGATAATGAGAGGAACATAACTGTAAAATATTTCTCACCGAAACTTGCTAGTTTAAAAAATATGCCACAAAAATCATTCGTGTGTGGCCTGATTTCAGGTGGCCTTTCCTATGCAGTCTTTTTGCTCTATTTTAAAAACAAGACATTTTTTTAGCAAAATTCCTTTTTATATCGTTTTGTATTCCTTTCCCCGTTAAAATAAGCCCTCTATCGTTAAAATCGGTGAGAACTTATTTTTTGAATGAAAAAAGTGCAAAGTCCATGCTTTTTTCGCGAAATTTCGATTAAAATATTTTGTCACCGATTTTGACGAATGAGCACTCGTTGGACGCGGAATAATGAGAGGAACATAACTGTAAAATATTTCTCACCGAAACTTGCTAGTTTAACAAATATGCCACAAAAATCATTCGTGTGTGGCCTGATTTCAGGTGGCCTTTCCTATGCAGTCTTTTTGCTCTATTTTAAAAACAAGACATTTTTTTAGCAAAATTCCTTTTTATATCGTTTTGTATTCCTTTCCCCGTTAAAATAAGCCCTCTATCGTTAAAATCGGTGAGAACTTCTTTTTTGAATGAAAAAAGTGCAAAGGTATAGTCCATGCTTTTTTCGCGAAATTTCGATTAAAATATTTTGTCACCGATTTTAACGAATGAGCACTCGTTGGACGCGGAATAATGAGAGGAACATAACTGTAAAATATTTCTCACCGAAACTTGCTAGTTTAAAAAATATGCCACAAAAATCATTCGTGTGTGGCCTGATTTCAGGTGGCCTTTCCTATGCAGTCTTTTTGCTCTATTTTAAAAACAAGACATTTTTTTAGCAAAATTCCTTTTTATATCGTTTTGTATTCCTTTCCCCGTTAAAATAAGCCCTCTATCGTTAAAATCGGTGAGAACTTATTTTTTGAATGAAAAAAGTGCAAAGTCCATGCTTTTTTCGCGAAATTTCGATTAAAATATTTTGTCACCGATTTTGACGAATGAGCACTCGTTGGACGCGGAATAATGAGAGGAACTTAACTGTAAAATATTTCTCACCGAAACTTGCTAGTTTAAAAAATATGCCACAAAAATCATTCGTGTGTGGCCTGATTTCAGGTGGCCTTTCCTATGCAGTCTTTTTGCTCTATTTTAAAAACAAGACATTTTTTTAGCAAAATTCCCTTTTATATCGTTTTGTATTCCTTTCCCCGTTAAAATAAGCCCTCTATCGTTAAAATCGGTGAGAACTTATTTTTTGAATGAAAAAAGTGCTTTTTTCGCGAAATTTCGATTAAAATATTTTGTCACCGATTTTGACGAATGAGCACTCGTTGGACGCGGGATAATGAGAGGAACATAACTGTAAAATATTTCTCACCGAAACTTGCTAGTTTAAAAAATATGCCACAAAAATCATTCGTGTGTGGCCTGATTTCAGGTGGCCTTTCCTATGCAGTCTTTTTGCTCTATTTTAAAAACAAGACATTTTTTTAGCAAAATTCCTTTTTATATCGTTTTGTATTCCTTTCCCCGTTAAAATAAGCCCTCTATCGTTAATCGGTGAGAACTTATTTTTTGAATGAAAAAGGGGCTTTTTTCGCGAAATTTCGATTAAAATATTTTGTCACCGATTTTGACGAATGAGCACTCGTTGGACGCGGGATAATGAGAGGAACATAACTGTAAAATATTTCTCACCGAAACTTGCTAGTTTAAAAAATATGCCACAAAAATCATTCGTGTGTGGCCTGATTTCAGGTGGCCTTTCCTATGCAGTCTTTTTGCTCTATTTTAAAAACAAGACATTTTTTTAGCAAAATTCCTTTTTATATCGTTTTGTATTCCTTTCCCCGTTAAAATAAGCCCTCTATCGTTAATCGGTGAGAACTTATTTTTTGAATGAAAAAAGGGCTTTTTTCGCGAAATTTCGATTAAAATATTTTGTCACCGATTTTGACGAATGAGCACTCGTTGGACGCGGGATAATGAGAGGAACATAACTGTAAAATATTTCTCACCGAAACTTGCTAGTTTAAAAAATATGCCACAAAAATCATTCGTGTGTGGCCTGATTTCAGGTGGCCTTTCCTATGCAGTCTTTTTGCTCTATTTTAAAAACAAGACATTTTTTTAGAAAAATTCCTTTTTATATCGATTTGTATTCCTTTCCCCGTTAAAATAAGCCCTCTATCGTTAAAATCGGTGAGAACTTATTTTTTGATTGAAAAAAGTGCAAAGGTTTTTTTCGCGAAATTTCGATTAAAATATTTTGTCACCGATTTTGACGAATGAGCACTCGTTGGACGCGGAATAATGAGAGGAACATAACTGTAAAATATTTCTCACCGAAACTTGCTAGTTTAAAAAATATGCCACAAAAATCATTCGTGTGTGGCCTGATTTCAGGTGGCCTTTCCTATGCAGTCTTTTTGCTCTATTTTAAAAACAAGACATTTTTTTAGCAAAATTCCTTTTTATATCGTTTTGTATTCCTTTCCCTGTTAAAATAAGCCCTCTATCGTTAAAATCGGTGAGAACTTATTTTTTGAATGAAAAAAGTGCAAAGGCTATAGTCCATGCTTTTTTCGCGAAATTTCGATTAATATAAGTAGATATACTATGTTCATTCTGGCGCACTTTTTCCATACAAAAAGTGTCCAGAAATTTCAAACTATTTTGCTGGCTCTGGCCCGGGCTCTGGGCCACTGATGCCAATAGATTCTAGAAGGTGTTAAAGGGGTAGGAGGTTAGAGGGGGAATAAAATTTTTGTTAGAAATCCTCTACGGGCTATGGTTTTCGAGATATTAGTGATTTTACCTTTTTTAGATATAGTTAATGTTAGTAATAATTCAAGTTTATTTTGCTCATGGGGACGCTGCACCTAAATATAGGCTTTTTATTATGATTTTTTCTTGAGCATCTAAATGTAGGCTTTTGGTTTTGAACTAATATTAGTAATAATTAAAGTTAATAGTAGGACATTTTTGTTCATGCCAATGGATTCTAGAGCGTTGGGGTGATATTAAGGGGGATAAAATTTTCATCAGAAATCCTCTACGAGCTCTGGTTTTCGAGATATTAGCGATTTGACCTTTCCAGATATAGTTAATATTATTAATAATTCAAGCTACCTAGGATAGTTTTGTTGATGCCAATAGATTCTAGAAGGTGTTAGAGGGGTAGGAGGTTAGAGGGGGAATAAAATTTTTGTTAGAAATCCTCTACGGGCTATAGTTTTCGAGATATTAGCGAATTGGTTTTGAATTAATATTACTAATAATTCAAGTTACCCTGGGGAGTTGTAGATATCAGCATGACGTCATCTTGGATTTGCTGTTTTCTTACTTGAATATTCCTTAGCGAGGAATTTGTAGATATCAGAAGTTTTGGATCACTTTCTATGTGGGTTCTGGGGCAGTGATATTCTGGGTATCAAATATTAAATGTTTACCAAACATTAGGCATGCTCCCCTGTTTATGATGTAATTTGATATCACCGCTGTAAACAAATTCGCATTTAAGCTGAATGGTTCATACACACCCGTGTAAACTTCCTGTTTACAAATTCGCATTTTAGCTGAATGAGTCATGCACACCTGTGTTATCAAATTTAAGCAATATCAGCACATTTATTCTTTTCATGTAATTTGATACCACACTTACTGTAGGCAGCCAAAAATTCTATTGTTCCAAGAATTTTACCGATCGAAACTTTTCATTGGAATTCACATAAAGTAAACAAATTTTCACATTTTCTCTTCATCTTGAAATGTGTTCATGTAAACAATCTCATTTGATATTTGCAAAATTGAACCAGCAGAATAAAGTAATGAAATTTAAGCAATTAATTTGCGTGATTTATGTTTTTTTTTGTGTTTTATTGTTTATTCGATATCATTTCCGCCTGTAAGCAAATTCGTTGGAATTCATCCTGTGCAATGATTATTGCAGCAGCAGGATCATTCATGTTCACAAACTGTTGCTATAAAAGCCCAAGCAATCTCTGGGGGAGCATCAGTCAGTTTTAGTGAGTCTCAGTGATAGTTTAAAAACCATACAAAAAAAAATTAAAAATGTCTTCGGTGTTAGTAAATAAAAGTTTTTCAATAATTGAAAATTTGCGAAAAGATGTGATGGAGTGTTTAAAAAATTCAGTGAATAAAGACTATATTGTTAAAAAGTGCAATAGAAACATGCATAAATTTCAAGTTGCATTTCGGAAGTGCAATAAGAGTGCTAGGAAACGACATTTCGAGAGCTGTCTCGAGCAAATTAAAGCATTGAGAGCACTATTGAGAACTCCCCGTCGAGGTGGAGGAATTACTCGCGTAAGAAGAAGTGATTTTGTAAAGTGGGAGGAAATAAAGACAGCGTTCGCAGACAGAATTCGACAAGGTGTTATTGCAAATTTAAAACATATAGACCCGAAGCTATTTATGCAAGACGCTGCCAAATTATTTACACGTCGTGTTAAAAATACCTTAAAACATTATTTTAATATTAAAGTTTCTACAACGTTTTGTGGTGAATTTGTTAAAGAAACTGGTGACAATGAAATTATAAAAGACATTAAATATTTCCAAGCGAGAACTGCTGCAATTAGTGCAGATGATAATTTAGAGGACTGGTTTAAATCAAACATTTTGGATCCAATACACACTCAGCTGGAAGAATTCCAGGAAAAAGACAGTGGCTGGGTACTGCACTCTATAATACATCTAGCAGTACACATCAACAAGTTTGAACAGCTTCGAGGATCTTCGTATATACCTCTACCGAAGGAGATTGCATCAAAGAAAGCTTGCATTAATTTGAAAAATAATGATGAAGCATGCTTCGCATGGGCCGTAACATCAGCGCTATATCCTACAACTGTCAGCTCCGATAGGACCTCATCATATGCACATTATTCAACTGTGCTAAATTTAACTGGGATAACATTTCCCATGACACTTAAGCAAATTACGCAATTTGAAGCCCAGAACGACATATCAGTAAACGTATTCATCCTAGAGAAAGAGCGTTTCTTCACCACAGTTCCAGTTAGACTTACAAAACACAGGATGGAGCGACATGTAAATCTCTTAATGCTACAAGATGACTATGACCAGGATGATGATGATGAAGATCATATGGATGATGATGATGACGATGATGATGCTGGCAGATATCATTTTTGCTGGATCAAAGATCTTTCACGCCTTGTATCGAAACAAACTTCGAAAAATCATGCTAAAAGGCATATTTGTGATAGATGTTTGCTCTACTTTTACTCTGAAGAAAAATTAGCATCACACACTCCTGAATGTGAGAAGCAAAACGATTGCAGAATTATGTTTCCATCAGAAGAAAAGAAATGGTTGGAATATAAGAATTATAACCATAAGAATCCAGTCCCGTTTTGTGTGTATGCTGATCTTGAATCAATATTGAAGCCGATTCAGGGAAACGAACAAAATACACAGCGAATCCAGGAACATGAAGTTCACAGCATCGGATTCTATTTCCACTGCAAACATGATTCTAAGCTCTCATATTACAGAGCATATCGAGGTAAGGACTGTCAACAATGGTTTGCATTAGAATTGCAAAAAATTGCCTCCATAGCTGTACAGGAAAAGCTGAACATCAGGCCAATGCAGCCCCTGACTAAAGAGGAACGGCGTTCACATATGGAAAATACTTGCTGTCATATTTGTGAAAAAACGTTTGCAGCCGATGAGGAACGAGTCCGGGACCATTGCCATTTAACAGGTAAATACTGAGAAGCATAATTCAATTCATTACTTTTCATAAATTCTTTTAACAGGAAAATACCGAGGGCCAGCGCACAATGCATGCAATCTGATGTATCAAGATTGCTCCATAGTTCCAGTAATTTTTCATAATTTATCCGGATATGATGCCCACTTCATAATTAAGGATATAGCTACATCTTTCCCAGGAAAAGTTGATCTCTTGCCAATAAACAAGGAAAGATATATCTCGTTCACCAAGCACATGGACGGCGGCCACATAAAATTCAGATTCATCGATTCCTTCCGTTTTATGGCCGAATCTTTAGATAAGCTTTCATCATTGCTGCCAATGGATAAATTGAACACTACAAGATCAGTATGGCGGGGATTGGATGACGACACTATCAAACTTCTTACACGCAAAGGTGTCTTCCCATATGATTTTATTGATGACTGGGATAAATTGGATTTCCGGAACTTGCCAACACAAGAAGCGTTCTACAATAAACTGACTGACAGTGCTATATCTCCTGAGGACTACAATCATGCTGAAAAGGTCTGGCAAAAATTTGAAATACAAACACTTGGTGAATATTCAGATCTATACCTTAAGACTGATGTTCTACTATTGGCCGATGTGTTTGAGAACTTTCGAGAAGTGTGCATGAAGACATACAATTTAGATCCAGCACATTATTACACCATGCCAGGCTTAACATGGGATGCTATGCTGAAATACACTAATGTCAAATTAGAGCTGATAACCGACGTAGATATACTGCTATTCATAGAGAGAGGCATTCGAGGTGGTATAAGTCAATGTTCGAACAGATATAGTAAAGCAAATAACAAATATATGGATGATTTTAAGCCTGAGGAGAAAGAGAAATACCTGATGTATTATGATGTGAATAACCTTTATGGATGGGCCATGTCACAGCATTTACCAACCGGAGGATTCAAATGGGTTGATGTTCCCAATATTGTCGTTTCCGAAATTCCTGATGATTCTCCAACTGGATACATATTCGAAGTCGACTTGGATTATCCTCAACATCTACATGATAAGCATAAGGATTTACCGTTTTTCTCTGAGCATGCAGCACCACCTGGAGCAAAATTAGAAAAGCTTTTGACAACATTACATCCTAAAACTAAATATGTTATACACTACCGAAATTTGAAGCAATGCTTATCACATGGTCTCATCCTGAAAAAAGTGCACCGGGTTCTTCAATTCAACCAATCAGCTTGGCTTAAACCATATATTGACTTAAATACCACCAAACGGAAGCAGGCTATCAGCGATCATGAGAAGGACAGCTATAAGAAGATGAATAATGCAGCTTTTGGTAAGACCATGGAAAATGTTCGCAAGTATAGCGATATAAAGCTTTGCATGAAGTGGGAAGGTCGCTATGGTGCCAAAGCTCGGATTGCGGCACCCAACTTTCACAGTGCAACGATATTTGATGAGAATTTAGTTGCTGTGGAATTAAGGCGACTCAAAATCTTATTCAATAAGCCCCTCTATATTGGAATGGCAGTTTTGGAAATTTCAAAGATATGCCTCTATGATTTCCACTACAGTTTTATGCAGCGTGAATTTGGAGATAAATGTAAAGTCATGTATACAGATACAGATTCTCTAATATATGAACTTGAAGAGAAAAATGCATATGAGTTTATGGCTGAAAATATAAACAAATTTGATACAAGTGATTACCCGGAAGATAATCAATTCAATTTACCGCTCATGAATAAAAAGATTCCTGGTCTAATGAAGGATGAGCTGAATGGGAAAATCATGAGCGAATTTGCAGGCTTGCGCTCGAAAATGTACAGTCTACGTATAAACGATGGTAAAACTGTAAAGAAAGCAAAAGGAGTAAAGACTAATGTAGTCCAGAGGCATATCAATTTCGAAGACTACGTCGAATGTTTGAATAACAAGCGAGTATTAACTGCTAATCAGAGCTCCATACGATCGCATAACCATAATGTTTACACGATCAGCCAAAAGAAAATTGCATTGAATCCATATGATAACAAGCGGTATATTATGAGTGGGACAACGGATACTCTACCATGGGGACATTACTCTATTCAATCAGAACAGCAAGAAGCAGACGCAGAAAAACATATAATCTAAGGCTAGATATGTATTGTAAATAAAAATTGTATTATAGCTAAAATACCATTTAATGAAATAGTTTGTTTTAATTGTATTATAGTCTAAGATGATGTACACTATTGTAAAATAAAGGAAAATATTATAATTATAGGGTAACCGATTTAAGGAAGCCTAATATAGAATGATACCTTAAGAATTAAATGTTAATCTAGAATGATACCTTAAGAATTAAATGTTAATATTTTTCAATTTATAATAAATCAATAATAATATTTTATATATGGTATTCTTTTATTCAATTTCCCTACTATGTCCAGAGCTCCCGAATAATATTTGCCCACTACCGTGAGCTCCTAATCGGGCGGTTGAGCGTTTTACCCAGAATGTTAGGATGACTTGAGAAAAAAACTTTTATACGTGGACTCGACCTTGACCCCGGCATCACCTTTGAAACCGGAAGGGCGTCGGATCCTTGACCTTCATCCGGAAGTGAATTATATATAAGTGTATAATCAAGCACATCACAGGGACTCCATATTGTTTTACAAAACAGGTCTGATAACAGCTTAACAGCTTTTAAACAGGTCAGATATCAGCTAAACAGCTTTTCAAACAGGTCTGATAACAGCTTAACAGCTTTTCAAACAGCTCTGATAACAGCTTAACAGCTTTTCAAACAGCTCTGATAACAGCTTAACAGCTTTTAAAACAGGTCTGATAACAGCTTAACAGCTTTTAAAACAGGTCTGATAACAGCTTAACAGCTTATAAAACAGGTCTGATAACAGCTTAACAGCTTTTCAAACAGCTCTGATAACAGCTTAACAGCTTTTCAAACAGCTCTGATAACAGCTTAACATCTTTTAAAACAGCTTAACAGCTTTTAAAACAGGTCTGATAACAGCTTAACAGCTTTTAAAACAGGTCTGATAACAGCTTAACAGCTTATAAAACAGGTCTGATAACAGCTTAACAGCTTTTAAACAGGTCAGATAACAGCTAAACAGCTTTTCAAACAGGTCTGATAACAGCTTAACAGCTTTTCAAACAGCTCTGATAACAGCTTAACAGCTTTTAAACAGCTCTGATAACAGCTTAACAGCTTTTCAAACAGCTCTGATAACAGCCTAACAGCTTTTAAGCAGGTCTGATAACAGCTTACCGTTTCACACAGGTCAGATAACAGAATAGTTTTTAAACTGGCCTGGTCGACAGACGGAATGCCCTGTGAAATGTTTGATTATACACTTATATATAATTCACTTCCGGATGAAGGTCAAGGATCCGACGCCCTTCCGGTTTCAAAGGTGATGCCGGGGTCAAGGTCGAGTCCACGTGTAAAAGTTTTTTTCTCAAGTCATCCTAACATTCTGGGTAAAACGCTCAACCGCCCGATTAGGAGCTCACGGTAGTGGGCAAATATTATTCGGGAGCTCTGGACATAGTAGGGAAATTGAATAAAAGAATACCATATATAAAATATTATTATTGATTTATTATAAATTGAAAAATATTAACATTTAATTCTTAAGGTATCATTCTAGATTAACATTTAATTCTTAAGGTATCATTCTATATTAGGCTTCCTTAAATCGGTTACCCTATAATTATAATATTTTCCTTTATTTTACAATAGTGTACATCATCTTAGACTATAATACAATTAAAACAAACTATTTCATTAAATGGTATTTTAGCTATAATACAATTTTTATTTACAATACATATCTAGCCTTAGATTATATGTTTTTCTGCGTCTGCTTCTTGCTGTTCTGATTGAATAGAGTAATGTCCCCATGGTAGAGTATCCGTTGTCCCACTCATAATATACCGCTTGTTATCATATGGATTCAATGCAATTTTCTTTTGGCTGATCGTGTAAACATTATGGTTATGCGATCGTATGGAGCTCTGATTAGCAGTTAATACTCGCTTGTTATTCAAACATTCGACGTAGTCTTCGAAATTGATATGCCTCTGGACTACATTAGTCTTTACTCCTTTTGCTTTCTTTACAGTTTTACCATCGTTTATACGTAGACTGTACATTTTCGAGCGCAAGCCTGCAAATTCGCTCATGATTTTCCCATTCAGCTCATCCTTCATTAGACCAGGAATCTTTTTATTCATGAGCGGTAAATTGAATTGATTATCTTCCGGGTAATCACTTGTATCAAATTTGTTTATATTTTCAGCCATAAACTCATATGCATTTTTCTCTTCAAGTTCATATATTAGAGAATCTGTATCTGTATACATGACTTTACATTTATCTCCAAATTCACGCTGCATAAAACTGTAGTGGAAATCATAGAGGCATATCTTTGAAATTTCCAAAACTGCCATTCCAATATAGAGGGGCTTATTGAATAAGATTTTGAGTCGCCTTAATTCCACAGCAACTAAATTCTCATCAAATATCGTTGCACTGTGAAAGTTGGGTGCCGCAATCCGAGCTTTGGCACCATAGCGACCTTCCCACTTCATGCAAAGCTTTATATCGCTATACTTGCGAACATTTTCCATGGTCTTACCAAAAGCTGCATTATTCATCTTCTTATAGCTGTCCTTCTCATGATCGCTGGTAGCCTGCTTCCGTTTGGTGGTATTTAAGTCAATATATGGTTTAAGCCAAGCTGATTGGTTGAATTGAAGAACCCGGTGCACTTTTTTCAGGATGAGACCATGTGATAAGCATTGCTTCAAATTTCGGTAGTGTATAACATATTTAGTTTTAGGATGTAATGTTGTCAAAAGCTTTTCTAATTTTGCTCCAGGTGGTGCTGCATGCTCAGAGAAAAACGGTAAATCCTTATGCTTATCATGTAGATGTTGAGGATAATCCAAGTCGACTTCGAATATGTATCCAGTTGGAGAATCATCAGGAATTTCGGAAACGACAATATTGGGAACATCAACCCATTTGAATCCTCCGGTTGATAAATGCTGTGACATGGCCCATCCATAAAGGTTATTCACATCATAATACATCAGGTATTTCTCTTTCTCCTCAGGCTTAAAATCATCCATATATTTGTTATTTGCTTTACTATATCTGTTCGAACATTGACTTATACCACCTCGAATGCCTCTCTCTATGAATAGCAGTATATCTACGTCGGTTATCAGCTCTAATTTGACATTAGTGTATTTCAGCATAGCATCCCATGTTAAGCCTGGCATGGTGTAATAATGTGCTGGATCTAAATTGTATGTCTTCATGCACACTTCTCGAAAGTTCTCAAACACATCGGCCAATAGTAGAACATCAGTCTTAAGGTATAGATCTGAATATTCACCAAGTGTTTGTATTTCAAATTTTTGCCAGACCTTTTCAGCATGATTGTAGTCCTCAGGAGATATAGCACTGTCAGTCAGTTTATTGTAGAACGCTTCTTGTGTTGGCAAGTTCCGGAAATCCAATTTATCCCAGTCATCAATAAAATCATATGGGAAGACACCTTTGCGTGTAAGAAGTTTGATAGTGTCGTCATCCAATCCCCGCCATACTGATCTTGTAGTGTTCAATTTATCCATTGGCAGCAATGATGAAAGCTTATCTAAAGATTCGGCCATAAAACGGAAGGAATCGATGAATCTGAATTTTATGTGGCCGCCGTCCATGTGCTTGGTGAACGAGATATATCTTTCCTTGTTTATTGGCAAGAGATCAACTTTTCCTGGGAAAGATGTAGCTATATCCTTAATTATGAAGTGGGCATCATATCCGGATAAATTATGAAAAATTACTGGAACTATGGAGCAATCTTGATACATCAGATTGCATGCATTGTGCGCTGGCCCTCGGTATTTTCCTGTTAAAAGAATTTATGAAAAGTAATGAATTGAATTATGCTTCTCAGTATTTACCTGTTAAATGGCAATGGTCCCGGACTCGTTCCTCATCGGCTGCAAACGTTTTTTCACAAATATGACAGCAAGTATTTTCCATATGTGAACGCCGTTCCTCTTTAGTCAGGGGCTGCATTGGCCTGATGTTCAGCTTTTCCTGTACAGCTATGGAGGCAATTTTTTGCAATTCTAATGCAAACCATTGTTGACAGTCCTTACCTCGATATGCTCTGTAATATGAGAGCTTAGAATCATGTTTGCAGTGGAAATAGAATCCGATGCTGTGAACTTCATGTTCCTGGATTCGCTGTGTATTTTGTTCGTTTCCCTGAATCGGCTTCAATATTGATTCAAGATCAGCATACACACAAAACGGGACTGGATTCTTATGGTTATAATTCTTATATTCCAACCATTTCTTTTCTTCTGATGGAAACATAATTCTGCAATCGTTTTGCTTCTCACATTCAGGAGTGTGTGATGCTAATTTTTCTTCAGAGTAAAAGTAGAGCAAACATCTATCACAAATATGCCTTTTAGCATGATTTTTCGAAGTTTGTTTCGATACAAGGCGTGAAAGATCTTTGATCCAGCAAAAATGATATCTGCCAGCATCATCATCGTCATCATCATCATCCATATGATCTTCATCATCATCATCCTGGTCATAGTCATCTTGTAGCATTAAGAGATTTACATGTCGCTCCATCCTGTGTTTTGTAAGTCTAACTGGAACTGTGGTGAAGAAACGCTCTTTCTCTAGGATGAATACGTTTACTGATATGTCGTTCTGGGCTTCAAATTGCGTAATTTGCTTAAGTGTCATGGGAAATGTTATCCCAGTTAAATTTAGCACAGTTGAATAATGTGCATATGATGAGGTCCTATCGGAGCTGACAGTTGTAGGATATAGCGCTGATGTTACGGCCCATGCGAAGCATGCTTCATCATTATTTTTCAAATTAATGCAAGCTTTCTTTGATGCAATCTCCTTCGGTAGAGGTATATACGAAGATCCTCGAAGCTGTTCAAACTTGTTGATGTGTACTGCTAGATGTATTATAGAGTGCAGTGCCCAGCCACTGTCTTTTTCCTGGAATTCTTCCAGCTGAGTGTGTATTGGATCCAAAATGTTTGATTTAAACCAGTCCTCTAAATTATCATCTGCACTAATTGCAGCAGTTCTCGCTTGGAAATATTTAATGTCTTTTATAATTTCATTGTCACCAGTTTCTTTAACAAATTAACCACAAAACGTTGTAGAAACTTTAATATTAAAATAATGTTTTAAGGTATTTTTAACACGACGTGTAAATAATTTGGCAGCGTCTTGCATAAATAGCTTCGGGTCTATATGTTTTAAATTTGCAATAACACCTTGTCGAATTCTGTCTGCGAACGCTGTCTTTATTTCCTCCCACTTTACAAAATCACTTCTTCTTACGCGAGTAATTCCTCCACCTCGACGGGGAGTTCTCAATAGTGCTCTCAATGCTTTAATTTGCTCGAGACAGCTCTCGAAATGTCGTTTCCTAGCACTCTTATTGCACTTCCGAAATGCAACTTGAAATTTATGCATGTTTCTATTGCACTTTTTAACAATATAGTCTTTATTCACTGAATTTTTTAAACACTCCATCACATCTTTTCGCAAATTTTCAATTATTGAAAAACTTTTATTTACTAACACCGAAGACATTTTTAATTTTTTTTTGTATGGTTTTTAAACTATCACTGAGACTCACTAAAACTGACTGATGCTCCCCCAGAGATTGCTTGGGCTTTTATAGTAACAGTTTGTGAACATGAATGATCCTGCTGCTGCAATAATCATTGCACAGGATGAATTCCAACGAATTTGCTTACAGGCGGAAATGATATCGAATAAACAATAAAACACAAAAAAAAACATAAATCACGCAAATTAATTGCTTAAATTTCATTACTTTATTCTGCTGGTTCAATTTTGCAAATATCAAATGAGATTGTTTACATGAACACATTTCAAGATGAAGAGAAAATGTGAAAATTTGTTTACTTTATGTGAATTCCAATGAAAAGTTTCGATCGGTAAAATTCTTGGAACAATAAAATTTTTGGCTGCCTACAGTAAGTGTGGTATCAAATTACATGAAAAGAATAAATGTGCTGATATTGCTTAAATTTGATAACACAGGTGTGCATGACTCATTCAGCTAAAATGCGAATTTGTAAACAGGAAGTTTACACGGGTGTGTATGAACCATTCAGCTTAAATGCGAATTTGTTTACAGCGGTGATATCAAATTACATCATAAACAGGGGAGCATGCCTAATGTTTGGTAAACATTTAATATTTGATACCCAGAATATCACTGCCCCAGAACCCACATAGAAAGTGATCCAAAACTTCTGATATCTACAAATTCCTCGCTAAGGAATATTCAAGTAAGAAAACAGCAAATCCAAGATGACGTCATGCTGATATCTACAACTCCCCAGGGTAACTTGAATTATTAGTAATATTAATTCAAACCCAAATCGCTAATATCTCGAAAACTATAGCCCGTAGAGGATTTCTAACAAAAATTTTATTCCCCCTCTAACCTCCTACCCCTCTAACACCTTCTAGAATCTATTGGCATCAACAAAACTATCCTAGGTAGCTTGAATTATTAATAATATTAACTATATCTGAAAAGGTCAAATCGCTAATATCTCGAAAACCAGAGCTCGTAGAGGATTTCTGATGAAAATTTTATCCCCCTTAATATCCCCACCCCAATGCTCTAGAATCCATTGGCATGAACAAAAATGTCCTACTATTAACTTTAATTATTACTAATATTAGTTCAAAACCAAAAGCCTACATTAAGGTGCAACATTGAAAACACCAAAATCATAATAAAAAGCCTACATTTAGGCGCACCACATATCTATCCAAGAAAACCATAGTACCGGAGCATGCTGGTAGTACCGGCTAATGTCGCTAGGGTGCAGTCAAGGCCAAATGACACACCCAATACTAAGCAAGTCAAGACTCAATGGTGTATCCAAGACATAAGCCAATCAAAACTCAATGGTGCATCCAAGACATTAACCAGTAAACCAAGACCCAATGGTGCAGCCAAGACATAAACCAGTACAGTCAAGACACAAGCCCACATTTACTATGTACTCAAACCACCTACCGATGGTGGCGCCGAGAGTTCTACATAAAAAACTCTGGTCCAGAACTCTACCCATATATAGGAACTTTAGAGAATATTCATACAACACCTCCATGGTCTCATGGTAGAGCACCTCGGGTTTCACAAAACCAAGCGTTCTCGGTTCGATTCCAGCAAAAAAAAATCCAACATTATTTTATTTAAAAAATCAGCTAAGACAAGAGCTTGACGTAGACCAATAGACGGAATCCCCCAGTGGCCCAGAGCCCGGGCCAGAGCCAGCAAAATAGTTTGAAATTTCCGGACACTTTTTGTATGGGAAAAGTGCGCCAGAATGTGAACATAGTATATCTACTAATATATTTTGTCACCGATTTTGACGAATGAGCACTCGTTGGACGCGGAATAATGAGAGGAACATAACTGTAAAATATTTCTCACCGAAACTTGCTAGTTTAAAAAATATGCCACAAAAATACATTCATGTGTGGCCTGATTTCAGATGGCCTTTCCTATGCAGTCTTTTTGCTCTATTTTAAAAACTAGACATTTTTTTAGCAAAATTCCTTTTTATATCGTTTTGTATTCCTTTCCCCGTTCAAATAAGTCCTCTATCGTTAAAATCGGTGAGAACTTATTTTTTGAATGAAAAAAGTGCAAAGGCTATAGTCCATGCTGTTTTCGCGAAATTTCGATTAAAATATTTTGTCACCGATTTTGACGAATGAGCACTCGTTGGACGCGGAATAATGAGAGGAACATAACTGTAAAATATTTCTCACCGAAACTTGCTAGTTTAACAAATATGCCACAAAAATCATTCGTGTGTGGCCTGATTTCAGGTGGCCTTTCCTATGCAGTCTTTTTGCTCTATTTTAAAAACAAGACATTTTTTTAGCAAAATTCCTTTTTATATCGTTTTGTATTCCTTTCCCTGTTAAAATAAGCCCTCTATCGTTAAAATCGGTGAGAACTTATTTTTTGAATGAAAAAAGTGCAAAGGCTATAGTCCATGCTTTTTTCGCGAAATTTCGATTAATATATTTTGTCACCGATTTTGACGAATGAGCACTCGTTGGACGCGGAATAATGAGAGGAATATAACTGTAAAATATTTCTGACCGAAACTTGCTAGTTTCAGAAATATGCCACAAAAATACATTCATGTGTGGCCTGATTTCAGATGGCCGTTCCTATGCAGTCTTTTTGCTCTATTTTAAAAACTAGACATTTTTTTAGCAAAATTCCTTTTTATATCGTTTTGTATTCCTTTCCCCGTTAAAATAAGCCCTCTATCGTTAAAATCGGTGAGAACTTATTTTTTGAATGAAAAAAGTGCAAAGGCTATAGTCCATGCTGTTTTCGCGAAATTTCGATTAAAATATTTTGTCACCGATTTTGACGAATGAGCACTCGTTGGACGCGGAATAATGAGAGGAACATAACTGTAAAATATTTCTCACCGAAACTTGCTAGTTTAACAAATATGCCACAAAAATCATTCGTGTGTGGCCTGATTTTAGGTGGTCTTTCCTATGCAGTCTTTTTGCTCTATTTTAAAAACAAGACATTTTTTAGCAAAATTCCTTTTTATATCGTTTTGTATTCCTTTCCCTGTTAAAATAAGCCCTCTATCGTTAAAATCGGTGAGAACTTATTTTTTGAATGAAAAAAGTGCAAAGGCTATAGTCCATGCTTTTTTCGCGAAATTTCGATTAATATATTTTGTCACCGATTTTGACGAATGAGCACTCGTTGGACGCGGAATAATGAGAGTAATATAACTGTAAAATATTTCTGACCGAAACTTGCTAGTTTCAGAGATATGCCACAAAAATACATTCATGTGTGGCCTGATTTCAGATGGCCTTTCCTATGCAGTCTTTTTGCTCTACTTTAAAAACTAGACATTTTTTTAGCAAAATTCCTTTTTATATCGTTTTGTATTCCTTTCCCCGTTAAAATAAGCCCTCTATCGTTGAAATCGGTGAGAACTTATTTTTTGAATGAAAAAAGTGCAAAGGCTATAGTCCATGCTTTTTTCGCGAAATTTCGATTAATATATTTTGTCACCGATTTTGACGAATGAGCACTCGTTGGACGCGGAAGAATGAGAAGAACATAACTGTAAAATATTTCTCACCGAAACTTGCTAGTTTAACAAATATGCCACAAAAATCATTCGTGTGTGGCCTGATTTCAGGTGGCCTTTCCTATGCAGTCTTTTTGCTCTATTTTAAAAACAAGACATTTTTTTAGCAAAATTCCTTTTTATATCGTTTTGTATTCCTTTCCCCGTTAAAATAAGCCCTCTATCGTTAAAATCGGTGAGAACTTATTTTTTGAATGAAAAAAGTGCAAAGGCTATAGTCCATGCTTTTTTCGCGAAATTTCGATTAATATATTTTGTCACCGATTTTGACGAATGAGCACTCGTTGGACGCGGAATAATGAGAGGAATATAACTGTAAAATATTTCTGACCGAAACTTGCTAGTTTCAGAAATATGCCACAAGAATACATTCATGTGTGGCCTGATTTCAGATGGCCTTTCCTATGCAGTCTTTTTGCTCTATTTTAAAAACTAGAAATTTTTTTAGCAAAATTCCTTTTTATATCGTTTTGTATTCCTTTCCCCATTAAAATAAGCCCTCTATCGTTGAAATCGGTGAGAACTTATTTTTTGAATGAAAAAAGTGCAAAGGCTATAGTCCATGCTTTTTTCGCGAAATTTCGATTAATATATTTTGTCACCGATTTTGACGAATGAGCACTCGTTGGACGCGGAATAATGAGAGGAACATAACTGTAAAATATTTCTCACCGAAACTTGCTAGTTTAAAAAATATGCCACAAAAATCATTCGTGTGTGGCCTGATTTCAGGTGGCCTTTCCTATGCAGTCTTTTTGCTCTATTTTAAAAACAAGACATTTTTTTAGCAAAATTCCTTTTTATATCGTTTTGTATTCCTTTCCCCGTTAAAATAAGCCCTCTATCGTTAAAATCGGTGAGAACTTATTTTTTGAATGAAAAAAGTGCAAAGGCTATAGTCCATGCTTTTTTCGCGAAATTTCGATTAAAATATTTTGTCACCGATTTTGACGAATGAGCACTCGTTGGACGCGGAATAATGAGAAGAACATAACTGTAAAATATTTCTCACCGAAACTTGCTAGTTTAACAAATATGCCACAAAAATCATTCGTGTGTGGCCTGATTTCAGGTGGCCTTTCCTATGCACTCTTTTTGCTCTATTTTAAAAACAAGACATTTTTTTAGCAATATTCCTTTTTATATCGTTTTGTATTCCTTTCCCTGTTAAAATAAGCCCTCTATCGTTAAAATCGGTGAGAACTTATTTTTTGAATGAAAAAAGTGCAAAGGCTATAGTCCATGCTTTTTTCGCGAAATTTCGATTAATATATTTTGTCACCGATTTTGACGAATGAGCACTCGTTGGACGCGGAATAATGAGAGGAATATAACTGTAAAATATTTCTGACCGAAACTTGCTAGTTTCAGAAATATGCCACAAGAATACATTCATGTGTGGCCTGATTTCAGGTGGCCTTTCCTATGCAGTCTTTTTGCTCTATTTTAAAAACTAGACATTTTTTTAGCAAAATTCCTTTTTATATCGTTTTGTATTCCTTTCCCCGTTAAAATAAGCCCTCTATCGTTGAAATCGGTGAGAACTTATTTTTTGAATGAAAAAAGTGCAAAGGCTATAGTCCATGCTTTTTTCGCGAAATTTCAATTATAATTTTTTGTCACCGATTTTGACGAATGAGCACTCGTTGGACGCGGAATAATGAGAGCAATATAACTGTAAAATATTTCTGACCGAAACTTGCTAGTTTCAGAAATATGCCACAAAAATACATTCATGTGTGGCCTGATTTCAGATGGCCTTTCCTATGCAGTCTTTTTGCTCT
Source organism: Dioctria rufipes (assembly GCA_963924295.1). Taxonomy (NCBI): domain Eukaryota; kingdom Metazoa; phylum Arthropoda; class Insecta; order Diptera; family Asilidae; genus Dioctria; species Dioctria rufipes. Next base: position 164,200,976 of record OZ002742.1, on the reverse strand, counting down.
ATTTAAAAAACTAGACATTTTTTTAGCAAAATTCCTTTTTATATCGTTTTGTATTCCTTTCCCCGTTAAAATAAGCCCTCTATCGTTGAAATCGGTGAGAACTTATTTTTTGAATGAAAAAAGTGCAAAGGCTATAGTCCATGCTTTTTTCGCGAAATTTCAATTATAATTTTTTGTCACCGATTTTGACGAATGAGCACTCGTTGGACGCGGAATAATGAGAGGAATATAACTGTAAAATATTTCTGACCGAAACTTGCTAGTTTCAGAAATATGCCACAAAAATACATTCATGTGTGGCCTGATTTCAGATGGCCTTTCCTATGCAGTCTTTTTGCTCTATTTAAAAAACTAGACATTTTTTTAGCAAAATTCCTTTTTATATCGTTTTGTAATCCTTTCCCCGTTAAAATAAGCCCTCTATCGTTGAAATCGGTGAGAACTTATTTTTTGAATGAAAAAAGTGCAAAGGCTATAGTCCATGCTTTATTCGCGAAATTTCGATTAATATATTTTGTCACCGATTTTGACGAATGAGCACTCGTTGGACGCGGAATAATGAGAGGAACATAACTGTAAAATATTTCTGACCGAAACTTGCTAGTTTCAGAAATATGCCACAAAAATACATTCATGTGTGGCCTGATTTCAGATGACCTTTCCTATGCAGTCTTTTTGCTCTATTTTAAAAACTACACATTTTTTTAGCAAAATTCCTTTTTATATCGTTTTGTATTCCTTTTCCCGTTAAAATAAGCCCTCTATCGTTAAAATCGGTGAGAACTTATTTTTTGAATGAAAAAAGTGCAAAGGCTATAGTCCATGCTTTTTTCGCGAAATTTCGATTAAAATATTTTGTCACCGATTTTGACGAATGAGCACTCGTTGGACGCGGAATAATGAGAAGAACATAACTGTAAAATATTTCTCACCGAAACTTGCTAGTTTAACAAATATGCCACAAAAATCATTCGTGTGCGGCCTGATTTCAGGTGGCCTTTCCTATGCACTCTTTTTGCTCTATTTTAAAAACAAGACATTTTTTTAGCAATATTCCTTTTTATATCGTTTTGTATTCCTTTCCCTGTTAAAATAAGCCCTCTATCGTTAAAATCGGTGAGAACTTATTTTTTGAATGAAAAAAGTGCAAAGGCTATTATAGTTCATGCTTTTTTCGCGAAATTTCAATTATAATTTTTTGTCACCGATTTTGACGAATGAGCACTCGTTGGACGCGGAATAATGAGAGGAATATAACTGTAAAATATTTCTCACCGAAACTTGCTAGTTTAAAAAATATGCCACAAAAATCATTCGTGTGTGGCCTGATTTCAGGTGGCCTTTCCTATGCAGTCTTTTTGCTCTATTTTAAAAACAAGACATTTTTTTAGCAAAATTCCTTTTTATATCGTTTTGTATTCCTTTCCCCGTTAAAATAAGCCCTCTATCGTTAAAATCGGTGAGAACTTATTTTTTGAATGAAAAAAGTGCAAAGGCTATAGTCCATGCTTTTTTCGCGAAATTTCGATTAAAATATTTTGTCACCGATTTTGACGAATGAGCACTCGTTGGACGCGGAATAATGAGAGGAACATAACTGTAAAATATTTCTCACCGAAACTTGCTAGTTTAACAAATATGCCACAAAAATCATTCGTGTGTGGCCTGATTTCAGGTGGCCTTTCCTATGCACTCTTTTTGCTCTATTTTAAAAACAAGACATTTTTTTAGCAATATTCCTTTTTATATCGTTTTGTATTCCTTTCCCTGTTAAAATAAGCCCTCTATCGTTAAAATCGGTGAGAACTTATTTTTTGAATGAAAAAAGTGCAAAGGCTATTATAGTTCATGCTTTTTTCGCGAAATTTCAATTATAATTTTTTGTCACCGATTTTGACGAATGAGCACTCGTTGGACGCGGAATAATGAGAGGAATATAACTGTAAAATATTTCTCACCGAAACTTGCTAGTTTCAGAAATATGCCACAAGAATACATTCATGTGTGGCCTGATTTCAGGTGGCCTTTCCTATGCAGTCTTTTTGCTCTATTTTAAAAACTAGACATTTTTTTAGCAAAATTCCTTTTTATATCGTTTTGTATTCCTTTCCCCGTTAAAATAAGCCCTCTATCGTTGAAATCGGTGAGAACTTATTTTTTGAATGAAAAAAGTGCAAAGGCTATAGTCCATGCTTTTTTCGCGAAATTTCAATTATAATTTTTTGTCACCGATTTTGACGAATGAGCACTCGTTGGACGCGGAATAATGAGAGCAATATAACTGTAAAATATTTCTGACCGAAACTTGCTAGTTTAAAAAATATGCCACAAAAATACATTCATGTGTGGCCTGATTTCAGATGGCCTTTCCTATGCAGTCTTTTTGCTCTATTTAAAAAACTAGACATTTTTTTAGCAAAATTCCTTTTTATATCGTTTTGTATTCCTTTCCCCGTTAAAATAAGCCCTCTATCGTTGAAATCGGTGAGAACTTATTTTTTGAATGAAAAAAGTGCAAAGTGCAATAGTCCATGCTTTTTTCGCGAAATTTCAATTATAATTTTTTGTCACCGATTTTGACGAATGAGCACTCGTTGGACGCGGAATAATGAGAGGAATATAACTGTAAAATATTTCTGACCGAAACTTGCTAGTTTCAGAAATATGCCACAAAAATACATTCATGTGTGGCCTGATTTCAGATGGCCTTTCCTATGCAGTCTTTTTGCTCTATTTAAAAAACTAGACATTTTTTTAGCAAAATTCCTTTTTATATCGTTTTGTAATCCTTTCCCCGTTAAAATAAGCCCTCTATCGTTGAAATCGGTGAGAACTTATTTTTTGAATGAAAAAAGTGCAAAGGCTATAGTCCATGCTTTTTTCGCGAAATTTCGATTAAAATATTTTGTCACCGATTTTGACGAATGAGCACTCGTTGGACGCGGAATAATGAGAGGAACATAACTGTAAAATATTTCTCACCGAAACTTGCTAGTTTAACAAATATGCCACAAAAATCATTCGTGTGTGGCCTGATTTCAGGTGGCCTTTCCTATGCACTCTTTTTGCTCTATTTTAAAAACAAGACATTTTTTTAGCAATATTCCTTTTTATGTCGTTTTGTATTCCTTTCCCTGTTAAAATAAGCCCTCTATCGTTAAAATCGGTGAGAACTTATTTTTTGAATGAAAAAAGTGCAAAGGCTATTATAGTTCATGCTTTTTTCGCGAAATTTCAATTATAATTTTTTGTCACCGATTTTGACGAATGAGCACTCGTTGGACGCGGAATAATGAGAGGAATATAACTGTAAAATATTTCTCACCGAAACTTGCTAGTTTAAAAAATATGCCACAAAAATCATTCGTGTGTGGCCTGATTTCAGGTGGCCTTTCCTATGCAGTCTTTTTGCTCTATTTTAAAAACAAGACATTTTTTTAGCAAAATTCCTTTTTATATCGTTTTGTATTCCTTTCCCCGTTAAAATAAGCCCTCTATCGTTAAAATCGGTGAGAACTTATTTTTTGAATGAAAAAAGTGCAAAGGCTATAGTCCATGCTTTTTTCGCGAAATTTCGATTAATATATTTTGTCACCGATTTTGACGAATGAGCACTCGGTGGACGCGGAATAATGAGAGGAACATAACTGTAAAATATTTCTCACCGAAACTTGCTAGTTTAAAAAATATGCCACAAAAATCATTCGTGTGTGGCCTGATTTCAGGTGGCCTTTCCTATGCAGTCTTTTTGCTCTATTTTAAAAACAAGACATTTTTTTAGCAAAATTCCTTTTTATATCGTTTTGTATTCCTTTCCCCGTTAAAATAAGCCCTCTATCGTTAAAATCGGTGAGAACTTATTTTTTGAATGAAAAAAGTGCAAAGGCTATAGTCCATGCTTTTTTCGCGAAATTTCGATTAAAATATTTTGTCACCGATTTTGACGAATGAGCACTCGTTGGACGCGGAATAATGAGAAGAACATAACTGTAAAATATTTCTCACCGAAACTTGCTAGTTTAACAAATATGCCACAAAAATCATTCGTGTGTGGCCTGATTTCAGGTGGCCTTTCCTATGCAGTCTTTTTGCTCTATTTTAAAAACAAGACATTTTTTTAGCAATATTCCTTTTTATATCGTTTTGTATTCCTTTCCCCGTTAAAATAAGCCCTCTATCGTTGAAATCGGTGAGAACTTATTTTTTGAATGAAAAAAGTGCAAAGGCGAAATTTCAATTATAATTTTTTGTCACCGATTTTGACGAATGAGCACTCGTTGGACGCGGAATAATGAGAGGAATATAACTGTAAAATATTTCTGACCGAAACTTGCTAGTTTAACAAATATGCCACAAAAATCATTCGTGTGTGGCCTGATTTCAGGTGGCCTTTCCTATGCAGTCTTTTTGCTCTATTTTAAAAACAAGACATTTTTTTAGCAAAATTCCTTTTTATATCGTTTTGTATTCCTTTCCCTGTTAAAATAAGCCCTCTATCGTTAAAATCGGTGAGAACTTATTTTTTGAATGAAAAAAGTGCAAAGAAATTTCGATTAAAATATTTTGTCACCGATTTTAACGAATGAGCACTCGTTGGACGCGGAATAATGAGAGGAACATAACTGTAAAATATTTCTCACCGAAACTTGCTAGTTTAAAAAATATGCCACAAAAATCATTCGTGTGTGGCCTGATTTCAGGTGGCCTTTCCTATGCAGTCTTTTTGCTCTATTTTAAAAATTAACATTTTTTTAGCAAAATTCCTTTTTATATCGTTTTGTATTCTTTTCCCCGTTAAAATAAGCCCTCTATCGTTAAAATCGGTGAGAACTTACTTTTTGAATGAAAAAAGTGCTGTAGTCCATGCTTTTTTCGCGAAATTTCGATTAAAATATTTTGTCACCGATTTTGACGAATGAGCACTCGTTGTACGCGGAATAATGAGAGGAACATAACTGTAAAATATTTCTCACCGAAACTTGCTAGTTTAAAAAATATGCCACAAAAATCATTCGTGTGTGGCCTGATTTCAGGTGGCCTTTCCTATGCAGTCTTTTTGCTCTATTTAAAAACAAGACATTTTTTTAGCAAAATTCCTTTTTATATCGTTTTGTATTCCTTTCCCCGTTAAAATAAGCCCTCTATCGTTAAAATCGGTGAGAACTTATTTTTTGAATGAAAAAAGTGCAAAGAAATTTCGATTAAAATATTTTGTCACCGATTTTAACGAATGAGCACTCGTTGGACGCGGAATAATGAGAGGAACATAACTGTAAAATATTTCTCACCGAAACTTGCTAGTTTAAAAAATATGCCACAAAAATCATTCGTGTGTGGCCTGATTTCAGGTGGCCTTTCCTATGCAGTCTTTTTGCTCTATTTTAATAACAAGACATTTTTTTAGCAAAATACCTTTTTATATCGTTTTGTATTCCTTTCCCCGTTAAAATAAGCCCTCTATCGTTAAAATCGGTGAGAACTTATTTTTTGAATGAAAAAAGTGCTATAGTCCATGCTTTTTTCGCGAAATTTCGATTAAAATATTTTGTCACCGATTTTGACGAATGAGCACTCGTTGGACGAGGAATAATGAGAGGAACATAACTGTAAAATATTTCTCACCGAAACTTGCTAGTTTAAAAAATATGCCCCAAAAATCATTCGTGTGTGGCCTGATTTCAGGTGGCCTTTCCTATGCAGTCTTTTTGCTCTATTTTAAAAACAAGACATTTTTTTAGCAAAATACCTTTTTATATCGTTTTGTATTCCTTTCCCCGTTAAAATAAGCCCTCTATCGTTAAAATCGGTGAGAACTTATTTTTTGAATGAAAAAAGTGCTATAGTCCATGCTTTTTTCGCGAAATTTCAATTATAATTTTTTGTCACCGATTTTGACGAATGAGCACTCGTTGGACGCGGAATAATGAGAGGAATATAACTGTAAAATATTTCTGACCGAAACTTGCTAGTTTCAGAAATATGCCACAAAAATACATTCATGTGTGGCCTGATTTCAGATGGCCTTTCCTATGCAGTCTTTTTGCTCTATTTAAAAAACTAGACATTTTTTTAGCAAAATTCCTTTTTATATCGTTTTGTAATCCTTTCCCCGTTAAAATAAGCCCTCTATCGTTGAAATCGGTGAGAACTTATTTTTTGAATGAAAAAAGTGCAAAGGCTATAGTCCATGCTTTATTCGCGAAATTTCGATTAATATATTTTGTCACCGATTTTGACGAATGAGCACTCGTTGGACGCGGAATAATGAGAGGAACATAACTGTAAAATATTTCTGACCGAAACTTGCTAGTTTCAGAAATATGCCACAAAAATACATTCATGTGTGGCCTGATTTCAGATGACCTTTCCTATGCAGTCTTTTTGCTCTATTTTAAAAACTAGACATTTTTTTAGCAAAATTCCTTTTTATATCGTTTTGTATTCCTTTTCCCGTTAAAATAAGCCCTCTATCGTTAAAATCGGTGAGAACTTATTTTTTGAATGAAAAAAGTGCAAAGGCTATAGTCCATGCTTTTTTCGCGAAATTTCGATTAAAATATTTTGTCACCGATTTTGACGAATGAGCACTCGTTGGACGCGGAATAATGAGAAGAACATAACTGTAAAATATTTCTCACCGAAACTTGCTAGTTTAACAAATATGCCACAAAAATCATTCGTGTGTGGCCTGATTTCAGGTGGCCTTTCCTATGCACTCTTTTTGCTCTATTTTAAAAACAAGACATTTTTTTAGCAATATTCCTTTTTATATCGTTTTGTATTCCTTTCCCTGTTAAAATAAGCCCTCTATCGTTAAAATCGGTGAGAACTTATTTTTTGAATGAAAAAAGTGCAAAGGCTATTATAGTCCATGCTTTTTTCGCGAAATTTCAATTATAATTTTTTGTCACCGATTTTGACGAATGAGCACTCGTTGGACGCGGAATAATGAGAGGAATATAACTGTAAAATATTTCTCACCGAAACTTGCTAGTTTAAAAAATATGCCACAAAAATCATTCGTGTGTGGCCTGATTTCAGGTGGCCTTTCCTATGCAGTCTTTTTGCTCTATTTTAAAAACAAGACATTTTTTTAGCAAAATTCCTTTTTATATCGTTTTGTATTCCTTTCCCCGTTAAAATAAGCCCTCTATCGTTAAAATCGGTGAGAACTTATTTTTTGAATGAAAAAAGTGCAAAGGCTATAGTCCATGCTTTTTTCGCGAAATTTCGATTAATATATTTTGTCACCGATTTTGACGAATGAGCACTCGGTGGACGCGGAATAATGAGAGGAACATAACTGTAAAATATTTCTCACCGAAACTTGCTAGTTTAAAAAATATGCCACAAAAATCATTCGTGTGTGGCCTGATTTCAGGTGGCCTTTCCTATGCAGTCTTTTTGCTCTATTTTAAAAACAAGACATTTTTTTAGCAAAATTCCTTTTTATATCGTTTTGTATTCCTTTCCCCGTTAAAATAAGCCCTCTATCGTTAAAATCGGTGAGAACTTATTTTTTGAATGAAAAAAGTGCAAAGGCTATAGTCCATGCTTTTTTCGCGAAATTTCAATTATAATTTTTTGTCACCGATTTTGACGAATGAGCACTCGTTGGACGCGGAATAATGAGAGGAATATAACTGTAAAATATTTCTGACCGAAACTTGCTAGTTTCAGAAATATGCCACAAAAATACATTCATGTGTGGCCTGATTTCAGATGGCCTTTCCTATGCAGTCTTTTTGCTCTATTTAAAAAGTAGACATTTTTTTTGCAAAATTCCTTTTTATATCGTTTTGTATTCCTTTCCCCGTTAAAATAAGCCCTCTATCGTTGAAATCGGTGAGAACTTATTTTTTGAATGAAAAAAGTGCAAAGGCTATAGTCCATGCTTTTTTCGCGAAATTTCAATTATAATTTTTTGTCACCGATTTTGACGAATGAGCACTCGTTGGACGCGGAATAATGAGAGGAATATAACTGTAAAATATTTCTGACCGAAACTTGCTAGTTTAACAAATATGCCACAAAAATCATTCGTGTGTGGCCTGATTTCAGGTGGCCTTTCCTATGCAGTCTTTTTGCTCTATTTTAAAAACAAGACATTTTTTTAGCAAAATTCCTTTTTATATCGTTTTGTATTCCTTTCCCTGTTAAAATAAGCCCTCTATCGTTAAAATCGGTGAGAACTTATTTTTTGAATGAAAAAAGTGCAAAGGCTATAGTCCATGCTTTTTTCGCGAAATTTCGATTAATATATTTTGTCACCGATTTTGACGAATGAGCACTCGTTGGACGCGGAATAATGAGAGGAACATAACTGTAAAATATTTCTCACCGAAACTTGCTAGTTTCAGAAATATGCCACAAAAATACATTCATGTGTGGCCTGATTTCAGATGACCTTTCCTATGCAGTCTTTTTGCTCTATTTTAAAAACTAGACATTTTTTTAGCAAAATTCCTTTTTATATCGTTTTGTATTCCTTTTCCCGTTAAAATAAGCCCTCTATCGTTAAAATCGGTGAGAACTTATTTTTTGAATGAAAAAAGTGCAAAGGCTATAGTCCATGCTTTTTTCGCGAAATTTCGATTAAAATATTTTGTCACCGATTTTGACGAATGAGCACTCGTTGGACGCGGAATAATGAGAAGAACATAACTGTAAAATATTTCTCACCGAAACTTGCTAGTTTAACAAATATGCCACAAAAATCATTCGTGTGTGGCCTGATTTCAGGTGGCCTTTCCTATGCACTCTTTTTGCTCTATTTTAAAAACAAGACATTTTTTTAGCAATATTCCTTTTTATATCGTTTTGTATTCCTTTCCCTGTTAAAATAAGCCCTCTATCGTTAAAATCGGTGAGAACTTATTTTTTGAATGAAAAAAGTGCAAAGGCTATTATAGTCCATGCTTTTTTCGCGAAATTTCAATTATAATTTTTTGTCACCGATTTTGACGAATGAGCACTCGTTGGACGCGGAATAATGAGAGGAATATAACTGTAAAATATTTCTCACCGAAACTTGCTAGTTTAAAAAATATGCCACAAAAATCATTCGTGTGTGGCCTGATTTCAGGTGGCCTTTCCTATGCAGTCTTTTTGCTCTATTTTAAAAACAAGACATTTTTTTAGCAAAATTCCTTTTTATATCGTTTTGTATTCCTTTCCCCGTTAAAATAAGCCCTCTATCGTTGAAATCGGTGAGAACTTATTTTTTGAATGAAAAAAGTGCAAAGGCTATAGTCCATGCTTTTTTCGCGAAATTTCAATTATAATTTTTTGTCACCGATTTTGACGAATGAGCACTCGTTGGACGCGGAATAATGAGAGGAATATAACTGTAAAATATTTCTGACCGAAACTTGCTAGTTTAAAAAATATGCCACAAAAATCATTCGTGTGTGGCCTGATTTCAGGTGGCCTTTCCTATGCAGTCTTTTTGCTCTATTTTAAAAACAAGACATTTTTTTAGCAAAATTCCTTTTTATATCGTTTTGTATTCCTTTCCCCGTTAAAATAAGCCCTCTATCGTTAAAATCGGTGAGAACTTATTTTTTGAATGAAAAAAGTGCAAAGGCTATAGTCCATGCTTTTTTCGCGAAATTTCGATTAAAATATTTTGTCACCGATTTTGACGAATGAGCACTCGGTGGACGCGGAATAATGAGAGGAACATAACTGTAAAATATTTCTCACCGAAACTTGCTAGTTTAAAAAATATGCCACAAAAATCATTCGTGTGTGGCCTGATTTCAGGTGGCCTTTCCTATGCAGTCTTTTTGCTCTATTTTAAAAACAAGACATTTTTTTAGCAAAATTCCTTTTTATATCGTTTTGTATTCCTTTCCCCGTTAAAATAAGCCCTCTATCGTTAAAATCGGTGAGAACTTATTTTTTGAATGAAAAAAGTGCAAAGGCTATAGTCCATGCTTTTTTCGCGAAATTTCAATTATAATTTTTTGTCACCGATTTTGACGAATGAGCACTCGTTGGACGCGGAATAATGAGAGGAATATAACTGTAAAATATTTCTGACCGAAACTTGCTAGTTTCAGAAATATGCCACAAAAATACATTCATGTGTGGCCTGATTTCAGATGGCCTTTCCTATGCAGTCTTTTTGCTCTATTTTAAAAACAAGACATTTTTTTAGCAAAATTCCTTTTTATATCGTTTTGTATTCCTTTCCCCGTTAAAATAAGCCCTCTATCGTTGAAATCGGTGAGAACTTATTTTTTGAATGAAAAAAGTGCAAAGGCTATAGTCCATGCTTTTTTCGTGAAATTTCAATTATAATTTTTTGTCACCGATTTTGACGAATGAGCACTCGTTGGACGCGGAATAATGAGAGGAATATAACTGTAAAATATTTCTGACCGAAACTTGCTAGTTTAACAAATATGCCACAAAAATCATTCGTGTGTGGCCTGATTTCAGGTGGCCTTTCCTATGCAGTCTTTTTGCTCTATTTTAAAAACAAGACATTTTTTTAGCAAAATTCCTTTTTATATCGTTTTGTATTCCTTTCCCTGTTAAAATAAGCCCTCTATCGTTAAAATCGGTGAGAACTTATTTTTTGAATGAAAAAAGTGCAAAGGCTATAGTCCATGCTTTTTTCGCGAAATTTCGATTAATATATTTTGTCACCGATTTTGACGAATGAGCACTCGTTGGACGCGGAATAATGAGAGGAACATAACTGTAAAATATTTCTCACCGAAACTTGCTAGTTTAACAAATATGTCACAAAAATCATTCGTGTGTGGCCTGATTTCAGGTGGCCTTTCCTATGCAGTCTTTTTGCTCTATTTTAAAAACAAGACATTTTTTTAGCAAAATTCCTTTTTATATCGTTTTGTATTCCTTTCCCTGTTAAAATAAGCCCTCTATCGTTAAAATCGGTGAGAACTTATTTTTTGAATGAAAAAAGTGCAAAGGCTATAGTCCATGCTTTTTTCGCGAAATTTCGATTAATATATTTTGTCACCGATTTTGACGAATGAGCACTCGTTGGACGCGGAATAATGAGAGGAACATAACTGTGAAATATTTCTCACCGAAACTTGCTAGTTTAACAAATATGCCACAAAAATCATTCGTGTGTGGCCTGATTTCAGGTGGCCTTTCCTATGCAGTCTTTTTGCTCTATTTTAAAAACAAGACATTTTTTTAGCAAAATTCCTTTTTATATCCTTTTGTATTCCTTTCCCTGTTAAAATAAGCCCTCTATCGTTAAAATCGGTGAGAACTTATTTTTTGAATGAAAAAAGTGCTGTAGTCCATGCTTTTTTCGCGAAATTTCGATTAAAATATTTTGTCACCGATTTTGACGAATGAGCACTCGTTGTACGCGGAATAATGAGAGGAACATAACTGTAAAATATTTCTCACCGAAACTTGCTAGTTTAAAACATATGCCACAAAAATCATTCGTGTGTGGCCTGATTTCAGGTGGCCTTTCCTATGCAGTCTTTTTGCTCTATTTTAAAAACAAGACATTTTTTTAGCAAAATTCCTTTTTATATCGTTTTGTATTCCTTTCCCCGTTAAAATAAGCCCTCTATCGTTAAAATCGGTGAGAACTTATTTTTTGAATGAAAAAAGTGCAAAGAAATTTCGATTAAAATATTTTGTCACCGATTTTAACGAATGAGCACTCGTTGGACGCGGAATAATGAGAGGAACATAACTGTAAAATATTTCTCACCGAAACTTGCTAGTTTAAAAAATATGCCACAAAAATCATTCGTGTGTGGCCTGATTTCAGGTGGCCTTTCCTATGCAGTCTTTTTGCTCTATTTTAAAAATTAACATTTTTTTAGCAAAATTCCTTTTTATATCGTTTTGTATTCTTTTCCCCGTTAAAATAAGCCCTCTATCGTTAAAATCGGTGAGAACTTATTTTTTGAATGAAAAAAGTGCTGTAGTCCATGCTTTTTTCGCGAAATTTCGATTAAAATATTTTGTCACCGATTTTGACGAATGAGCACTCGTTGTACGCGGAATAATGAGAGGAACATAACTGTAAAATATTTCTCACCGAAACTTGCTAGTTTAAAAAATATGCCACAAAAATCATTCGTGTGTGGCCTGATTTCAGGTGGCCTTTCCTATGCAGTCTTTTTGCTCTATTTAAAAACAAGACATTTTTTTAGCAAAATTCCTTTTTATATCGTTTTGTATTCCTTTCCCCGTTAAAATAAGCCCTCTATCGTTAAAATCGGTGAGAACTTATTTTTTGAATGAAAAAAGTGCAAAGAAATTTCGATTAAAATATTTTGTCACCGATTTTAACGAATGAGCACTCGTTGGACGCGGAATAATGAGAGGAACATAACTGTAAAATATTTCTCACCGAAACTTGCTAGTTTAAAAAATATGCCACAAAAATCATTCGTGTGTGGCCTGATTTCAGGTGGCCTTTCCTATGCAGTCTTTTTGCTCTATTTTAAAAACAAGACATTTTTTTAGCAAAATACCTTTTTATATCGTTTTGTATTCCTTTCCCCGTTAAAATAAGCCCTCTATCGTTAAAATCGGTGAGAACTTATTTTTTGAATGAAAAAAGTGCTATAGTCCATGCTTTTTTCGCGAAATTTCGATTAAAATATTTTGTCACCGATTTTGACGAATGAGCACTCGTTGGACGAGGAATAATGAGAGGAACATAACTGTAAAATATTTCTCACCGAAACTTGCTAGTTTAAAAAATATGCCACAAAAATCATTCGTGTGTGGCCTGATTTCAGGTGGCCTTTCCTATGCAGTCTTTTTGCTCTATTTTAAAAACAAGACAATTTTTTAGCAAAATTCCTTTTTATATCGTTTTGTATTCCTTTCCCCGTTAAAATAAGCCCTCTATCGTTAAAATCGGTGAGAACTTATTTTTTGAATGAAAAAAGTGCTATAGTCCATGCTTTTTCGCGAAATTTCGATTAAAATATTTTGTCACCGATTTTGACGAATGAGAACTCGTTGGACTCGGAATAATGAGAGGAACATAACTGTAAAATATTTCTCACCGAAACTTGCTAGTTTAAAAAATATGCCACAAAAATCATTCGTGTGTGGCCTGATTTCAGGTCTTTCCTATGCAGTCTTTTTGCTCTATTTTAAAAACAAGACATTTTTTTAGCAAAATTCCTTTTTATATCGCTTTGTATTCCTTTCCCCGTTAAAATAAGCCCTCTATCGTTAAAATCGGTGAGAACTTCTTTTTTGAATGAAAAAAGTGCAAAGGCTGTCCATGCTTTTTTCGCGAAATTTCGATTAAAATATTTTGTCACCGATTTTGACGAATGAGCACTCGTTGGACGCGGAATAATAAGAGGAACATAACTGTAAAATATTTCTCACCGAAACTTGCTAGTTTAAAAAATATGCCACAAAAATCATTCGTGTGTGGCCTGATTTCAGGTGGCCTTTCCTATGCAGTCTTTTTGCTCTATTTAAAAACAAGACATTTTTTTAGCAAAATTCCTTTTTATATCGTTTTGTATTCCTTTCCCCGTTAAAATAAGCCCTCTATCGTTAAAATCGGTGAGAACTTATTTTTTGAATGAAAAAAGTGCAAAGAAATTTCGATTAAAATATTTTGTCACCGATTTTAACGAATGAGCACTCGTTGGACGCGGAATAATGAGAGGAACATAACTGTAAAATATTTCTCACCGAAACTTGCTAGTTTAAAAAATATGCCACAAAAATCATTCGTGTGTGGCCTGATTTCAGGTGGCCTTTCCTATGCAGTCTTTTTGCTCTATTTTAAAAACAAGACATTTTTTTAGCAAAATACCTTTTTATATCGTTTTGTATTCCTTTCCCCGTTAAAATAAGCCCTCTATCGTTAAAATCGGTGAGAACTTATTTTTTGAATGAAAAAAGTGCTATAGTCCATGCTTTTTTCGCGAAATTTCGATTAAAATATTTTGTCACCGATTTTGACGAATGAGCACTCGTTGGACGCGGAATAATGAGAGGAATATAACTGTAAAATATTTCTCACCGAAACTTGCTAGTTTAAAAAATATGCCACAAAAATCATTCGTGTGTGGCCTGATTTCAGGTGGCCTTTCCTATGCAGTCTTTTTGCTCTATTTTAAAAACAAGACATTTTTTTAGCAAAATTCCTTTTTATATCGTTTTGTATTCCTTTCCCCGTTAAAATAAGCCCTCGATCTTTAAAATCGGTGAGAACTTATTTTTTGAATGAAAAAAGTGCAAAGGCTATAGTCCATGCTTTTTTCGCGAAATTTCGATTAAAATATTTTGTCACCGATTTTGACAAATGAGCACTCGTTGGACGCGGAATAATGAGAGGAACATAACTGTAAAATATTTCTCACCGAAACTTGCTAGTTTAAAAAATATGCCACAAAAATTATTCGTGTGTGGCCTGATTTCAGGTGGCCTTTCCTATGCAGTCTTTTTGCTCTATTTTAAAAACAAGACATTTTTTTAGCAAAATTCCTTTTTATATCGTTTTGTATTCCTTTCCCCGTTAAAATAAGCCCTCGATCTTTAAAATCGGTGAGAACTTATTTTTTGAATGAAAAAAGTGCAAAGGCAGTCCATGCTTTTTTCGCGAAATTTCGATTAAAATATTTTGTCACCGATTTTGACAATTGAGCACTCGTTGGACGCGGAATAATGAGAGGAACATAACTGTAAAATATTTCTCACCGAAACTTGCTAGTTTAAAAAATATGCCACAAAAATCATTCGTGTGTGGCCTGATTTCAGGTGGCCTTTCCTATGCAGTCTTTTTGCTCTATTTTAAAAACAAGACATTTTTTTAGCAAAATTCCTTTTTATATCGTTTTGTATTCCTTTCCCCGTTAAAATAAGCCCTCGATCTTTAAAATCGGTGAGAACTTATTTTTTGAATGAAAAAAGTGCAAAGGCAGTCCATGCTTTTTTCGCGAAATTTCGATTAAAATATTGTGTCACCGATTTTGACGAATGAGCACTCGTTGGACGCGGAATAATGAGAGGAATATAACTGTAAAATATTTCTCACCGAAACTTGCTAGTTTAAAAAATATGCCACAAAAATCATTCGTGTGTGGCCTGATTTCAGGTGGCCTTTCCTATGCAGTCTTTTTGCTCTATTTTAAAAACAAGACATTTTTTTAGCAAAATTCCTTTTTATATCGTTTTGTATTCCTTTCCCCGTTAAAATAAGCCCTCGATCTTTAAAATCGGTGAGAACTTATTTTTTGAATGAAAAAAGTGCAAAGGCAGTCCATGCTTTTTTCGCGAAATTTCGATTAAAATATTTTTCACCGATTTTGACGAATGAGCACTCGTTGGACGCGGAATAATGAGAGGAACATAACTGTAAAATATTTCTCACCGAAACTTGCTAGTTTAAAAAATATGCCACAAAAATTATTCATGTGTGGCCTGATTTCAGGTGGCCTTTCCTATGCAGTCTTTTTGCTCTATTTTAAAAACAGACATTTTTTTAGCAAAATTCCTTTTTATATCGTTTTGTATTCCTTTCCCCGTTAAAATAAGCCCTCGATCTTTAAAATCGGTGAGAACTTATTTTTTGAATGAAAAAAGTGCAAAGGCTATAGTCCATGCTTTTTTCGCGAAATTTCGATTAAAATATTTTGTCACCGATTTTGACGAATGAGCACTCGTTGGACGCGGAATAATGAGAGGAATATAACTGTAAAATATTTCTCACCGAAACTTGCTAGTTTAAAAAATATGCCACAAAAATCATTCGTGTGTGGCCTGATTTCAGGTGGCCTTTCCTATGCAGTCTTTTTGCTCTATTTTAAAAACAAGACATTTTTTTAGCAAAATTCCTTTTTATATCGTTTTGTATTCCTTTCCCCGTTAAAATAAGCCCTCGATCTTTAAAATCGGTGAGAACTTATTTTTTGAATGAAAAAAGTGCAAAGGCTATATATAGTCCATGCTTTTTTCGCGAAATTTCGATTAAAATATTTTGTCACCGATTTTGACAAATGAGCACTCGTTGGACGCGGAATAATGAGAGGAACATAACTGTAATATATTTCTCACCGAAACTTGCTAGTTTAAAAAATATGCCACAAAAATTATTCGTGTGTGGCCTGATTTCAGGTGGCCTTTCCTATGCAGTCTTTTTGCTCTATTTTAAAAACAAGACATTTTTTTAGCAAAATTCCTTTTTATATCGTTTTGTATTCCTTTCCCCGTTAAAATAAGCCCTCGATCTTTAAAATCGGTGAGAACTTATTTTTTGAATGAAAAAAGTGCAAAGGCTATATATAGTCCATGCTTTTTTCGCGAAATTTCGATTAAAATATTTTGTCACCGATTTTGACAATTGAGCACTCGTTGGACGCGGAATAATGAGAGGAACAGAACTGTAAAATATTTCTCACCGAAACTTGCTAGTTTAAAAAATATGCCACAAAAATCATTCGTGTGTGGCCTGATTTCAGGTGGCCTTTCCTATGCAGTCTTTTGCTCTATTTTAAAAACAAGACATTTTTTTAGCAAAATTCCTTTTTATATCGTTTTGTATTCCTTTCCCCGTTAAAATAAGCCCTCGATCTTTAAAATCGGTGAGAACTTATTTTTTGAATGAAAAAAGGGCAAAGGCTATAGTCCATGCTTTTTTCGCGAAATTTCGATTAAAATATTTTGTCACCGATTTTGACGAATGAGCACTCGTTGGACGCGGAATAATGAGAGGAACATAACTGTAAAATATTTCTCACCGAAACTTGCTAGTTTAAAAAATATGCCACAAAAATCATTCGTGTGTGGCCTGATTTCAGGTCTTTCCTATGCAGTCTTTTTGATCTATTTTAAAAACAAGACATTTTTTTAGCAAAATTCCTTTTTATATCGGTTTGTATTCCTTTCCCCGTTAAAATAAGCCCTCGATCTTTAAAATCGGTGAGAACTTATTTTTTGAATGAAAAAAGTGCAAAGGCTATAGTCCATGCTTTTTTCGCGAAATTTCGATTAAAATATTTTGTCACCGATTTTGACAATTGAGCACTCGTTGGACGCGGAATAATGAGAGGAACATAACTGTAAAATATTTCTCACCGAAACTTGCTAGTTTAAAAAATATGCCACAAAAATCATTCGTGTGTGGCCTGATTTCAGGTGGCCTTTCCTATGCAGTCTTTTTGCTCTATTTTAAAAACAAGACATTTTTTTAGCAAAATTCCTTTTTATATCGTTTTGTATTCCTTTCCCCGTTAAAATAAGCCCTCGATCTTTAAAATCGGTGAGAACTTCTTTTTTGAATGAAAAAAGTGCAAAGGCTATAGTCCATGCTTTTTTCGCGAAATTTCGATTAAAATATTTTGTCACCGATTTTGACGAGTGAGCACTCGTTGGACGCGGAATAATGAGAGGAACATAACTGTAAAATATTTCTCACCGAAACTTGCTAGTTTAAAAAATATGCCACAAAAATCATTCGTGTGTGGCCTGATTTCAGGTGGCCTTTCCTATGCAGTCTTTTTGCTCTATTTTAAAAACAAGACATTTTTTTAGCAAAATTCCTTTTTATATCGTTTTGTATTCCTTTCCCCGTTAAAATAAGCCCTCGATCTTTAAAATCGGTGAGAACTTATTTTTTGAATGAAAAAAGTGCAAAGGCTATAGTCCATGCTTTTTTCGCGAAATTTCGATTAAAATATTTTGTCACCGATTTTGACAATTGAGCACTCGTTGGACGCGGAATAATGAGAGGAACATAACTGTAAAATATTTCTCACCGAAACTTGCTAGTTTAAAAAATATGCCACAAAAATCATTCGTGTGTGGCCTGATTTCAGGTGGCCTTTCCTATGCAGTCTTTTTGCTCTATTTTAAAAACAAGACATTTTTTTAGCAAAATTCCTTTTTATATCGTTTTGTATTCCTTTCCCCGTTAAAATAAGCCCTCGATCTTTAAAATCGGTGAGAACTTATTTTTTGAATGAAAAAAGTGCAAAGGCTATAGTCCATGCTTTTTTCGCGAAATTTCGATTAAAATATTTTGTCACCGATTTTGACGAATGAGCACTCGTTGGACGCGGAATAATGAGAGGAACATAACTGTAAAATATTTCTCACCGAAACTTGCTAGTTTAAAAAATATGCCACAAAAATCATTCGTGTGTGGCCTGATTTCAGGTCTTTCCTATGCAGTCTTTTTGCTCTATTTTAAAAACAAGACATTTTTTTAGCAAAATTCCTTTTTATATCGCTTTGTATTCCTTTCCCCGTTAAAATAAGCCCTCTATCGTTAAAATCGGTGAGAACTTCTTTTTTGAATGAAAAAAGTGCAAAGGCTATAGTCCATGCTTTTTTCGCGAAATTTCGATTAAAATATTTTGTCACCGATTTTGACAAATGAGCACTCGTTGGACGCGGAATAATGAGAGGAACATAACTGTAAAATATTTCTCACCGAAACTTGCTAGTTTAAAAAATATGCCACAAAAATTATTCGTGTGTGGCCTGATTTCAGGTGGCCTTTCCTATGCAGTCTTTTTGCTCTATTTTAAAAACAAGACATTTTTTTAGCAAAATTCCTTTTTATATCGCTTTGTATTCCTTTCCCCGTTAAAATAAGCCCTCTATCGTTAAAATCGGTGAGAACTTCTTTTTGAATGAAAAAAGTGCAAAGGCTATAGTCCATGCTTTTTTCGCGAAATTTCGATTAAAATATTGTGTCACCGATTTTGACGAATGAGCACTCGTTGGACGCGGAATAATGAGAGGAATATAACTGTAAAATATTTCTCACCGAAACTTGCTAGTTTAAAAAATATGCCACAAAAATCATTCGTGTGTGGCCTGATTTCAGGTGGCCTTTCCTATGCAGTCTTTTTGCTCTATTTTAAAAACAAGACATTTTTTTAGCAAAATTCCTTTTTATATCGTTTTGTATTCCTTTCCCCGTTAAAATAAGCCCTCGATCTTTAAAATCGGTGAGAACTTATTTTTTGAATGAAAAAAGTGCAAAGGCTATAGTCCATGCTTTTTTCGCGAAATTTCGATTAAAATATTTTGTCACCGATTTTGACAATTGAGCACTCGTTGGACGCGGAATAATGAGAGGAACATAACTGTAAAATATTTCTCACCGAAACTTGCTAGTTTAAAAAATATGCCACAAAAATCATTCGTGTGTGGCCTGATTTCAGGTGGCCTTTCCTATGCAGTCTTTTTGCTCTATTTTAAAAACAAGACATTTTTTTAGCAAAATTCCTTTTTATATCGTTTTGTATTCCTTTCCCCGTTAAAATAAGCCCTCGATCTTTAAAATCGGTGAGAACTTATTTTTTGAATGAAAAAAGTGCAAAGGCTATAGTCCATGCTTTTTTCGCGAAATTTCGATTAAAATATTTTGTCACCGATTTTGACGAATGAGCACTCGTTGGACGCGGAATAATGAGAGGAACATAACTGTAAAATATTTCTCACCGAAACTTGCTAGTTTAAAAAATATGCCACAAAAATCATTCGTGTGTGGCCTGATTTCAGGTCTTTCCTATGCAGTCTTTTTGCTCTATTTTAAAAACAAGACATTTTTTTAGCAAAATTCCTTTTTATATCGCTTTGTATTCCTTTCCCCGTTAAAATAAGCCCTCTATCGTTAAAATCGGTGAGAACTTCTTTTTTGAATGAAAAAAGTGCAAAGGCTATAGTCCATGCTTTTTTCGCGAAATTTCGATTAAAATATTTTGTCACCGATTTTGACAAATGAGCACTCGTTGGACGCGGAATAATGAGAGGAACATAACTGTAAAATATTTCTCACCGAAACTTGCTAGTTTAAAAAATATGCCACAAAAATTATTCGTGTGTGGCCTGATTTCAGGTGGCCTTTCCTATGCAGTCTTTTTGCTCTATTTTAAAAACAAGACATTTTTTTAGCAAAATTCCTTTTTATATCGCTTTGTATTCCTTTCCCCGTTAAAATAAGCCCTCTATCGTTAAAATCGGTGAGAACTTCTTTTTTGAATGAAAAAAGTGCAAAGGCTATAGTCCATGCTTTTTTCGCGAAATTTCGATTAAAATATTGTGTCACCGATTTTGACGAATGAGCACTCGTTGGACGCGGAATAATGAGAGGAATATAACTGTAAAATATTTCTCACCGAAACTTGCTAGTTTAAAAAATATGCCACAAAAATCATTCGTGTGTGGCCTGATTTCAGGTGGCCTTTCCTATGCAGTCTTTTTGCTCTATTTTAAAAACAAGACATTTTTTTAGCAAAATTCCTTTTTATATCGTTTTGTATTCCTTTCCCCGTTAAAATAAGCCCTCGATCTTTAAAATCGGTGAGAACTTATTTTTTGAATGAAAAAAGTGCAAAGGCTATAGTCCATGCTTTTTTCGCGAAATTTCGATTAAAATATTTTGTCACCGATTTTGACGAATGAGCACTCGTTGGACGTGGAATAATGAGAGGAACATAACTGTAAAATATTTCTCACCGAAACTTGCTAGTTTAAAAAATATGCCACAAAAATTATTCATGTGTGGCCTGATTTCAGGTGGCCTTTCCTATGCAGTCTTTTTGCTCTATTTTAAAAACAGACATTTTTTTAGCAAAATTCCTTTTTATATCGTTTTGTATTCCTTTCCCCGTTAAAATAAGCCCTCGATCTTTAAAATCGGTGAGAACTTATTTTTTGAATGAAAAAAGTGCAAAGGCTATAGTCCATGCTTTTTTCGCGAAATTTCGATTAAAATATTTTGTCACCGATTTTGACGAATGAGCACTCGTTGGACGCGGAATAATGAGAGGAATATAACTGTAAAATATTTCTCACCGAAACTTGCTAGTTTAAAAAATATGCCACAAAAATCATTCGTGTGTGGCCTGATTTCAGGTGGCCTTTCCTATGCAGTCTTTTTGCTCTATTTTAAAAACAAGACATTTTTTTAGCAAAATTCCTTTTTATATCGTTTTGTATTCCTTTCCCCGTTAAAATAAGCCCTCGATCTTTAAAATCGGTGAGAACTTATTTTTTGAATGAAAAAAGTGCAAAGGCTATATATAGTCCATGCTTTTTTCGCGAAATTTCGATTAAAATATTTTGTCACCGATTTTGACAAATGAGCACTCGTTGGACGCGGAATAATGAGAGGAACATAACTGTAAAATATTTCTCACCGAAACTTGCTAGTTTAAAAAATATGCCACAAAAATTATTCGTGTGTGGCCTGATTTCAGGTGGCCTTTCCTATGCAGTCTTTTTGCTCTATTTTAAAAACAAGACATTTTTTTAGCAAAATTCCTTTTTATATCGTTTTGTATTCCTTTCCCCGTTAAAATAAGCCCTCGATCTTTAAAATCGGTGAGAACTTCTTTTTTGAATGAAAAAAGTGCAAAGGCTATAGTCCATGCTTTTTTCGCGAAATTTCGATTAAAATATTTTGTCACCGATTTTGACAATTGAGCACTCGTTGGACGCGGAATAATGAGAGGAACAGAACTGTAAAATATTTCTCACCGAAACTTGCTAGTTTAAAAAATATGCCACAAAAATCATTCGTGTGTGGCCTGATTTCAGGTGGCCTTTCCTATGCAGTCTTTTGCTCTATTTTAAAAACAAGACATTTTTTTAGCAAAATTCCTTTTTATATCGTTTTGTATTCCTTTCCCCGTTAAAATAAGCCCTCGATCTTTAAAATCGGTGAGAACTTATTTTTTGAATGAAAAAAGGGCAAAGGCTATAGTCCATGCTTTTTTCGCGAAATTTCGATTAAAATATTTTGTCACCGATTTTGACGAATGAGCACTCGTTGGACGCGGAATAATGAGAGGAACATAACTGTAAAATATTTCTCACCGAAACTTGCTAGTTTAAAAAATATGCCACAAAAATCATTCGTGTGTGGCCTGATTTCAGGTCTTTCCTATGCAGTCTTTTTGATCTATTTTAAAAACAAGACATTTTTTTAGCAAAATTCCTTTTTATATCGGTTTGTATTCCTTTCCCCGTTAAAATAAGCCCTCGATCTTTAAAATCGGTGAGAACTTATTTTTTGAATGAAAAAAGTGCAAAGGCTATAGTCCATGCTTTTTTCGCGAAATTTCGATTAAAATATTTTGTCACCGATTTTGACAATTGAGCACTCGTTGGACGCGGAATAATGAGAGGAACATAACTGTAAAATATTTCTCACCGAAACTTGCTAGTTTAAAAAATATGCCACAAAAATCATTCGTGTGTGGCCTGATTTCAGGTGGCCTTTCCTATGCAGTCTTTTTGCTCTATTTTAAAAACAAGACATTTTTTTAGCAAAATTCCTTTTTATATCGTTTTGTATTCCTTTCCCCGTTAAAATAAGCCCTCGATCTTTAAAATCGGTGAGAACTTCTTTTTTGAATGAAAAAAGTGCAAAGGCTATAGTCCATGCTTTTTTCGCGAAATTTCGATTAAAATATTTTGTCACCGATTTTGACGAGTGAGCACTCGTTGGACGCGGAATAATGAGAGGAACATAACTGTAAAATATTTCTCACCGAAACTTGCTAGTTTAAAAAATATGCCACTAAAATCATTCGTGTGTGGCCTGATTTCAGGTGGCCTTTCCTATGCAGTCTTTTTGCTCTATTTTAAAAACAAGACATTTTTTTAGCAAAATTTTATTTTTATATCGTTTTGTATTCCTTTCCCCGTTAAAATAAGCCCTCGATCTTTAAAATCGGTGAGAACTTATTTTTTGAATGAAAAAAGTGCAAAGGCTATAGTCCATGCTTTTTTCGCGAAATTTCGATTAAAATATTTTGTCACCGATTTTGACAATTGAGCACTCGTTGGACGCGGAATAATGAGAGGAACATAACTGTAAAATATTTCTCACCGAAACTTGCTAGTTTAAAAAATATGCCACAAAAATCATTCGTGTGTGGCCTGATTTCAGGTGGCCTTTCCTATGCAGTCTTTTTGCTCTATTTTAAAAACAAGACATTTTTTTAGCAAAATTCCTTTTTATATCGTTTTGTATTCCTTTCCCCGTTAAAATAAGCCCTCGATCTTTAAAATCGGTGAGAACTTATTTTTTGAATGAAAAAAGTGCAAAGGCTATATATAGTCCATGCTTTTTTCGCGAAATTTCGATTAAAATATTTTGTCACCGATTTTGACGAATGAGCACTCGTTGGACGCGGAATAATGAGAGGAACATAACTGTAAAATATTTCTCACCGAAACTTGCTAGTTTAAAAAATATGCCACAAAAATCATTCGTGTGTGGCCTGATTTCAGGTCTTTCCTATGCAGTCTTTTTGCTCTATTTTAAAAACAAGACATTTTTTTAGCAAAATTCCTTTTTATATCGCTTTGTATTCCTTTCCCCGTTAAAATAAGCCCTCTATCGTTAAAATCGGTGAGAACTTCTTTTTTGAATGAAAAAAGTGCAAAGGCTATAGTCCATGCTTTTTCGCGAAATTTCGATTAAAATATTTTGTCACCGATTTTGACAAATGAGCACTCGTTGGACGCGGAATAATGAGAGGAACATAACTGTAAAATATTTCTCACCGAAACTTGCTAGTTTAAAAAATATGCCACAAAAATTATTCGTGTGTGGCCTGATTTCAGGTGGCCTTTCCTATGCAGTCTTTTTGCTCTATTTTAAAAACAAGACATTTTTTTAGCAAAATTCCTTTTTATATCGTTTTGTATTCCTTTCCCCGTTAAAATAAGCCCTCTATAGTTAAAATCGGTGAGAACTTATTTTTTGAATGAAAAAAGTGCAAAGGCAGTCCATGCTTTTTTCGCGAAATTTCGATTAAAATATTTTGTCACCGATTTTGACGAATGAGCACTCGTTGGACGCGGAATAATGAGAGGAACATAACTGTAAAATATTTCTCACCGAAACTTGCTAGTTTAAAAAATATGCCACAAAAATCATTCGTGTGTGGCCTGATTTCAGGTGGCCTTTCCTATGCAGTCTTTTTGCTCTATTTTAAAAACAAGACATTTTTTTAGCAAAATTCCTTTTTATATCGTTTTGTATTCCTTTCCCCGTTAAAATAAGCCCTCTATCGTTAAAATCGGTGAGAACTTCTTTTTTGAATGAAAAAAGTGCAAAGGCTATAGTCCATGCTTTTTTCGCGAAATTTCGATTAAAATATTTTGTCACCGATTTTGACGAATGAGCACTCGTTGGACGCGGAATAATGAGAGGAACATAACTGTAAAATATTTCTCACCGAAACTTGCTAGTTTAAAAAATATGCCACAAAAATTATTCGTGTGTGGCCTGATTTCAGGTGGCCTTTTCTATGCAGTCTTTTTGCTCTATTTTAAAAACAAGACATTTTTTTAGCAAAATTCCTTTTTATATCGTTTTGTATTCCTTTCCCCGTTAAAATAAGCCCTCTATCGTTAAAATCGGTGAGAACTTCTTTTTTGAATGAAAAAAGTGCAAAGGCTATAGTCCATGCTTTTTTCGCGAAATTTCGATTAAAATATTTTGTCACCGATTTTGACGAATGAGCACTCGTTGGACGCGGAATAATGAGAGGAACATAACTGTAAAATATTTCTCACCGAAACTTGCTAGTTTAAAAAATATGCCACAAAAATCATTCGTGTGTGGCCTGATTTCAGGTGGCCTTTCCTATGCAGTCTTTTTGCTCTATTTTAAAAACAAGACATTTTTTTAGCAAAATTCCTTTTTATATCGTTTTGTATTCCTTTCCCCGATAAAATAAGCCCTCTATCGTTAAAATCGGTGAGAACTTATTTTTTGAATGAAAAAAGTGCAAAGGCTATAGTCCATGCTTTTTTCGCGAAATTTCGATTAAAATATTTTGTCACCGATTTTGACAAATGAGCACTCGTTGGACGCGGAATAATGAGAGGAACATAACTGTAAAATATTTCTGACCGAAACTTGCTAGTTTAAAAAATATGCCACAAAAATCATTCGTGTGTGGCCTGATTTCAGGTGGCCTTTCCTATGCAGTCTTTTGCTCTATTTTAAAAACAAGACATTTTTTTAGCAAAATTCCTTTTTATATCGTTTTGTATTCCTTTCCCCGTTAAAATAAGCCCTCGATCTTTAAAATCGGTGAGAACTTCTTTTTTGAATGAAAAAAGTGCAAAGGCTATAGTCCATGCTTTTTTCGCGAAATTTCGATTAAAATATTTTGTCACCGATTTTGACAAATGAGCACTCGTTGGACGCGGAATAATGAGAGGAACATAACTGTAAAATATTTCTCACCGAAACTTGCTAGTTTAAAAAATATGCCACAAAAATCATTCGTGTGTGGCCTGATTTCAGGTGGCCTTTCCTATGCAGTCTTTTGCTCTATTTTAAAAACAAGACATTTTTTTAGCAAAATTCCTTTTTATATCGTTTTGTATTCCTTTCCCCGTTAAAATAAGCCCTCGATCTTTAAAATCGGTGAGAACTTCTTTTTTGAATGAAAAAAGTGCAAAGGCTATAGTCCATGCTTTTTTCGCGAAATTTCGATTAAAATATTTTGTCACCGATTTTGACGAGTGAGCACTCGTTGGACGCGGAATAATGAGAGGAACATAACTGTAAAATATTTCTCACCGAAACTTGCTAGTTTAAAAAATATGCCACAAAAATCATTCGTGTGTGGCCTGATTTCAGGTGGCCTTTCCTATGCAGTCTTTTTGCTCTATTTTAAAAACAAGACATTTTTTTAGCAAAATTCCTTTTTATATCGTTTTGTATTCCTTTCCCCGTTAAAATAAGCCCTCTATCGTTAAAATCGGTGAGAACTTCTTTTTTGAATGAAAAAAGTGCAAAGGCTATAGTCCATGCTTTTTTCGCGAAATTTCGATTAAAATATTTTGTCACCGATTTTGACGAATGAGCACTCGTTGGACGCGGAATAATGAGAGGAACATAACTGTAAAATATTTCTCACCGAAACTTGCTAGTTTAAAAAATATGCCACAAAAATCATTCGTGTGTGGCCTGATTTCAGGTGGCCTTTCCTATGCAGTCTTTTGCTCTATTTTAAAAACAAGACATTTTTTTAGCAAAATTCCTTTTTATATCGTTTTGTATTCCTTTCCCCGTTAAAATAAGCCCTCGATCTTTAAAATCGGTGAGAACTTCTTTTTTGAATGAAAAAAGTGCAAAGGCTATAGTCCATGCTTTTTTCGCGAAATTTCGATTAAAATATTTTGTCACCGATTTTGACGAGTGAGCACTCGTTGGACGCGGAATAATGAGAGGAACATAACTGTAAAATATTTCTCACCGAAACTTGCTAGTTTAAAAAATATGCCACAAAAATCATTCGTGTGTGGCCTGATTTCAGGTGGCCTTTCCTATGCAGTCTTTTTGCTCTATTTTAAAAACAAGACATTGTTTTAGCAAAATTCCTTTTTATATCGTTTTGTATTCCTTTCCCCGTTAAAATAAGCCCTCGATCTTTAAAATCGGTGAGAACTTCTTTTTTGAATGAAAAAAGTGCAAAGGCTATAGTCCATGCTTTTTTCGCGAAATTTCGATTAAAATATTTTGTCACCGATTTTGACGAGTGAGCACTCGTTGGACGCGGAATAATGAGAGGAACATAACTGTAAAATATTTCTCACCGAAACTTGCTAGTTTAAAAAATATGCCACAAAAATCATTCGTGTGTGGCCTGATTGAGGTGGCCTTTCCTATGCAGTCTTTTTGCTCTATTTTAAAAACAAGACATTTTTTTAGCAAAATTCCTTTTTATATCGTTTTGTATTCCTTTCCCCGTTAAAATAAGCCCTCGATCTTTAAAATCGGTGAGAACTTATTTTTTGAATGAAAAAAGTGCAAAGGCAGTCCATGCTTTTTTCGCGAAATTTCGATTAAAATATTTTGTCACCGATTTTGACGAATGAGCACTCGTTGGACGCGGAATAATGAGAGGAACATAACTGTAAAATATTTCTCACCGAAACTTGCTAGTTTAAAAAATATGCCACAAAAATCATTCGTGTGTGGCCTGATTTCAGGTGGCCTTTCCTATGCAGTCTTTTTGCTCTATTTTAAAAACAAGACATTTTTTTAGCAAAATTCCTTTTTATATCGTTTTGTATTCCTTTCCCCGTTAAAATAAGCCCTCTATCGTTAAAATCGGTGAGAACTTCTTTTTTGAATGAAAAAAGTGCAAAGGCTATAGTCCATGCTTTTTTCGCGAAATTTCGATTAAAATATTTTGTCACCGATTTTGACGAATGAGCACTCGTTGGACGCGGAATAATGAGAGGAACATAACTGTAAAATATTTCTCACCGAAACTTGCTAGTTTAAAAAATATGCCACAAAAATTATTCGTGTGTGGCCTGATTTCAGGTGGCCTTTCCTATGCAGTCTTTTTGCTCTATTTTAAAAACAAGACATTTTTTTAGCAAAATTCCTTTTTATATCGTTTTGTATTCCTTTCCCCGTTAAAATAAGCCCTCTATCGTTAAAATCGGTGAGAACTTCTTTTTTGAATGAAAAAAGTGCAAAGGCTATATCCATGCTTTTTTCGCGAAATTTCGATTAAAATATTTTGTCACCGATTTTGACGAATGAGCACTCGTTGGACGCGGAATAATGAGAGGAACATAACTGTAAAATATTTCTCACCGAAACTTGCTAGTTTAAAAAATATGCCACAAAAATCATTCGTGTGTGGCCTGATTTCAGGTGGCCTTTCCTATGCAGTCTTTTTGCTCTATTTTAAAAACAAGACATTTTTTTAGCAAAATTCCTTTTTATATCGTTTTGTATTCCTTTCCCCGTTAAAATAAGCCCTCGATCTTTAAAATCGGTGAGAACTAATTTTTTGAATGAAAAAAGTGCAAAGGCAGTCCATGCTCTTTTCGCGAAATTTCGATTAAAATATTTTGTCACCGATTTTGACAATTGAGCACTCGTTGGACGCGGAATAATGAGAGGAACATAACTGTAAAATATTTCTCACCGAAACTTGCTAATTTAAAAAATATGCCACAAAAATCATTCGTGTGTGGCCTGATTTCAGGTGGCCTTTCCTATGCAGTCTTTTTGCTCTATTTTAAAAACAAGACATTTTTTTAGCAAAATTCCTTTTTATATCGTTTTGTATTTGTTTCCCCGTTAAAATAAGCCCTCGATCTTTAAAATCGGTGAGAACTTATTTTTTGAATGAAAAAAGTGCAAAGGCTATAGTCCATGCTTTTTTCGCGAAATTTCGATTAAAATATTTTGTCACCGATTTTGACGAATGAGCACTCGTTGGACGCGGAATAATGAGAGGAATATAACTGTAAAATATTTCTCACCGAAACTTGCTAGTTTAAAAAATATGCCACAAAAATCATTCGTGTGTGGCCTGATTTCAGGTGGCCTTTCCTATGCAGTCTTTTTGCTCTATTTTAAAAACAAAACATTTTTTTAGCAAAATTCCTTTTTATATCGTTTTGTATTCCTTTCCCCGTTAAAATAAGCCCTCGATCTTTAAAATCGGTGAGAGCTTATTTTTTGAATGAAAAAAGTGCAAAGGCAGTCCATGCTTTTTTCGCGAAATTTCGATTAAAATATTTTGTCACCGATTTTGACGAATGAGCACTCGTTGGACGCGGAATAATGAGAGGAACATAACTGTAAAATATTTCTCACCGAAACTTGCTAGTTTAAAAAATATGCCACAAAAATCATTCGTGTGTGGCCTGATTTCAGGTGGCCTTTCCTATGCAGTCTTTTTGCTCTATTTTAAAAACAAGACATTTTTTTAGCAAAATTCCTTTTTATATCGTTTTGTATTCCTTTCCCCGTTAAAATAAGCCCTCTATCGTTAAAATCGGTGAGAACTTCTTTTTTGAATGAAAAAAGTGCAAAGGCTATAGTCCATGCTTTTTTCGCGAAATTTCGATTAAAATATTTTGTCACCGATTTTGACGAATGAGCACTCGTTGGACGCGGAATAATGAGAGGAACATAACTGTAAAATATTTCTCACCGAAACTTGCTAGTTTAAAAAATATGCCACAAAAATCATTCGTGTGTGGCCTGATTTCAGGTGGCCTTTCCTATGCAGTCTTTTTGCTCTATTTTAAAAACAAGACATTTTTTTAGCAAAATTCCTTTTTATATCGTTTTGTATTCCTTTCCCCGTTAAAATAAGCCCTCGATCTTTAAAATCGGTGAGAACTAATTTTTTGAATGAAAAAAGTGCAAAGGCAGTCCATGCTCTTTTCGCGAAATTTCGATTAAAATATTTTGTCACCGATTTTGACAATTGAGCACTCGTTGGACGCGGAATAATGAGAGGAACATAACTGTAAAATATTTCTCACCGAAACTTGCTAATTTGAAAAATATGCCACAAAAATCATTCGTGTGTGGCCTGATTTCAGGTGGCCTTTCCTATGCAGTCTTTTTGCTCTATTTTAAAAACAAGACATTTTTTTAGCAAAATTCCTTTTTATATCGTTTTGTATTTCTTTCCCCGTTAAAATAAGCCCTCGATCTTTAAAATCGGTGAGAACTTATTTTTTGAATGAAAAAAGTGCAAAGGCTATAGTCCATGCTTTTTTCGCGAAATTTCGATTAAAATATTTTGTCACCGATTTTGACGAATGAGCACTCGTTGGACGCGGAATAATGAGAGGAATATAACTGTAAAATATTTCTCACCGAAACTTGCTAGTTTAAAAAATATGCCACAAAAATCATTCGTGTGTGGCCTGATTTCAGGTGGCCTTTCCTATGCAGTCTTTTTGCTCTATTTTAAAAACAAGACATTTTTTTAGCAAAATTCCTTTTTATATCGTTTTGTATTCCTTTCCCCGTTAAAATAAGCCCTCTATCGTTAAAATCGGTGAGAACTTCTTTTTTGAATGAAAAAAGTGCAAAGGCTATATCCATGCTTTTTTCGCGAAATTTCGATTAAAATATTTTGTCACCGATTTTGACGAATGAGCACTCGTTGGACGCGGAATAATGAGAGGAACATAACTGTAAAATATTTCTCACCGAAACTTGCTAGTTTAAAAAATATGCCACAAAAATCATTCGTGTGTGGCCTGATTTCAGGTGGCCTTTCCTATGCAGTCTTTTTGCTCTATTTTAAAAACAAGACATTTTTTTAGCAAAATTCCTTTTTATATCGTTTTGTATTCCTTTCCCCGTTAAAATAAGCCCTCGATCTTTAAAATCGGTGAGAACTAATTTTTTGAATGAAAAAAGTGCAAAGGCAGTCCATGCTCTTTTCGCGAAATTTCGATTAAAATATTTTGTCACCGATTTTGACAATTGAGCACTCGTTGGACGCGGAATAATGAGAGGAACATAACTGTAAAATATTTCTCACCGAAACTTGCTAATTTAAAAAATATGCCACAAAAATCATTCGTGTGTGGCCTGATTTCAGGTGGCCTTTCCTATGCAGTCTTTTTGCTCTATTTTAAAAACAAGACATTTTTTTAGCAAAATTCCTTTTTATATCGTTTTGTATTTGTTTCCCCGTTAAAATAAGCCCTCGATCTTTAAAATCGGTGAGAACTTATTTTTTGAATGAAAAAAGTGCAAAGGCTATAGTCCATGCTTTTTTCGCGAAATTTCGATTAAAATATTTTGTCACCGATTTTGACGAATGAGCACTCGTTGGACGCGGAATAATGAGAGGAATATAACTGTAAAATATTTCTCACCGAAACTTGCTAGTTTAAAAAATATGCCACAAAAATCATTCGTGTGTGGCCTGATTTCAGGTGGCCTTTCCTATGCAGTCTTTTTGCTCTATTTTAAAAACAAGACATTTTTTTAGCAAAATTCCTTTTTATATCGTTTTGTATTCCTTTCCCCGTTAAAATAAGCCCTCGATCTTTAAAATCGGTGAGAGCTTATTTTTTGAATGAAAAAAGTGCAAAGGCAGTCCATGCTTTTTTCGCGAAATTTCGATTAAAATATTTTGTCACCGATTTTGACGAATGAGCACTCGTTGGACGCGGAATAATGAGAGGAACATAACTGTAAAATATTTCTCACCGAAACTTGCTAGTTTAAAAAATATGCCACAAAAATCATTCGTGTGTGGCCTGATTTCAGGTGGCCTTTCCTATGCAGTCTTTTTGCTCTATTTTAAAAACAAGACATTTTTTTAGCAAAATTCCTTTTTATATCGTTTTGTATTCCTTTCCCCGTTAAAATAAGCCCTCTATCGTTAAAATCGGTGAGAACTTCTTTTTTGAATGAAAAAAGTGCAAAGGCTATAGTCCATGCTTTTTTCGCGAAATTTCGATTAAAATATTTTGTCACCGATTTTGACGAATGAGCACTCGTTGGACGCGGAATAATGAGAGGAACATAACTGTAAAATATTTCTCACCGAAACTTGCTAGTTTAAAAAATATGCCACAAAAATCATTCGTGTGTGGCCTGATTTCAGGTGGCCTTTCCTATGCAGTCTTTTTGCTCTATTTTAAAAACAAGACATTTTTTTAGCAAAATTCCTTTTTATATCGTTTTGTATTCCTTTCCCCGTTAAAATAAGCCCTCGATCTTTAAAATCGGTGAGAACTAATTTTTTGAATGAAAAAAGTGCAAAGGCAGTCCATGCTCTTTTCGCGAAATTTCGATTAAAATATTTTGTCACCGATTTTGACAATTGAGCACTCGTTGGACGCGGAATAATGAGAGGAACATAACTGTAAAATATTTCTCACCGAAACTTGCTAATTTGAAAAATATGCCACAAAAATCATTCGTGTGTGGCCTGATTTCAGGTGGCCTTTCCTATGCAGTCTTTTTGCTCTATTTTAAAAACAAGACATTTTTTTAGCAAAATTCCTTTTTATATCGTTTTGTATTTCTTTCCCCGTTAAAATAAGCCCTCGATCTTTAAAATCGGTGAGAACTTATTTTTTGAATGAAAAAAGTGCAAAGGCTATAGTCCATGCTTTTTTCGCGAAATTTCGATTAAAATATTTTGTCACCGATTTTGACGAATGAGCACTCGTTGGACGCGGAATAATGAGAGGAATATAACTGTAAAATATTTCTCACCGAAACTTGCTAGTTTAAAAAATATGCCACAAAAATCATTCGTGTGTGGCCTGATTTCAGGTGGCCTTTCCTATGCAGTCTTTTTGCTCTATTTTAAAAACAAGACATTTTTTTAGCAAAATTCCTTTTTATATCGTTTTGTATTCCTTTCCCCGTTAAAATAAGCCCTCGATCTTTAAAATCGGTGAGAACTTATTTTTTGAATGAAAAAAGTGCAAAGGCTATATATAGTCCATGCTTTTTTCGCGAAATTTCGATTAAAATATTTTGTCACCGATTTTGACAAATGAGCACTCGTTGGACGCGGAATAATGAGAGGAACATAACTGTAAAATATTTCTCACCGAAACTTGCTAGTTTAAAAAATATGCCACAAAAATTATTCGTGTGTGGCCTGATTTCAGGTGGCCTTTCCTATGCAGTCTTTTTGCTCTATTTTAAAAACAAGACATTTTTTTAGCAAAATTCCTTTTTCTATCGTTTTGTATTCCTTTCCCCGTTAAAATAAGCCCTCGATCTTTAAAATCGGTGAGAGCTTATTTTTTGAATGAAAAAAGTGCAAAGGCTATAGTCCATGCTTTTGTCGCGAAATTTCGATTAAAATATTTTGTCACCGATTTTGACGAATGAGCACTCGTTGGACGCGGAATAATGAGAGGAGCATAACTGTAAAATATTTCTCACCGAAACTTGCTAGTTTAAAAAATATGCCACAAAAATCATTCGTGTGTGGCCTGATTTCAGGTGGCCTTTCCTATGCAGTCTTTTTGCTCTATTTTAAAAACAAGACATTTTTTTAGCAAAATTCCTTTTTATATCGTTTTGTATTCCTTTCCCCGTTAAAATAAGCCCTCGATCTTTAAAATCGGTGAGAACTTATTTTTTGAATGAAAAAAGTGCAAAGGCAGTCCATGCTTTTTTCGCGAAATTTCGATTAAAATATTTTGTCACCGATTTTGACGAATGAGCACTCGTTGGACGCGGAATAATGAGAGGAACATAACTGTAAAATATTTCTCACCGAAACTTGCTAGTTTAAAAAATATGCCACAAAAATCATTCGTGTGTGGCCTGATTTCAGGTGGCCTTTCCTATGCAGTCTTTTTGCTCTATTTTAAAAACAAGACATTTTTTTAGCAAAATTCCTTTTTATATCGTTTTGTATTCCTTTCCCCGTTAAAATAAGCCCTCTATCGTTAAAATCGGTGAGAACTTCTTTTTTGAATGAAAAAAGTGCAAAGGCTATAGTCCATGCTTTTTTCGCGAAATTTCGATTAAAATATTTTGTCACCGATTTTGACGAATGAGCACTCGTTGGACGCGGAATAATGAGAGGAACATAACTGTAAAATATTTCTCACCGAAACTTGCTAGTTTAAAAAATATGCCACAAAAATTATTCGTGTGTGGCCTGATTTCAGGTGGCCTTTCCTATGCAGTCTTTTTGCTCTATTTTAAAAACAAGACATTTTTTTAGCAAAATTCCTTTTTATATCGTTTTGTATTCCTTTCCCCGTTAAAATAAGCCCTCTATCGTTAAAATCGGTGAGAACTTCTTTTTTGAATGAAAAAAGTGCAAAGGCTATAGTCCATGCTTTTTTCGCGAAATTTCGATTAAAATATTTTGTCACCGATTTTGACGAATGAGCACTCGTTGGACGCGGAATAATGAGAGGAACATAACTGTAAAATATTTCTCACCGAAACTTGCTAGTTTAAAAAATATGCCACAAAAATCATTCGTGTGTGGCCTGATTTCAGGTGGCCTTTCCTATGCAGTCTTTTTGCTCTATTTTAAAAACAAGACATTTTTTTAGCAAAATTCCTTTTTATATCGTTTTGTATTCCTTTCCCCGTTAAAATAAGCCCTCGATCTTTAAAATCGGTGAGAACTAATTTTTTGAATGAAAAAAGTGCAAAGGCAGTCCATGCTCTTTTCGCGAAATTTCGATTAAAATATTTTGTCACCGATTTTGACAATTGAGCACTCGTTGGACGCGGAATAATGAGAGGAACATAACTGTAAAATATTTCTCACCGAAACTTGCTAGTTTAAAAAATATGCCACAAAAATTATTCGTGTGTGGCCTGATTTCAGGTGGCCTTTCCTATGCAGTCTTTTTGCTCTATTTTAAAAACAAGACATTTTTTTAGCAAAATTCCTTTTTCTATCGTTTTGTATTCCTTTCCCCGTTAAAATAAGCCCTCGATCTTTAAAATCGGTGAGAGCTTATTTTTTGAATGAAAAAAGTGCAAAGGCTATAGTCCATGCTTTTGTCGCGAAATTTCGATTAAAATATTTTGTCACCGATTTTGACGAATGAGCACTCGTTGGACGCGGAATAATGAGAGGAACATAACTGTAAAATATTTCTCACCGAAACTTGCTAGTTTAAAAAATATGCCACAAAAATCATTCGTGTGTGGCCTGATTGAGGTGGCCTTTCCTATGCAGTCTTTTTGCTCTATTTTAAAAACAAGACATTTTTTTAGCAAAATTCCTTTTTATATCGTTTTGTATTCCTTTCCCCGTTAAAATAAGCCCTCGATCTTTAAAATCGGTGAGAACTTATTTTTTGAATGAAAAAAGTGCAAAGGCAGTCCATGCTTTTTTCGCGAAATTTCGATTAAAATATTTTGTCACCGATTTTGACGAATGAGCACTCGTTGGACGCGGAATAATGAGAGGAACATAACTGTAAAATATTTCTCACCGAAACTTGCTAGTTTAAAAAATATGCCACAAAAATCATTCGTGTGTGGCCTGATTTCAGGTGGCCTTTCCTATGCAGTCTTTTTGCTCTATTTTAAAAACAAGACATTTTTTTAGCAAAATTCCTTTTTATATCGTTTTGTATTCCTTTCCCCGTTAAAATAAGCCCTCTATCGTTAAAATCGGTGAGAACTTCTTTTTTGAATGAAAAAAGTGCAAAGGCTATAGTCCATGCTTTTTTCGCGAAATTTCGATTAAAATATTTTGTCACCGATTTTGACGAATGAGCACTCGTTGGACGCGGAATAATGAGAGGAACATAACTGTAAAATATTTCTCACCGAAACTTGCTAGTTTAAAAAATATGCCACAAAAATCATTCGTGTGTGGCCTGATTTCAGGTGGCCTTTCCTATGCAGTCTTTTTGCTCTATTTTAAAAACAAGACATTTTTTTAGCAAAATTCCTTTTTATATCGTTTTGTATTCCTTTCCCCGTTAAAATAAGCCCTCGATCTTTAAAATCGGTGAGAACTTATTTTTTGAATGAAAAAAGTGCAAAGGCTATATATAGTCCATACTTTTTTCGCGAAATTTCGATTAAAATATTTTGTCACCGATTTTGACGAATGAGCACTCGTTGGACGCGGAATAATGAGAGGAACATAACTGTAAAATATTTCTCACCGAAACTTGCTAGTTTAAAAAATATGCCACAAAAATCATTCGTGTGTGGCCTGATTTCAGGTGGCCTTTCCTATGCAGTCTTTTTGCTCTATTTTAAAAACAAGACATTTTTTTAGCAAAATTCCTTTTTATATCGTTTTGTATTCCTTTCCCCGTTAAAATAAGCCCTCTATCGTTAAAATCGGTGAGAACTTCTTTTTTGAATGAAAAAAGTGCAAAGGCTATAGTCCATGCTTTTTTCGCGAAATTTCGATTAAAATATTTTGTCACCGATTTTGACGAATGAGCACTCGTTGGACGCGGAATAATGAGAGGAACATAACTGTAAAATATTTCTCACCGAAACTTGCTAGTTTAAAAAATATGCCACAAAAATCATTCGTGTGTGGCCTGATTTCAGGTGGCCTTTCCTATGCAGTCTTTTTGCTCTATTTTAAAAACAAGACATTTTTTTAGCAAAATTCCTTTTTCTATCGTTTTGTATTCCTTTCCCCGTTAAAATAAGCCCTCGATCTTTAAA
Source organism: Dioctria rufipes (assembly GCA_963924295.1). NCBI lineage: Eukaryota > Metazoa > Arthropoda > Insecta > Diptera > Asilidae > Dioctria > Dioctria rufipes. The sequence goes on along the minus strand of OZ002742.1, from coordinate 164,165,068 downwards.
ATCGGTGAGAGCTTATTTTTTGAATGAAAAAAGTGCAAAGGCTATAGTCCATGCTTTTGTCGCGAAATTTCGATTAAAATATTTTGTCACCGATTTTGACGAATGAGCACTCGTTGGACGCGGAATAATGAGAGGAACATAACTGTAAAATATTTCTCACCGAAACTTGCTAGTTTAAAAAATATGCCACAAAAATCATTCGTGTGTGGCCTGATTGAGGTGGCCTTTCCTATGCAGTCTTTTTGCTCTATTTTAAAAACAAGACATTTTTTAGCAAAATTCCTTTTTATATCGTTTTGTATTCCTTTCCCCGTTAAAATAAGCCCTCGATCTTTAAAATCGGTGAGAACTTATTTTTTGAATGAAAAAAGTGCAAAGGCAGTCCATGCTTTTTTCGCGAAATTTCGATTAAAATATTTTGTCACCGATTTTGACGAATGAGCACTCGTTGGACGCGGAATAATGAGAGGAACATAACTGTAAAATATTTCTCACCGAAACTTGCTAGTTTAAAAAATATGCCACAAAAATCATTCGTGTGTGGCCTGATTTCAGGTGGCCTTTCCTATGCAGTCTTTTTGCTCTATTTTAAAAACAAGACATTTTTTTAGCAAAATTCCTTTTTATATCGTTTTGTATTCCTTTCCCCGTTAAAATAAGCCCTCTATCGTTAAAATCGGTGAGAACTTCTTTTTTGAATGAAAAAAGTGCAAAGGCTATAGTCCATGCTTTTTTCGCGAAATTTCGATTAAAATATTTTGTCACCGATTTTGACGAATGAGCACTCGTTGGACGCGGAATAATGAGAGGAACATAACTGTAAAATATTTCTCACCGAAACTTGCTAGTTTAAAAAATATGCCACAAAAATTATTCGTGTGTGGCCTGATTTCAGGTGGCCTTTCCTATGCAGTCTTTTTGCTCTATTTTAAAAACAAGACATTTTTTTAGCAAAATTCCTTTTTATATCGTTTTGTATTCCTTTCCCCGTTAAAATAAGCCCTCTATCGTTAAAATCGGTGAGAACTTCTTTTTTGAATGAAAAAAGTGCAAAGGCTATAGTCCATGCTTTTTTCGCGAAATTTCGATTAAAATATTTTGTCACCGATTTTGACGAATGAGCACTCGTTGGACGCGGAATAATGAGAGGAACATAACTGTAAAATATTTCTCACCGAAACTTGCTAGTTTAAAAAATATGCCACAAAAATCATTCGTGTGTGGCCTGATTTCAGGTGGCCTTTCCTATGCAGTCTTTTTGCTCTATTTTAAAAACAAGACATTTTTTTAGCAAAATTCCTTTTTATATCGTTTTGTATTCCTTTCCCCGTTAAAATAAGCCCTCGATCTTTAAAATCGGTGAGAACTAATTTTTTGAATGAAAAAAGTGCAAAGGCAGTCCATGCTCTTTTCGCGAAATTTCGATTAAAATATTTTGTCACCGATTTTGACAATTGAGCACTCGTTGGACGCGGAATAATGAGAGGAACATAACTGTAAAATATTTCTCACCGAAACTTGCTAATTTAAAAAATATGCCACAAAAATCATTCGTGTGTGGCCTGATTTCAGGTGGCCTTTCCTATGCAGTCTTTTTGCTCTATTTTAAAAACAAGACATTTTTTTAGCAAAATTCCTTTTTATATCGTTTTGTATTTCTTTCCCCGTTAAAATAAGCCCTCGATCTTTAAAATCGGTGAGAACTTATTTTTTGAATGAAAAAAGTGCAAAGGCTATAGTCCATGCTTTTTTCGCGAAATTTCGATTAAAATATTTTGTCACCGATTTTGACGAATGAGCACTCGTTGGACGCGGAATAATGAGAGGAATATAACTGTAAAATATTTCTCACCGAAACTTGCTAGTTTAAAAAATATGCCACAAAAATCATTCGTGTGTGGCCTGATTTCAGGTGGCCTTTCCTATGCAGTCTTTTTGCTCTATTTTAAAAACAAGACATTTTTTTAGCAAAATTCCTTTTTATATCGTTTTGTATTCCTTTCCCCGTTAAAATAAGCCCTCGATCTTTAAAATCGGTGAGAACTTATTTTTTGAATGAAAAAAGTGCAAAGGCTATATATAGTCCATGCTTTTTTCGCGAAATTTCGATTAAAATATTTTGTCACCGATTTTGACAAATGAGCACTCGTTGGACGCGGAATAATGAGAGGAACATAACTGTAAAATATTTCTCACCGAAACTTGCTAGTTTAAAAAATATGCCACAAAAATTATTCGTGTGTGGCCTGATTTCAGGTGGCCTTTCCTATGCAGTCTTTTTGCTCTATTTTAAAAACAAGACATTTTTTTAGCAAAATTCCTTTTTATATCGTTTTGTATTCCTTTCCCCGTTAAAATAAGCCCTCTATCGTTAAAATCGGTGAGAACTTCTTTTTTGAATGAAAAAAGTGCAAAGGCTATAGTCCATGCTTTTTTCGCGAAATTTCGATTAAAATATTTTGTCACCGATTTTGACGAATGAGCACTCGTTGGACGCGGAATAATGAGAGGAACATAACTGTAAAATATTTCTCACCGAAACTTGCTAGTTTAAAAAATATGCCACAAAAATCATTCGTGTGTGGCCTGATTTCAGGTGGCCTTTCCTATGCAGTCTTTTTGCTCTATTTTAAAAACAAGACATTTTTTTAGCAAAATTCCTTTTTATATCGTTTTGTATTCCTTTCCCCGTTAAAATAAGCCCTCGATCTTTAAAATCGGTGAGAACTAATTTTTTGAATGAAAAAAGTGCAAAGGCAGTCCATGCTCTTTTCGCGAAATTTCGATTAAAATATTTTGTCACCGATTTTGACAATTGAGCACTCGTTGGACGCGGAATAATGAGAGGAACATAACTGTAAAATATTTCTCACCGAAACTTGCTAATTTGAAAAATATGCCACAAAAATCATTCGTGTGTGGCCTGATTTCAGGTGGCCTTTCCTATGCAGTCTTTTTGCTCTATTTTAAAAACAAGACATTTTTTTAGCAAAATTCCTTTTTATATCGTTTTGTATTTCTTTCCCCGTTAAAATAAGCCCTCGATCTTTAAAATCGGTGAGAACTTATTTTTTGAATGAAAAAAGTGCAAAGGCTATAGTCCATGCTTTTTTCGCGAAATTTCGATTAAAATATTTTGTCACCGATTTTGACGAATGAGCACTCGTTGGACGCGGAATAATGAGAGGAATATAACTGTAAAATATTTCTCACCGAAACTTGCTAGTTTAAAAAATATGCCACAAAAATCATTCGTGTGTGGCCTGATTTCAGGTGGCCTTTCCTATGCAGTCTTTTTGCTCTATTTTAAAAACAAGACATTTTTTTAGCAAAATTCCTTTTTATATCGTTTTGTATTCCTTTCCCCGTTAAAATAAGCCCTCGATCTTTAAAATCGGTGAGAACTTATTTTTTGAATGAAAAAAGTGCAAAGGCTATATATAGTCCATGCTTTTTTCGCGAAATTTCGATTAAAATATTTTGTCACCGATTTTGACAAATGAGCACTCGTTGGACGCGGAATAATGAGAGGAACATAACTGTAAAATATTTCTCACGAAACTTGCTAGTTTAAAAAATATGCCACAAAAATTATTCGTGTGTGGCCTGATTTCAGGTGGCCTTTCCTATGCAGTCTTTTTGCTCTATTTTAAAAACAAGACATTTTTTTAGCAAAATTCCTTTTTCTATCGTTTTGTATTCCTTTCCCCGTTAAAATAAGCCCTCGATCTTTAAAATCGGTGAGAGCTTATTTTTTGAATGAAAAAAGTGCAAAGGCTATAGTCCATGCTTTTGTCGCGAAATTTCGATTAAAATATTTTGTCACCGATTTTGACGAATGAGCACTCGTTGGACGCGGAATAATGAGAGGAGCATAACTGTAAAATATTTCTCACCGAAACTTGCTAGTTTAAAAAATATGCCACAAAAATCATTCGTGTGTGGCCTGATTTCAGGTGGCCTTTCCTATGCAGTCTTTTTGCTCTATTTTAAAAACAAGACATTTTTTTAGCAAAATTCCTTTTTATATCGTTTTGTATTCCTTTCCCCGTTAAAATAAGCCCTCGATCTTTAAAATCGGTGAGAACTTATTTTTTGAATGAAAAAAGTGCAAAGGCTATATATAGTCCATGCTTTTTTCGCGAAATTTCGATTAAAATATTTTGTCACCGATTTTGACAAATGAGCACTCGTTGGACGCGGAATAATGAGAGGAACATAACTGTAAAATATTTCTCACCGAAACTTGCTAGTTTAAAAAATATGCCACAAAAATTATTCGTGTGTGGCCTGATTTCAGGTGGCCTTTCCTATGCAGTCTTTTTGCTCTATTTTAAAAACAAGACATTTTTTTAGCAAAATTCCTTTTTCTATCGTTTTGTATTCCTTTCCCCGTTAAAATAAGCCCTCGATCTTTAAAATCGGTGAGAGCTTATTTTTTGAATGAAAAAAGTGCAAAGGCTATAGTCCATGCTTTTGTCGCGAAATTTCGATTAAAATATTTTGTCACCGATTTTGACGAATGAGCACTCGTTGGACGCGGAATAATGAGAGGAGCATAACTGTAAAATATTTCTCACCGAAACTTGCTAGTTTAAAAAATATGCCACAAAAATCATTCGTGTGTGGCCTGATTTCAGGTGGCCTTTCCTATGCAGTCTTTTTGCTCTATTTTAAAAACAAGACATTTTTTTAGCAAAATTCCTTTTTATATCGTTTTGTATTCCTTTCCCCGATAAAATAAGCCCTCGATCTTTAAAATCGGTGAGAACTTATTTTTTGAATGAAAAAAGTGCAAAGGCTATAGTCCATGCTTTTTTCGCGAAATTTCGATTAAAATATTTTGTCACCGATTTTGACAAATGAGCACTCGTTGGACGCGGAATAATGAGAGGAACATAACTGTAAAATATTTCTCACCGAAACTTGCTAGTTTAAAAAATATGCCACAAAAATTATTCGTGTGTGGCCTGATTTCAGGTGGCCTTTCCTATGCAGTCTTTTTGCTCTATTTTAAAAACAAGACATTTTTTTAGCAAAATTCCTTTTTATATCGTTTTGTATTCCTTTCCCCGTTAAAATAAGCCCTCGATCTTTAAAATCGGTGAGAACTTCTTTTTTGAATGAAAAAAGTGCAAAGGCTATAGTCCATGCTTTTTTCGCGAAATTTCGATTAAAATATTTTGTCACCGATTTTGACGAGTGAGCACTCGTTGGACGCGGAATAATGAGAGGAACATAACTGTAAAATATTTCTCACCGAAACTTGCTAGTTTAAAAAATATGCCACAAAAATCATTCGTGTGTGGCCTGATTTGAGGTGGCCTTTCCTATGCAGTCTTTTTGCTCTATTTTAAAAACAAGACATTTTTTTAGCAAAATTCCTTTTTATATCGTTTTGTATTCCTTTCCCCGATAAAATAAGCCCTCGATCTTTAAAATCGGTGAGAACTTATTTTTTGAATGAAAAAAGTGCAAAGGCAGTCCATGCTTTTTTCGCGAAATTTCGATTAAAATATTTTGTCACCGATTTTGACGAATGAGCACTCGTTGGACGCGGAATAATGAGAGGAACATAACTGTAAAATATTTCTCACCGAAACTTGCTAGTTTAAAAAATATGCCACAAAAATCATTCGTGTGTGGCCTGATTTCAGGTGGCCTTTCCTATGCAGTCTTTTTGCTCTATTTTAAAAACAAGACATTTTTTTAGCAAAATTCCTTTTTATATCGTTTTGTATTCCTTTCCCCGTTAAAATAAGCCCTCTATCGTTAAAATCGGTGAGAACTTCTTTTTTGAATGAAAAAAGTGCAAAGGCTATAGTCCATGCTTTTTTCGCGAAATTTCGATTAAAATATTTTGTCACCGATTTTGACGAATGAGCACTCGTTGGACGCGGAATAATGAGAGGAACATAACTGTAAAATATTTCTCACCGAAACTTGCTAGTTTAAAAAATATGCCACAAAAATTATTCGTGTGTGGCCTGATTTCAGGTGGCCTTTCCTATGCAGTCTTTTTGCTCTATTTTAAAAACAAGACATTTTTTTAGCAAAATTCCTTTTTATATCGTTTTGTATTCCTTTCCCCGTTAAAATAAGCCCTCTATCGTTAAAATCGGTGAGAACTTCTTTTTTGAATGAAAAAAGTGCAAAGGCTATAGTCCATGCTTTTTTCGCGAAATTTCGATTAAAATATTTTGTCACCGATTTTGACGAATGAGCACTCGTTGGACGCGGAATAATGAGAGGAACATAACTGTAAAATATTTCTCACCGAAACTTGCTAGTTTAAAAAATATGCCACAAAAATCATTCGTGTGTGGCCTGATTTCAGGTGGCCTTTCCTATGCAGTCTTTTTGCTCTATTTTAAAAACAAGACATTTTTTTAGCAAAATTCCTTTTTATATCGTTTTGTATTCCTTTCCCCGTTAAAATAAGCCCTCGATCTTTAAAATCGGTGAGAACTAATTTTTTGAATGAAAAAAGTGCAAAGGCAGTCCATGCTCTTTTCGCGAAATTTCGATTAAAATATTTTGTCACCGATTTTGACAATTGAGCACTCGTTGGACGCGGAATAATGAGAGGAACATAACTGTAAAATATTTCTCACCGAAACTTGCTAATTTAAAAAATATGCCACAAAAATCATTCGTGTGTGGCCTGATTTCAGGTGGCCTTTCCTATGCAGTCTTTTTGCTCTATTTTAAAAACAAGACATTTTTTTAGCAAAATTCCTTTTTATATCGTTTTGTATTTCTTTCCCCGTTAAAATAAGCCCTCGATCTTTAAAATCGGTGAGAACTTATTTTTTGAATGAAAAAAGTGCAAAGGCTATAGTCCATGCTTTTTTCGCGAAATTTCGATTAAAATATTTTGTCACCGATTTTGACGAATGAGCACTCGTTGGACGCGGAATAATGAGAGGAATATAACTGTAAAATATTTCTCACCGAAACTTGCTAGTTTAAAAAATATGCCACAAAAATCATTCGTGTGTGGCCTGATTTCAGGTGGCCTTTCCTATGCAGTCTTTTTGCTCTATTTTAAAAACAAGACATTTTTTTAGCAAAATTCCTTTTTATATCGTTTTGTATTCCTTTCCCCGTTAAAATAAGCCCTCGATCTTTAAAATCGGTGAGAACTTATTTTTTGAATGAAAAAAGTGCAAAGGCTATATATAGTCCATGCTTTTTTCGCGAAATTTCGATTAAAATATTTTGTCACCGATTTTGACAAATGAGCACTCGTTGGACGCGGAATAATGAGAGGAACATAACTGTAAAATATTTCTCACCGAAACTTGCTAGTTTAAAAAATATGCCACAAAAATTATTCGTGTGTGGCCTGATTTCAGGTGGCCTTTCCTATGCAGTCTTTTTGCTCTATTTTAAAAACAAGACATTTTTTTAGCAAAATTCCTTTTTATATCGTTTTGTATTCCTTTCCCCGTTAAAATAAGCCCTCGATCTTTAAAATCGGTGAGAACTTATTTTTTGAATGAAAAAAGTGCAAAGGCTATATATAGTCCATGCTTTTTTCGCGAAATTTCGATTAAAATATTTTGTCACCGATTTTGACGAATGAGCACTCGTTGGACGCGGAATAATGAGAGGAACATAACTGTAAAATATTTCTCACCGAAACTTGCTAGTTTAAAAAATATGCCACAAAAATCATTCGTGTGTGGCCTGATTTCAGGTGGCCTTTCCTATGCAGTCTTTTTGCTCTATTTTAAAAACAAGACATTTTTTTAGCAAAATTCCTTTTTATATCGTTTTGTATTCCTTTCCCCGATAAAATAAGCCCTCGATCTTTAAAATCGGTGAGAACTTATTTTTTGAATGAAAAAAGTGCAAAGGCTATAGTCCATGCTTTTTTCGCGAAATTTCGATTAAAATATTTTGTCACCGATTTTGACAAATGAGCACTCGTTGGACGCGGAATAATGAGAGGAACATAACTGTAAAATATTTCTCACCGAAACTTGCTAGTTTAAAAAATATGCCACAAAAATTATTCGTGTGTGGCCTGATTTCAGGTGGCCTTTCCTATGCAGTCTTTTTGCTCTATTTTAAAAACAAGACATTTTTTTAGCAAAATTCTTTTTTATATCGTTTTGTATTCCTTTCCCCGTTAAAATAAGCCCTCGATCTTTAAAATCGGTGAGAACTTATTTTTTGAATGAAAAAAGTGCAAAGGCTATATATAGTCCATGCTTTTTTCGCGAAATTTCGATTAAAATATTTTGTCACCGATTTTGACAAATGAGCACTCGTTGGACGCGGAATAATGAGAGGAACATAACTGTAAAATATTTCTCACCGAAACTTGCTAGTTTAAAAAATATGCCACAAAAATTATTCGTGTGTGGCCTGATTTCAGGTGGCCTTTCCTATGCAGTCTTTTTGCTCTATTTTAAAAACAAGACATTTTTTTAGCAAAATTCCTTTTTATATCGTTTTGTATTCCTTTCCCCGTTAAAATAAGCCCTCGATCTTTAAAATCGGTGAGAACTTCTTTTTTGAATGAAAAAAGTGCAAAGGCTATAGTCCATGCTTTTTTCGCGAAATTTCGATTAAAATATTTTGTCACCGATTTTGACGAATGAGCACTCGTTGGACGCGGAATAATGAGAGGAACATAACTGTAAAATATTTCTCACCGAAACTTGCTAGTTTAAAAAATATGCCACAAAAATCATTCGTGTGTGGCCTGATTTCAGGTGGCCTTTCCTATGCAGTCTTTTTGCTCTATTTCAAAAACAAGACATTTTTTTAGCAAAATTCCTTTTTATATAGTTTTGTATTCCTTTCCCCGTTAAAATAAGCCCTCTATCGTTAAAATCAATGAGAACTTATTTTTTGAATGAAAAAAGTGCTTTTTTCGTGAAATTTCGATTAAAATATTTTGTCACCGATTTTGACGAATGAGCACTCGTTGGACGCGGAATAATGAGAGGAACATAACTGTAAAATATTTCTCACCGAAACTTGCTAGTTTAAAAAATATGCCACAAAAATCATTCGTGTGTGGCCTGATTTCAGGTGGCCTTTCCTATGCAGTCTTTTTGCTCTATTTTAAAAACAAGACATTTTTTTAGCAAAATTCCTTTTTATATCGTTTTGTATTCCTTTCCCCGTTAAAATAAGCCCTCTATCGTTAAAATCGGTGAGAACTTATTTTTTTAATTAAAAAAGTGCAATTTCGAGTAAAATTTTTTGTCACCGATTTTGACGAATGAGCACTCGTTGGACGCGGAATAATGAGAGGAGTATAACTGTAACATATTTCTGACCGAAACTTGCTAGTTTCAAAAATATGCTACAAAATTCATTCGTGTGTGGCTTGATTTCAGTTGGTCTTTCCTATGCAATCTTTTTGCTCTATTTTAAAAACTAGACATTTTTTAAGCAAAATTCCTTTTTATATCGTTTTGTATTCCTTTCCCCGTTAAAATAAGCCCTCTATCTTCAAAATTGTTGAGAACTTACTTTTTTAATGAAAAAAGTGCGATTTCGATTAAATTTTTTTGTCACCGATTTTGACGAATGAGCACTCGTTGGACCCGCAATAATAAGAGGAATATAACTGTAAAATATTTCTGAGCGAAACTTGCTTGGTCATGTATTTAGAGAAGTGTGTGCAGAGACAAAAGCCTTCCTAGTTTTTTAAATACATTTTTACAAATTTCTGGACATCATTAGAAAAAATTCTTTTACATTATATGACTACTTCCTATCTATCTGGCCTAATCGGATAAAATCCCAAATCATCACAATCTGCAATGGCTACCGCTTATTAATAGTTGTGGTGCTCTATAGATACGCGCATATTTCAAGTGTAGCGCCTAATTAAATTTTTCCTATTTTGTCTATTGAAGGCAAAGAAGAAGACTTTCTATCTTAAAATTTATATTTCCGTAAATGTAGGTCTTGTAAAAAATAATGGTATGTTATTAACATTTCTTAGTTGCAAATATACGTTATTATTCATTAAAAAAATAAAAATGATGTGCGCAATTGTTTAACATCCTTCGATTTAAAAAAAAAACTACATAAATTTTTACGAATTCTTTTCTGGAACTCGCACAATAACAGTCTTCACCTCGGTATAATTTCGTAAAGCATACTCTGAACTCTCGCGACCATGTCCCGACATTTTATATCCTCCAAAGGGTGCTTGTGCACTTAACTGATTATAAGTATTAACCCAAACGGTTCCAGCACGTAATCCCTGAACAATATGATTTGCTTTATCAATATTTGTTGTAAAAACTGCCCCAGCAAGACCGTAATCAGTATTATTTGCCCGTTCGATAACTTCATCCAAAGACTTAAACTTGATTATTTGTTGGACGGGGCCAAAGATTTCTTCACGAGCGATTCTCATATCGTCTTTAACATCAGCGAAAACAGTAGGCTCTACGAAATAACCAGACAGACCTTGATACCGATTTCCTCCAGCGACCAATTTAGCTCCTTGTTGCTTGCCACTATCGATTAATCCCAGAATCTTCTCCATTTGTTCTTTGTCCACTTGAGGTCCCTGTTCTGTATTTAATTCAAAAGGATCTCCTACAGTTCTTTTCTTAGCCCGTTCGGCACTACGTTCTACAAAATCATCATATATTTTATCTTCGACAAAAGTTCTTGATCCGGCACAACAGCACTGGCCCATATTAAAGAAGAGAGCAAAATGGGAAGATTCTACAGCATAATCTATATCGACATCGCTCAACACAATATTAGGACTTTTTCCTCCTAATTCCAATGTGATTCTCTTCAAATTACTTGCGCCGGCAGACTGCTGTATAAGTTTACCAACCTCAGTTGAACCGGTGAATGCTACCTTGTCGACATCCATATGATTTGAGAGAGCAGCACCAGCACTTCCAAAACCAGGTACCACATTGACTACACCCTCTGGGAAGCCAGCTTCTTTGATTAATTGTGCAATATACAATGCAGTTAGAGGTGTTTGTTCAGCCGGTTTCAAGATAATTGTATTTCCTGTAGCGAGAGCTGGTCCAATTTTCCATGCCATCATAAGAGCAGGGAAATTCCATGGAATTATCTGACCACAAACACCAACCGGTTCATGACGAGTATATGTGAAAAAATTCCCATCCATTGGAATAGTTTTTCCATGATTTTTATCTGCCCATCCAGCAAAGTAGCGTAGATTTTTTATAGCCATTGGAAGATCAACATTGAATGACATTGTGTACGGTTTACCGTTATCTAAAGTTTCTAAACTCTAAAAAGATAGAAGTGTTTTAGAATGTGTTGATTTGAACAGTATTACAAACTTACAGCTAAATACACTTGATCCCTCTCCATTAAATCAGCTAAGCGATTTATAAGAACACCCCGATCTGAAGCATCCATTCGTCGCCATGGCGATCCTAATCTAAAATATATTGATAAAGTTAAAAGAAAAAAAAATGTTTTTTTGTATCACAAAAATTATTTTACCGAAATGCATTTCTGGCAGCAGCAACGGCTATGTCTATATCCTCCTTGTCGCCTCCTTGAACCTCTGCGATAACTTGTTCTGTTGCGGGATTTATTGTTTGAAAACTTTTGCCACTTTTGCTTTTGTGCCATTCATTGTTTATGAAAATCTGCAAAGTATCGGAAATTCATGTTAAGACATATGTATGCATATTTTTCTAACTCTTCTCGTTGTGGCGTATTAAAACGAATTGAAAATTCAAATTTTATAACTAGGACGAATATTAATGTCTTTTCCATTTGGATTTCTGATACAGAAGAAAGTAACCTGTCGGCAATAAGCTAAAAAAAATATGCTTCCCAAGCGACGGGTGGGATACTGTTCCCAGATTTCGATGTGTGCTAAATATTTTCTCAAATCATTACATTACATAGGAATTTTCTATTGAGTATCGTGATTCGTTTCACTCGAATTCGTTATCTTGCATGCATACATGAAATTTTGTGCGTGTGTTCAGCGTGAGAGTTTGTCCTATCGGTTCACAAAAGTGCGCTAACGGAGCCCCGACAGATGACTGACAAGAAAAAGCCGACACGACAGCAAAAAGAAGGAAGAAAGCTAGCTGAAAGTGGATGCCATTAAATAGTCCCGCACGATAGTTTATCCCGGAAAAGTAAAAGCCAAGACGCAACTCTGTTGCTGGGCCTTTCGCGCTCCGAAAATCACCTTGCTGGATTCACACGTAATGGATCTACTCGGATGATGAACATAATCAGAGTACCTACCAGCTGATAGTTAGATTAAAATGTATAGTCAGACTAAGAGACAGGCATCCATCTGCCTGAATCCGTCTCAGAAGACGCAAATAACAACCCAAAAGTAATTTTAAGTGCATATTATAAATTAATAAGGGCATAATTAATTGCTAACGAAGAGTTCTTATTATAAAGAACAAATTTATCGGCAGAACAACTGTCAAATCGAGGCTACTGATAGCAACAATTGGAAAAATCTCAGCAAGGTTTAGTCGAACCTTGTATAAACTTATGTTTTGTTTTTTATGTTCTGTCTCTGAACAGGACATCGTTTTGATCTAGTGAGGAACTGCCTTTCATGTGTAGTATTAGCAATTTCCATACTTAAGTTACCTATTGATTACCATCGGCTGAATCTAGACACTTATCCAGGTGTGCAGCCACACCAATAGGAGTAATATGGCCTTGGCCCGAGCACAATTTCACAGTTCTTTCCTAATTTATCTATTATACATAAATGAAGTATTTTCGTAATTGAATTCCGTATATGTATGTGCTTGTAAATTTGGCTTCTTCGTCAGTAAAAATGAAAGTTTTCAACTATGATCACAAAAGATTCTAAGAGATGTTATTGTACAGAAACTTTGTTAACTTAGAATTATTGAGAATTTTTGAAATTGATTGAATTAGTGTTCTTGCTGAAAGGGTACGTGCACAACGAGGCTAGGCGAAGCAAGGCGAGAGTAGGCAGTTGAGCGAGGCGAGGTGTAGTGCTCACAACAAGGCGTAAAGTTTCTTGGTAAATCGCGAAGTGAGAGCATAAATAGTGTCATCAGATTCTGAAGGGAAATTTTGTGTTTGTCAAGTAATGTAACTATATTGCATTTTTCACGTAAGTGTACTTTCCCATCTTTTACTTGCCACCCGATAAATACGAAACGTCTGGAATTTGGCGAATTTCATCTTCTATATGAAGATTTACGGACTAATCCTGATAGATTCTTCCAATATATGAGAATGAGTATAGAAACCTTCGATTATACTAAGGAAAACCTCAGTATAAACTAAAAAAAATGCCAAAATTTCCATTCTAAGGATATAAAATAACCATTTTCTGTTTGTCCAGCCCTCTCTGTAGTTTTTCTTGTGTATGGAGTCACAATAACAAGCAATTAAAATTTGGCGAATTCCATCTTTCACACATGAAGATTTACATATTGATCCTCATAGATTCTTCCAGTATATGAGAATGAGTTAAGAACCCTTCAATTATATCAAAGAAAAAACTTATAATAAGAATATGCCAGCTATCAAAATTAGCGTGCTGCACCTCGCGAAAAAAATTAAAATTCTCGAGCGATACCTCGTGGTGTCTTATCGCGAGTTGCCACAGCGTTGATATGAACACTCTTATAGTACAACGTACAATCATTTTATTTCTTCGACTCTCGATATAGCCTCGCCTCGCCTTACCTTGTTGTGCACGTACCCTAAGACAGGACAACAAGAGAAGTAACGAAAACCTCCGAAATTTGAATTTTTATATCTTTAACTTTAATTATCGCTAATACTGTACTTAAAATTATCACAATCCAATTAGAATACTTTCGTCTGTTTACTATGTTCGTTGAGGTAAGACTTGCTTCTGGCGGTGACCATGCTGTATTTATACTCTACAAATTGTCTATGAACTTCCCGCAGATTGGATTCTAGAAACATCGATTTTCCGAACCTAAATTTGTTTATACAATTCTCCGAAGGTTGTTTGTGTTCGTACTTAATTAGTCATTTCACGCGAAGTATCCATTTCCAATATATGGCGCTTGTCCTTTTCTATTCTACGTAACAATATATAACGAACAGAAAAAGGTGAAAAAATGTACGTGCAAAATTCTTCAAAAGAGGGACATAATACATCCAAGGAATTGAGATGTTATTTAGCTCTACTGTCAAATTGGAGCTCCATTATCAAATTTTATTCGAGTTTTTGAAGATTTGTTACCAATATACCTCTACTGTAGGGGTATAGTAGCTGCCAGCGCAATCAGGCTAAACACAATGGGTTGGTGGAAGGTGGAGTATGGGAATTCTAATATCCTTCGGACACGACTATTTCTAAGATGGGCCGAAGACAAGTACAGGTACAGGAGCGGGAGTATACTACAGCAACTGGCTCTGGAACGAGTCATACAGATTGCCTGACAAATGAAGTATTTTCCAAGCAGAATTAGAGGCGATTCTGCTGATATCCATGCGTAGAGTCGGGTTTAGACATCTGCATATATACTGACAACCAAAAAGTCGTTAAGGATTTGGATGCCTTGGATGGCAAAATCAAAGCTAGTGCAATTATGCAAGGATAGCTTAGATAAGATTTCCAAACGGAACAAGGTGGCTCTATGCTGGCTACATGGCTATAGAAATATCGAGGGTAATGAGATAACGGATATGCTAGCAAAAATGGTTCCAAAATGGATAACTCCAATACTACATCATATGTGAGACGAGAATTCGGAACCCTGAAAGGCGATATCACCAAAGATTAAGAAGGTTAATAAACGTTGACACCTGCTGTATTGGGAAATGCCTGTAAGTAAAAGGAAGAAATCAATGGAGTTACTTAGGAAGAGCAAAACGGACACGGACAGCTGGTTTTAATAGTTAAAAAGATAAAGGGCCATTGGCCATAGGTAATTTGTTATGGTCGAATATAACTATAGCCTAAAGATTCCGTCCCAGGTGGAACATTCCGAACGAGCTCCTGACAGCTGGCTGTCAAGAAAAGGTCGACAGGAATAAAACGGAAAGAGGGGAAGAAGAAAAATTTTGCTTTTCCTCTTAAAGACGCGAGAGTCTAGTTGACCGCTTCCCGTGCGATAGACATTGTGAAATTAATATCGGATAATCGGAGCGAGTTGACAAAAGAAAAAACCAATTTCGGTCCTGTTGTTGGGTCTTGCCCAATAATCCTGCTTGAAATATTCAACCTTACTTCCAATAACGCTAAAAAGCATTGTGCCTAGAATGCAGCATTTTGTGCGAAATCAGGCCGACGCTTAAAGCACATATGAAGAATCCGGACCCAGAGAGGCTGGGGTATTAAGAAATATCCGAAGAGACTTCCAGGACTACTCCGGAGTTAGTACTTTTTCCGACTGGACACATGCAGGTCCGATATTAAAAACTACATGGAGGAGATTTTCGATAAAACTACATGCAAATGGGCATGATCGATGCTGCCAGTTCCAGATCTTTTCCGTCAGAAGAGTCTCAAAAGCCGTTGTTATGTATTAGCTTTACCTCCGCCGCGAACAGCAGGCACTGTCCAAATATGTAGTAAAAACGAGATTTTTGTATGGCAACCCTACGAACGAGTTACCCCATTTTCGAACTTAAATTTACTTTTTTTTTTCTTTTTTTTTTTTAAAGCCCGTATGCAAAATTTTAGCTCCCAAGTGAACGCATTCTCAAGTTATCTTGAGGACCGACGGTCAGACGGACATGCAAAAATCAAAATAACTTTTAATATTATGCGTGGGTGTCCAACCCATTTTTCTCTACTAGCAGTATTTCTAGGTGTTACAAACGGAATGACAAACTTAGTATTTCTTTTGATTTCATCTATGGTATAAAAAGACAGAAGAAAGAAAAACAGGATAAAAGTAAAAAAATAAAAAAGTAAAGAGCCTCATAGAATAAGGTAGCCCCAAGAAGGCATTCAATCAGCTTAACTGATTAACGATAGGGTACAAAGAGTCGGCTTCAGAATAACCCTCTTAGGGGTTGGTATCCCTCCATTTTTATACCCTTGATGAAATCTATAGGGTATACTAAGTTTGTCATTCCTCTTGTAACGCTCAGAAATAATGATGGTAGAGCAAAATGGATTGACACCTACGCATTCAGAATATCAAATCCTATGAAATTGGTTATAATCATTTTTATTGTCCGACGAACCGTTCCAGAAATATATGCGAAAAACCACTTCAAAAATCAAACTTTCACAGATGGGTGATAATACGAAATTACATACGGACATTCATCTGAAGTATCATAAGAATTGGTCTTTTTGCTAGAAAAAAAAACATGCATGAATTAAAATCCTTCATTTCCAGTTTTTCCTATCAAAATTATTTTATAATTTTTATACTCTAGATGAAATCATAGGGTATACTAAGTTTGAAAAATGGTTTAGACAACCATGCATAAAATTAAGTTATTTTGATTTTTACATGTCTGTCCGTCTGACCATCCTCACGATAGCTCGAGAACACGTGTACTTAGATAGCTGAAATTTTGCATATGGGCTTTGAAAAAACAAGAGTGAAGTTAACTTGGAAAATGGGAAAATTCGGGTAACTCCTTCGTACGGTTGACATACAAAAAATTCATTTTTCACTACATATTTGGATACTACCTCAGAACGCATCAACGTAGAGAGCTCAAATTTTGTACGGTGTTTTCATAAAAATAGTAAATATAGTTTCAAAAATGGACTAAATCTGCCAACACCTTAATGGTGTTGCCATATAAAATTTTGAATTTTTACGTATACTGTGAAAACGATAGGTATTAATGCAGAATACGAAATATTATAAAATTAGTTATAATTATTTTTTCTGTCCAACGAACCGTTATAGAAATATATGCGAAAAACATCTTGAAAAATTACACTTGCACAAATGGAAGATCATACGAAATGACATACGAGTATTCATCTGGGGTGTCACAGAATTGGGCTTAGACAAATTCTAGCTTTTTACTTGTTTTATTTTATTTCTGTGTGTTGTCTTGTAATTTAGTAGCCTTAGATATCAGCTACTGTTGCGGTGACACGTCCAGCTTATTCCAAATACCTTTTTACTCAAGTATTTAGAGTTGAGGGTATGGCTGGACCTGGCCTCTAAACCAGAATTGATGTAACGCTAGGCATATACTCTCGATCCATAAATAAACATAAATATGTAAGGCCTTAAAGAACAGGGAAATTGTGATAAGAATTTATTATCTATTTCGAATGCTACCTGCATACATCGCGGAGTGATCAAAGCTATTTTACTCCATATCTAACTTTATATGAATTGATATTAAAAACAATTTAATTTAAGCTGTACATTTATAATATAATTGAGGAATGTCGGGTAAAAATGCTGAAGAGAAAAGAATCACATTTTTGGTTTAAAATGATGTATACGTGCTATCGCTGATAATCCTGATAAAGTCGCATGTGCAAAAAAAATTCCCACAAGTGTGGTGGTATCTACGCTCCCAAATCTGTATGTATTCATGTGAAAACTAAACATATCTTTCAACATTTTCACCAGACACTCCCTCAATTCATATTCATTATCGCTGCATTGACATTGGATACGTTCCTCGCCCAGTATTACGAGTATTACACAACAAAATTATGTACGATAACAAAACAATATTTTCTTCTGCCTGCATGCAAAGTTTTGCCGGCTTCCATTCCGGCCCGGGACGATGAACCGTACTGCCCGGACCGGGACGATGAACCGTACTGCCCGGCCATAAAAATGTTGTTGTGAACTGAGATCAATAACGATAGCGATCGGAGCGACGCGCATGTAAAAATTTCTATCTCATGTCAAAACGCTTAGAAAATGCGTACAGCGCTTATCAGGAGCCCAAAGCTCTTAAGTTGAAATTAATTTATTATACCCAAGTCACTTGAATTCATTTGATAAGATTCGTGTGATTTGTGGCTTACAGAAAATAACAATATCTAAATAATTCTTAAGATTGATATATAAAAGCAAATCATCTCAGCGCACTCAGTAGATTCTCGAAAGCTGATTATTGCCCGCAGACCACTCAATTAATTTATTTATCTTTGATACCAACATTATGTGCATACGTACGTGAGGTGATTTATAAATAACAATTGAAGGTTAAGAAGAAAGCCAAAGAAGTAGCAATAACGAGTGATTTGGTCGTTGTACGTGTGTTAACGCCACTTCTTAACACATGTAATGTAAAATCTATTTACACACTTACCCCGGTGTATAAAATATCAGGCGTAGTTTGCGGTGCCGGCATAGAAGCGAAACCAGCTTTTTGTATACGAAGGGCGGATTTTAAGATTCTCAACATTTTCAATTTTTTTTTTAAAGCCCTGCTTAGTAAGTAAACAATTTTTTCACTGCCTTGGATATTTTTAATTGTAAACGAGCACAACGAATTACAATGTCACTGCAAAATGACTGCAAAATAAAGTACCGAACCAACAAACATGAACTAATTACTGAGCTCAGAAGAACTCAGAAGTGAACTAAAAACGCTAAAAACATATGAACAGACCCAACCACTTCTTATGAAATTTTACCAGTCAAGTCAGCTAAGTTGTTTTTGTGTTGAATTCAATGTGAAGTGAATCGCTGAATAAAATGAAAGGAAATGCCCGGTATACAGCAAAGATAACCTAATAATTATTAGGTTATCTTTGGTATACAGAGTAACAGTTAGCCTGTATACCGTGAGGAAATGGAAATTGAAACTGTGATTCTGAGAAACTGAGCTAAACAAATTTCATCAGTTGAATTAAATTGAAAATAAATTGAAGCGATGATGATACCAGTGGCGACATGTTATAAGTTCGCATCGAAAGCGATCATCGAAGCGAAGATTCGCTCTGGACGGTATGTTATAAGATTTTCGTTCGACAGGAGATTTTGTTTGTTTCGAAATTATTTCCGAATTTTTCCCCAATCACAAATGACATTTATGGATTCTTTTTCTAGTTGTTGATAAATTTTAATAATAATAAAATTGGAATTTATGAATTTTTCAAGCGCAGTGGCTTTATTTGTGGAGGATAATGAAAATGACGAAGAAATGATACTGAGACAAAAGAAAAAAAAAAAAAAAAAGACAATTGGAGTAGATCTACTCCATTTGCAGCGCTGAGAACATTAAATACGTACTTAACGAAATCTACTCCATTTTCATCATCTACACAAATGCTACAACACAATTCTAGGCTGAACCACAATAGAAGTAAACGTAAGTACATTTACTTACTTAAAACGAACGCGCTCTTTAATTTAACAGGCGTACACAAATTAACTTTAACTCGAGTGAGGGGAACTTTCGTTAAATTTAAAAGTCAAATTGCAGTCAGTAAAGGTGCGGTAAGAATCGCTCATTCCGTAAGAAAATCAAGTGTCAAACAGTTAAATTATTACTAAATGATTAAAAGTGCAATGTAAAACTTAAAATGGAATAAAAATGGTACTGTGAATTAATATAAATCACAAATCTTCAATTAAATCAACTTCCAATTGTTAATTTTTTCACTTTTAACACTTTTTAAAATTTAACACATAAAATTTCATTCGGGCACTGCGAATTAATAGAAAGCTCAAATCTTCAATTACATCAACTTCCATTTGTTAATTTTTTCACTTTTATCACTTTTCAAAATTGAAAACATTAAATATCAAGATAATAACTCTTACGGAATGTGATATAAATTTAGGCTAAAAGTATCAATTTTTTGTAAGTAAACCTCAGTCTCGTTTAATTTCGTAAAGTTATTTACTTCTATTGTGGTTCAGCCTTCTGTTGCATAATCTACTGTTTTAAACTTTTGGTTAAAATTAAAAGTTTTAAAAAATGGACTTGGTAAATACATGTATAGCGAACTGGCAACATATATGATAAATTTATGCCACAGTAGTGCTGATGCTGACCGATTTTTTTCAACATTCAATTTGATAAAAAACAACAAAACGAATAACTTTGCATTAGCACAGTCAGAAATCTTATGTTAAGTAAGGAATTGATGAAGGGTGTTAAAGATGAAATCATATAACAACACAGTCCTGAGTTACAATTATTTGCATCGTATTTCAAAATTCAGAATGGTGCTTATTTTTGTAAAAAAAATTAATAATGATTATATTTATGTAATACATACAACGGTATGTTTGCAATATTCGAAGAAATGTTGTTACTATGCTCCCTAAGTCTTATTAACTTAGTAATTTCAATGGAATATTTTGCTGTTTGAATGTGTTTTAATTTTTTAACTGCAATTGTGGGTATTTCATTATATTTTGACGATTTTTTTTTTGTATTTTTGTTTTTTAATTATTCGTTGGAAAGTGTTCTTAGTTCTACTCTATTTTTTTCAAATCTACTCCGATTTTTGAAGCAACCTAATCCACTAATTCTGGCCTGGGGTCCCACTCCCACGACATACGAGACGATTAGACGAAAAAGAGGTAACAAGAAATCAAGTTGGCGGAGCGTAACCAGTGATGCCAGATTATGCCATGGACTAACCGCCGAAATGAAGAAAAAAATCGCCGAAAAGGCGCCAAATTGTTTTTTTTTTAACAAAAGGCATCCCAACAGCCAGTATACACTTATTTCCATATTACTTCCTTCACAAATTTGAGTTTATTATTTAGAAAAGAAACACCCACCATAAAACAATTAAGTGGAAGAGGGATTTAGATATATCGTATGCATGAAAGGTTTTTAAAGAAATTCGGTTATAACTAGTCGAGTTTTAGCAAATTTACAAAATAGTCACCTAACAACTCTCTGCCATGCTTTTTGTAAAAGCAGAATTACGAGTGTTTAGCTAGTAAATAGATTTGTTCTTTTTATGTTTTGAGTGTAGTAAAAAGTCAGTTTTTTAAGTGATAACAAAAATGACAGCGTAAGTTTTTACTTAGTTGAAAGATTGAAAGCAAACATTCCAATTAATGGAAATTCTACCACGGCTAAACAAGAGTTACATAACTTTTTGTACAAACATTACATAAATATTATTATTTTATATGAATACATACATGGGGTGTATAAAATATTGCATACGGTTATTATTATTTTTTAATTACATACAACCATATAATATTATTCGCTTAAGACAATTAAAGAGTAATTGAAATGAAATTGAGAAGTTTTTTAATTTACCCCTTTAATCCGAACAAAATAAAGTGCTGATTGAATATTCTGGATAATGGAAGGTATCTCTTAACCGGAAAATCGTTTATCAGGAAAGGGCTCGGCTCCGAGCACTCCGGATAAAAGAGGTTTCACTGTATATGCTTTTGATTTTTGCTGTGAACTGAAAACTTTCTGTACAAATATTATTATCACTTTAGTTAAATCACAACTTTTGATATTAAATCCCAACGAACAAACAAAAACAAACTAACGTGAACATTTGTATTTAACTTCTGGAATCCAAATCGAATTGGAAGAATAGTGAAAATCTACGCCGGGCCGGCCGCAATATATATTCATAATATTGGATTAATAGCTATTTTTATAAAGAAAGCTTCTTATTGGTTGGCTTATTGGCGCGCACCAACAGACGCCCTCACTACCACATTAGAGGAACCCTAACTTAGTCGTAACTCCTACCGTTCGAAAATATTTGCAGCGTTCTTATATAAAACCACTGACTTGTATAATATGGACTGACTCGTAACCCCCGGAATATGAAACAAGCCATGAAGTCCCCGAAGGCACCGGCACATTAAAAATCCTTAACGTGCCAGGTACAGCATGCAGTAAGAGCTCACTCTTACTGCTTTTTGTATACTCGTCATGGCGGAAAAACTCTAATTTCATCTTAAACAGGTCCTAAAGCCCAAAACTGTCCCTCCCACAACAAAATGAAGTTAAAACAAATTCCAGCCAAATATGTTTTCTTTCTAATAGTTTAAAAAACAAATAGCATGTAGAACTTATTGGAATTATATCGTTTCAACAAAATACAAGCAACTTTTATATTAAAAACTCCTGCAGTAAGACAAGGCAAGAAGACTGTGGATATCGCCTGCTGTCCGGCCCGCTGCTCTCTTTATTCGACTTTGCTCAGGGCTTGTATATTCCGGGGGCTACGACTGACTACGTCCATAGAAATACGCTACAGAAAATGGGCTCAATTCTATATAGCGTTCTCTTTCGGTTTAAGTACCACTATACCAATTGAGAGAGAACTGTAAACAACAAATAAATAAGTGGGTTCGTCGAAATATTTTTTTTTAAATTAATTATTGGGGTTAATTAGTGATAAAATGTGTTTTACCAAAGGCAATATATCCAGAATAATCTGGAGAGTATCTAGGGTATAAATATATATAGCAGTTGTCACCGCCAGAAAAAGAGTCTTGTCTTAGAAATTGCAATGTTAACAAGCGAAAATAATAAACAGGCGGAAGTGTTGTAATTAGATTGCGATAATTGAAAGTACAGTATTAGCGATAATTAAAATTGAGTTGAGCAATTGAAGGATTGGGAATTTTATGTGTTTAATATTGTGTTTTAAATAACGAACCAAAGGCCAAGCTCGCAACAATATTCATAGATAAATTCAAAAGGTTTTGTTAAAATCACTTTTCAACTTCCCGCCAATGGTTTTTTCAATGAGTACGTTTAGACCGCAGCTATTTAGAATTAGTTTTACATGAGTCGATTTACGTAGGACTAATCCGGCTGACGTTTAGTCCACTCGTATTAAAGCTTTGACGGTTGTCAAATTTGTCCGATCTGCCTACTTCTTCACCAGAAATATGAGAAACAATATTTTAATTTTGTGCATGCGGTGTGCACAAGAGAATAGAACATAGAAAAAAATTAAATTTTCCAACTTTCTAATTTTTTTACCATATATTACGGACGGAATACTTTCTTCGCTAAGTCAAAAGTCTATAAAAGAATTTGTCCCTTTCTCTGACCAGCCGCACTTTTTTCCTTCTTGATTCCACTCATTTTTATTAAAACCAAATAACACTTCTCTCTATAAATGAGTATAACGCATTCAATTTTGTAAACAATTCCTTATCTGAGGTTTATGTCCACGTTTAATACTAATTTTGTATTTCATACCGCACCAAATACCGGATTAAATAAAGTAGGACTAGTTTTTCGTAATGTGGCATGTTTACACCACTTCATATTAGTTCTACGTAAGTCGACTTACGAAATTTTTGTATGGCAACCCCATGAAAGAGTTGCCCGACTTGTCTCATTTTCGAACTTAATTTTACTTTTTTTTTTTAAGTCCGTGTACAAAATTTCAGCTTTTTAAAGTGTTCTCGCACAGACGGGACATGCAAAAATCCAAATAACTTTAATATTATGCATGGGTGTCCAATCCACTTTGCTCTACCCTCACTATTTCGAGGTGTTACTTTATTTATTTTACCATTCTCTAAGCCGTAGCCGCCTTAATACTAGTGAATTCATGTAACTCATATCTTATAACTAAACTTAACTTCTTCAAAAGGACATTCAGCACAGAAAAATTTTCATTCAGTGTACACATACTTTGGAATCGCTTGAAATTAATAAGTGTACACTTGCGCGTTCACGTAAATTTTTCAAATCGTGTACACTTGGAAATTGTTCACAGTTTGGAATCTAGCCCCTGAAAGCTTAACTGAAATATGCTTTAACCAGATTTGACAGTTCTCCATCCCACCTTTCAAGTGACACTGTCATCTTTCAATTTATACATCACTTTTATGGAAAAGTGTGTATATTCACGAATTTTATTAATATCTATTAAAAAATGGGTGATAAAACAGAGTTTGAAAACTCAATACAGCAATACCAGACGCAGGTATAGATTATTGATAAACAATTCATCAAGTTTATAAAATATATAATTGTTTTTAGCTAAAACAAGTTGAGGAAGCTTTAAACATTGCAAACGACGCCACGGAACAACAATCACTTTTAAGCTTGCGAAACGATTTAAAAGAATTAATAAAACTTACCGTAGAAGCTGTTAATACTGTCGGCAGTGAGTATTATTTATAGATTTCCATTATAGTTTGTAGTTGTGTAAATATTGTTTTTTTTTTTTTTTTGTAAAAACAATTGTCAAATATAAATTCACTCATTCCGTAAATATTAAATTCCTTAATTGTCCAAATAGCAAATGCTTTGTTGCTGTCACGAAAATTGATTTGAATTTATTTTATGTTCAAATCATTAAAACACTTGGTAAAGGGTTAATCGAATACCACAGTAGTTATATATTCATTTACTCTCACTACTGTATCTGATATTGTATGCTTCCTTCTTAGCTTGAATAATACTTTTATTATTTATCTCTCTGATCTGATCCGGTCCAATTTTATGTACGTAAAACAACAACGATGCGTAATCCATTTTATTGTCATTATTATTATTCTTTAATTTGTTTCATTATCTTTGGCTATAGTGTCAATACGACGTATGGGCTTTCTATTCTTTGAAGTCATAATCTTAATACATAATACTAATAATATTTTCTACTGCAATGAGTTTGTTCGTTGCTAGAAAAATTATTTATTGAAGAACTTCAGCTTCTACGTTACAACGCTAGGTATATCGAATAAGTATTAGATGTCGGTATAATTAATATAGTGCAAAGTTATTTAGCAAACTAACAAAGGAGCAACGAACAAACTCATTGCAGTAAAATATGATACCAGTAATATACATAGTTAGAATAATAGCGAGCTAAAAGTACTCAAAATAATGTTGGAAATGCAGATTAACAGACGAGATAAGTGACAGTAACAATAACGTTATAACGTAGCGTAAGCTTAGGTTCTTCAATAAATGGTTTTCTATTCTAGAATAGAATAGAAAATTTGTTTATTTTCTACCCCGGCCACGTAGCCACGTTCTAGGACGTTGGGTATCACGACGTTACAAAGATTTACATTTAACGATTCTTAATTATATACAGAATAAATGCTATGATTCACCGATAGTATATAGAAAAAATTTTAGCTGTGTCATATGATACATTGAATGTAGATTCTAAAGGAATGAACAAGAATATTAATGTTGATATAAAATGTAAAATATATGAGATATATGTAACAACAAAGTTACCAAAACATTTGCAACTCGAAAGATGTCCTGATACATTAAGCGTAATTAATCCAAATAATATAATGCAAAAGTCAAAAAAGAAATGTCAGGTATGATAGACTAGCAATAACTACGGATTAAGCATGTTACACTAAGATAGCTGGATGACAGCTGATAACTAGAGAATAAAAGAAATTGAAATTGCATTAAAACAAAGAACAAACAAACAGCAAACATGTAGAACAAAAACACAAATTCAGCTTAATGTATCTGTCGGAATAAAATAAAAAGTGGGTCTTTATAGACAATAAATAACATAAAAGAAAAATACATCTCAAATTTTTGTTTTAAACTTCATCCCTGAATTCATTTTTTTTACTCCAACCACCACTCTCTTCATCACTCTAATTCTAGCATGACTCATCAAATATACTTATTATTATGTTTGAACCTCTGCTTAGACAGCATCTAGCTGGTATTAGAGAAGGGTACTTATTATTATTATAATGACTTTATTTTAGAGCTCTATTATTTTATAGAAGTCTTTTGTTCCTGTTTTTTTTTTTTTTTTTTTTTTTTTGTGTGCGTTTTTCAATTTCCGATTATTCATATCATTCATTATTCAGAAGCAGATTTCAGATGTATGTTAAGTTCATTCAATCAACCTCGCAGTCAATGGGCAAATCTCTACTAGACCTTTTAGCTTAGAACTGAATATAGTAAAGCTTGAGCTTGCCTTGATAACTTCAGGAAGCTCGTTATACATTTTGGTCGCCGTATATATAAGTCCTTTTCAGATTCTGTTTGTTTTATGTTGCTGTACTCGTAGTTTTTTTCTATTCCTCATTCGATGGCTATGTATACTTATGTGTGTGTCTATTCGTATATTTGTTTTGAAGAGTTCACGTGCAATGGCCGTATCCGTTCCACATTTCTCTTGAAATCCGTATTGATTTTTATCAAATCCCTCACTGGCAGAGATAAATTTTTTTATTCTTGTATCTAATAGTTTTTCGTAGATTTTCCCTATTGTACTTAATAGTGAGATTGGACGATAGTTACTTGGGTTTGTTGTGTCGCCTCCTTTGTGTATTGGGATAACAAGAGTCTCTTTTAAACAATCCGGGTATTCACCTTTCAGGAACGCTCCATTGATAAGGGAGGACAAAGGCTCACTTACCACTTCCACAAGAGTATTTAGGTCTTTCGCCGTGATGCCATTGATGCCAGGTGCAGAATCCTTTTTTAAATTCTTAATTAATAATTAATATTGGGAGGAATAAATCTGGTTAATTAGTTAATTAATTAGTAATGTGTTGTACCGCTAGCTCTTTCAACCTCTCAGTCGAGCCAGCTGATCTGACCTGTCTAGGCAGGGAATTCCAGAGGCACGCTCGAACTTGGTAGATTTTCTACCTCCTGAACCTGGGCAGGACCAATCTGAAGTTATCATGACCACTCCAGTTTATTTGGAGAAGCCAAATTTCTTTTTAAGTTTGTGGATAAACAGAGCATGTGGAACTGTGTCGAAGGCTTTCGTCAAGTCCAGCAAAATTTGGATTGCCTTTTTTCTCTCATCACACAGCGCCCGTTTGTCTGTTACTACCTTAATTAGTGCAGTGCTTGTGGAGTGATTTCGTCTGAAGCCCGATTGGTGATCTGAGAGCAGTTCTTCGTGGTTTATATGCTCTATAATTTGGTTCCTGGCCAATATCTCGAATACTTTGGAGATTGCCGGCATTATCGATATCGGACTCCAATCAGATGGAGAAGCTGGCATTGCTACCTTAGAAATTGGCGTGACAAGCCCTGTTTTCCACCACCTAGGGAAGGTCGAGCTCGTAAATAGTCTATCGAATAGTTGTGTAATTATAGATAGTGCCTGTGGTAAGACAATTCTCAAGAACTTGATTGGAATGTTATCATTTCCTATGTCGTTTGACTTTACTTGATTGAAATCCTCTACATTTTCCATCTGCAGTTTCGGAAAGCAAAACCTTCAGAGTTATTAGACGCAATCTCATTGACTTCCGGGGAATATGTTTCAGAATTGTCTAAGGGAGGATTGGGTGAGAAGTGAGAAGATGCCGAGGTTGTTGGATTAATGGGTACGAATGGCTCCGAGGATCTGCTGGCCGCCCGTAGAGCCTCGGTGGTAGAGGTTAAAAAGTCAGCGAACTCGTCTGGGTTAATGTCGGATTGCATCGTATTCTTGGAACCAATTCCGAGTTCTCTGACCCCCTTTCCAGTTTAGAGGACTGTCAAAACTTTGCAAGGTGTCTGCTCTTCTTCGCACTTCCTTCTCCACGTGTGGTACTCTGAGTAACTAGCTGGTGACTTAGACCTGCTGCTATTGTATCTGATCTTAATAGTTTTGCGAGGGAAATCTTTGTGGTAAGGTGCTCCAATTATTTCCGAGAAGCTTGAGACTGTCGATTATAAGTTCGTCCAGTCAGTGCTTTCCATCTCCGGCACCAGTGTGTCACCTGTTAGGAGGTGTGCAATGTAAGGTGAAAGCGGCGAAAACAATTTCGTGATCTGAGACGCCTGGGCACTGCCCACAGAATAACAAGGAGAGATTCGGAGACGAGATCAGAAGGTCAAGCGTTGTAGCGGAAGACGCACCATATCCTGTTGCCTCGTGATTTATAAGTTCAAGCCCTCGCTCTATGAGCAGGTCCTCTGGATTTCGTTTGAGTGTGGAATCAACACTCATGTCAATATTAAGATATCCCCCTAAAACCATTATCATAGACTGGCCCAACACTGCATCCAGTGCCGCATTGTTGGATGAGAGCTGATTGTCTGAAAAGGAGGAATAAGTCGGGAGGCTAAGTCCCAGATCATTACTGCTAGAATCTTCCAGCTGTTATCGATTTGGTGGAAAAGCATTTTTGACCTAATCGAATTAGATGTGTAGATAGCAACCCCAACCCCTCTATTATCCTGACGGTCTAGTCTGTGAAGACGATAACGTGGAATTTCCAACATTTTGTCTGAGTGATACAGTTTCGTCCACGATTCACAAATCATGAAGGCGCTTACATGACATAGCGAGGTTACTAACTTGATATCTGCGAAGTCTATCAGGGTGGACCTCGCAATAAGATAAGCAATATTGAAGCTGTCCGGCAGTAGAAAATCCGGAAGGCAGAGCGTGATGGTAAACTATGATGCATTTTAGGGACTGTTAGAAGTTGCAGAGTAGGATAATTTCTCAATCAACTCTTATGTGAATCGCTCACAAATAATATTGTTTGAACAATCTGGAGATTGTCGTTTGACAAAGATTTTCTATTTCTGGTGGCTACGCTCGTCAGTAAATTGTTGCGCTTAAGAAAGAGGGCTTTATGCAATAAATCAAGTTCAGCTTTGTCTAGGTCCTCGTTAATATAAACCCGTTCTGAGATTGAGTCAGGGATTATTGATTTGATTGGTATTGGCTCCTGATATATGCACTGAAAAATGTCTTACAGTGCTGGTCACTTAGAAACTCTTGTGTGCCGTTTCGTTATTGATATTGCTGTTGAAGGGAGCTGCGGCCTCCTTTCTTCTATATGTAGCTTTAGGCAAGTACCTATAAGTGTCCTTTTCTTTTCCGCTTTCTGAACTCTATCCCTTATCAGTGAGATGTCCTTGCTTAGTTTAGAGCTTACCGTAAGCACAAAATCAATATCTCTTGACACCGTTTCGATTTTGCTATTTAACTTGTTTATTGAAGAGCTGCTATCAGAGCTTGCTATTACCCTTGTGTATAGAATAGGGATTGCCGATACCGATACGATATTTAACCCCTACGATACAGGTAATTCGTATCAATATTTTTATACTTTAAATATCGTTGTATTGATATTTCAATAGCTGTATCGCAAAAAAAATTTCTGCTCGAATGCCCACTTTTCATACAATTTTAGGCCCGACATGAACAGACATGAGAGATGTCTTAACCGTCGCATTATGATACTCTGAGCATATTTTACTAATAACATTTTTTCTATTAACCGGGGGAAAGCTTTGGCGATCGGATGTATTTTAAGAGCGACTTTCTTGGATGAAAAAGTGGACTTTTTTCCTCTCGTGATTGTGGAAACTGGTGCGTCGTAGAAAATGACTTCCTATGATAAAAATGTTCACAACAGGGAACTAATGTCCCTGGTAGAAAGAACGGAAGAAATATTTGCGAAATATGGTAACTGGGGTCATATGTTACCCAAGTGCAGTACACCACTCAATAGTACTCGGAAAGACCTTTAATTTTATATGCAACAACATATATATATATTTATACATATAATAACAAATATCGTATCGACGATACTAAGGATATCGATATTTTAGCTGTGTTCTTTTGTGTACCTTGTTCTAGAACTCCCATATACTGGAGAGAACAAATTGTTCTGTCGATTGAAGCGAACTATTTGTAATGTTCGCTTCATTTATAAATCTTCTATGAAAATGTATGAGGCGTTCTTTTGTGTATCTTTTGTTCTGCCCTGTTCTGCGGACACAAAAGAACACAGCTTTTAAGAGCCAATATATTGGTGTATCGATATTGTAAAGTTGGAAATATCGGTGTTTCGATATTTTCCCAACTATTGGCCATTCCTAGTATAGCACTATATACTGGTTGCGAACAGTGTATCCAACTCTGAATTTACGTTAGTTGCTAAATTTAGGTACTTTCCAGCTCCTTGGTAGCTAAACTCTTTTTTCGCACCTAAATAATAGCTACATATCTTATGCATCTTCAATAAAGTATAATTTATGATGAAAAACAGAGGTAGGCTATTAGGCGGCTACTTCTTTTCTAGTCTTCAGGAGCTGCAAAGAAAAGAGTTCAGCTGCGTCCTAAGGGAAGCAGGATGGTTCTAAGGTGATTTGTATGGTTATCGCATGAGGACGAGGGACACAATGGACCCACCGGTGGTCTAAGTGAAGCAGGCCAGGCACTTTTAGAGGCACCCCTCTTAATTTATTTATGTAAGCTTTAAGGAAATTTAACTTATTTTTAAGATTGTATGGAATCAGTTTCATAAGATTTACTTAAATTAGTGTTTTAATGTGTATGTCAACACGTTCAGGAGGTATAGAAAGAAAATTAATAAACTCATATACGTGTTATTATCCATTTTAATTAAAAATTAATAATCGTTCAATTAAAGAAATAATGTTATATTAATCGAAAAATTTATTTCGCTGTTAAGTATAAAATAGTTTTAAGTAACACAAACGGTCAAATCCAAATAAATCAAATAAATAATATATTAGTTAAGATCGTTCAACAGTTCAGCAACATCAACATATGTATGTATACTCACTAGTTTCATAAATCTGTACCAGTTTTTTTAACAACATATTATACTCATCACAACATTTACCATAGTTTTGCAAATCAAATCTAATCGAAATAATTGAATCTAAGTTTTTTAATTTAATTTTGTTAATAGCAAACTGACAAAATTCTTTTAATGGATCACTCTATCTATAAATTTCAGACCATAGCTTTACAGTTTCTTGCTCGCATTTCTGTATGCAATGCAGCAAGTAAACACAAGTAAATAATCGCAATTAATAGCAGTGGCAAAAGTAAACCTTTTTAGCAGTTTAGATTTGGGCTACAGATCAGCATACAATTTTTTCTCACAATAATAAACAATTCATTCTATTCTAAATCCATTTGGTTTTAAGTACAACCTTTCTGAGTGCTTCTAGACTGATATAATGCCATTTGGTATTAAATAAAACGATTTAGTTTTGTATAAACGTATTATAAAACTTGCACTTATGACACTTGTATATATGTTTGTTTGTATATGTATTTATAATCGAACATACATAAATCTTGTTTCTGACCTTTACCGTGTTTTTGTACTATTTACAAGGCCTGTAGTACCTATATACATTTAAATCCATACATTTCGTAGAAGTTTTAGTCTTTTTATAGTCTTTTTAACTTATAAAGGCAAAATAAATTTCTTTAACTTTAATTTAGTTGCTAATAAAACCGTTGCTCTTTTTCAAATCTATTTGATCTCAGCTAAAACTATTCTAATGTCGATTTCGATGGGACTTCAGTGCGACACCAGTGTCGCACTTTTCTAGCAGTGCCAAAACTGAGAATGTTCGATGGGAAACTTTTATAGCAGAAGTGCGACACTGGTGTCGCACTGACTTCCCCTACTTTGCACCGGATATTTTCTTGGTGTTACAAATACATATGGAAGTTGAATTGTCATCTGCTCTGTCAAAGTGTACTGTCGCGATTATTTGTGAAATTTTGGAGTTAAATGAATTAAATTTTTTTATTTGGTTAATTGGCTTTAAGTTAAAAAAAAATTTGTTTCTATATATCAATAAACAACATTTATTACGTTTGACAGTTCCGTGTATATAATACGTGTGTCAACAAATACAAGGAATATGACAGAAAAATGTTCGATGGGCTTCAGTTTTCCACTGCCTGAAAAAATGACAGCTGCAAGAAAAAGTGCGACACTGATTTGGTCCCATCGAAATCGGTATAAGTCTATATATAATCAAATAATGTTACTTGTTCTTGCATAAATCTATTTAGTTTTATATGTATCCGCGATGAAACTTATTTTGACAGTTGTCACTTGAGAACTGTCATTTGCAATTTGTTGTTGATTGGGACATATAAATTACTTCTTGAGCGGAAATAAGCAAAAATTAGAAGAAAAGAAATAGAAAAATAGCTAGAGCACATTTTATTTGCATTCACCCATTTTATAAATAACTTTTTACAATTAATTGTACTCAGGAGAGCTGGCAGACAACTGTCATTACATTAGAATTACCCGGTGTTTTAAATTGTACGATGAGTGCACAAAACACCGGGTAAATTTGGGGAAAATTTACACGGTGTTTTCATCGAATAAACCTATTTTTACGTTATTCGTGATGTTATTTTTTCCAGAAAATTTCAATCTGACAAATTACACGGATATGAGCTACTATTACATTCTCATCGCGTCAAAAATTGTTACATTGAACTTGTTTTTTACTGATTGACGTGCACTTTTCTTAAAATATCAATGGAAATCGCATCGCAATCATTATATAATTCTATATATGATCCGGAGTCTTTTTTTTTTATGCGTTCTGATGAATTCAATCCCTACAGAACCACTTGACTTCCGTTTCGTTATAATGTGCCAGGTATATGTGCCTAAAAATAAGTGAGTGGTTTCAATAGAAGTCTTATGTCAACTTTCTATTCTGATATGTTTTCCACTATCAAAAATCATAAATCATTTATTAAAAATACTGAGACAGACTTGTAGTTATAGGAAATTAGCAGAAATAAATTCATACAATTTCAAACAAACATCTAGAAAGAAGTCGAACAGACAGAATAGATCAGCAATATTCGATTTCGATGGGACCATTTAAGTGTTGCACTTTTTCTGACAGTGGAGAACTGGGAGCACTGAAGCCCATAGAACCAGAGTACGGAAACGCACACTCACGTGCGCACGCGCACGTGAGTAATAAATTGTGTGCGATCAAAGCGCACATACTCGTGAGTCGTGTGCGATTTTCTTGGGCATTAGCGCACGCGCCCATGAGTGAGTAATTCACAATAAGAAAGCGCACACTCGCGTGCGCACACGAAATTTCAATATAAGAAAGCGCACACTCGCGTGCGCACACGAAACTTCCTACTACTCATTACTCACGAGTGAGTAATTCAATATAAGAAAGCGCACACTCGCGTGCGCACACGGAATTACTTACGAGTGAGTAATTCATTGGAAGAAAACGAAATTTTTCGTTGCTCAATTCCTACTTGTGTATGCAATTTCATTTATGAAATATCTGCATGATGTAGAAAACGTAGATAATTAATATTTAAATGTTTATTCGCCTGATTCTTAACTTATTATTAAGTTAACTTTGATTTAAAATAGGTGACCGTTAGAAAGTGAGAGAAGCGAGCGAGAGGGACAGGCAAACAATAGCTAAGCAGCTGCCTGAATATACTTGCGTCGATGAGTATAATTTCCAATATTCAAAAGATATTGACGGTTTGCAAGAAGATATTGATAGAATATAATTTTAAGCAGGTAATGAAAACCAAAAGTTTATTATTATACTTTTTTTATTTTTCTTGTGTAAGTACCTATACAAAGTGCGTTTTGTTTTTATTAACTTACAATGTTATCTATGTCAACCTCATTTTCAATGAAATTTAGACTACATGATTGCAGAATATCAAAATTTAATTTTGATATTAATATATTCGAAAGAGTTTTTTTTGATAGCAGTGAGAAATTTCGTGTGCGCACGCGAGCGTGCGCTTTCTTATTGTGAATTACTCACTCGTGAGTAATGAGCACTCAGAAATTTCGTGTGCGCACGCTAGTGTGCGCTTTCTTATTGTGAATTACTCACTCGTGAGTAATGAGCAGAAAGAAATTTCGTGTGCGCACGCGAGTGTGCGCTTTCTTATTGTGAATTACTCACTCATGGGCGCGTGCGCTAATAAAATGACAACGACTCACGCACGCGCACATGAGTTTTTAAAAATGGAACGCGCACATGAGCCGTAAATTACTCATGAGTCTTTCGTGTGCGCACGTGAGTGTGCGTTTCCTTACTCTGCATAGAACTAATTTCTGTCATATTCCTTGTATTTGAGTCACATGTATAATATGTACTGACTTCGTTCATAAAAACACACTGCAGAAAGTGTGCTCACTTTTCTATTGCTGACTCTTTCTGTTTAAGCACTAATACCAACTGAGAGAGAACTGTAAACAACCAAATAAGTAAGGGGGTTCGTCGAAATAAATGTTTTTAAATTAATTATTTAGGGTTATTACTGAAAAACACTATTTTACCAAAGACAATATATTCATTCGATTCGCAGAAGAAAATCCAAAGGTTTTAATAAAATCCCTTTTCAATTGCGTGCTCACTTTTTCAACTTCCCGCCAATGAATTTTTCAATGTTGGCAGAAAGATAAGCAGTCCATATTATATATTACCCCGTTCACATGAAGCGGACTAGACTGGACTGGAATAGTACTAATTCGCATAGTACCAAGTGTTCACATGAGATGGACTGGATTAAATCGATGAGAGAGACATCTTTCTATTTGCAGTTTTCAATATAAAGTCAGCTGTCATTTGAAGATATTTTTATAGATATTGAAAGACGGGTTATGGAAAGAATTGTAATTTTACAATTTATAAAATACTGTATGAAAGCACGAAGGAGTTCGAAGCGAAAAATGATAGTATACCGAAAAATATCCAAACGTAAATCCACTTCGATCCACTCAAGTGTTCACATGTGATAAATTCCACTCCACTACCGAACTAACGCCGGTGTAGGTAATTCCAGTCCGGTTGGTGTTCACATGGCGAATTATCTCACTCCGAAGTACGCTAATCCACTCCAGTCCTCTTCATGTGAACGGGGTATATGTCAGTGATTTGAGTAAGAACGCTTAAGGCCTAACCACAATGTGCATATGCTAGCATATGCAAAGACACGAGCAATTGCTTTTCATAATAACAACCCACAATAGGAATAAGAAGCCGTCTGTCAAGTTTTAATACCGTTCGTCAACTTCTGTCTGTACGCTCATGATCGTACTTTCCATAAGCAAATTTGACAGTTTGTGTAAATACTATACAAATGTTAGTGATGCATAAGGAAGCATCGTGATATTTTCAAGGTTTGCATATGCAAGCTTATGCACATTGTGGTTAGGCCTTTAGAATATAGAGAGGACAGGAAGTGGGATAAGCCCAATTTAGCGTAGTCAAATTCTGGTTGGTTAGTATCTGTTGCCGCTGTATTGAAAGCTCAGCACAGCCGTGTAGTAAAGTCAATGTAGAGAGCGGGGCAACAAGATATATGGTTGAAAATAGTGCAGTTGCTGCCACCAAAAATGCTCTTAGTCGTGCTCTTGGTCTCGTTGCCACTGCGATACCCAGGGAGTTTCTCAGCTGTAACAAACGTAAACAAATCTTCGATATTTCATCGTTTTTGTTATTAATTTCAACTTAGTTTAATATAAAAATGTGTGTAAAGTACACAAAATAATATTTTATAACTATACTTGCCTAAAAATTGTTTTCCCACGTCGTTATTTTCACAAGATTCCAATTCTTTCAAATTAGGCAAACTTCGTTTGACAGCTGAAAATACTTTTGTCTCTTTCTTCAATATAATTCTAACCTACTTCACGATACCATTGAAAAAGCCACGCTCATGCCGACAGATTTTACAGGTATCAACAATTCCTGTTGTCTCAATATTCTAAGTACGCACGTATTATATACCTGGAATTGTCAAAAGTAAGAAATGTTCTTTATAGATATATAGAAGCAAATTCCCTCTAAAATGTATGAAAATTACCAAAATAAAATCTTTTATTTCATTTGTCCACTGACATGTATATAAATGGACTGCTCGTTGAACCAAAAATGCATGTAAGCAAATGGCACCACTTTCATATTCCTGTCTCTTTCCGTGAGAGCATACTTTCCCACTAAACTGTAACGATTGGGAACGAGAAATCGTTTGATGTTCAGTGGTATTTCCAGAATTAGCAGCTTGGGTATCAAGCTTTCCTACTAAAACAGCATTGTAAAAAACACTTCCTTCGGGTCATAATTAAAATTTAACAATACAAATATGTAGTCCCAAATACTTTCGGTAAATCCCACTGACATGCATATACCTATATTCCTAAATAATTTAAATATAGCGTCAGTTTACGACAGTTGTAGCATTGACAGTGTGAGCATACTTTCTGAATTCAAAACTGGTGCCACATGAAACAGGAGATCTGTTATACCGATTTCCACTGATCACGTTTTCTAGCAGAAGTGTTACACTTTTCATGCAGTGCTACACTGAAATTGTTCAATTGACACTTGACAAATCGACGGTGTTACATCGGAAAACGCACACATCTATCTCTGAGAAATCTCTGCTAAATGTAAAAAAAATGTCAAATGAAATTAATTTTAAAGCAAGATAAAGTTGTAATAACCCATTTTATTAATAAAATAAAATGGAAAATTCTGTTAAAAATTTAATTTTTAAATTTAATTTTTAAAAGTTGTTCAATTGAACTCGTTTGTCATTGCTTGGCGTGCACTTTTTGTAAAATATGAATGGAAATCGACATTAGTCCATTTATATACATGTCAGTGCATTTGAGTCAAAAATTTCACAAATAATCGCGACAGTACACTTTGACAGGACAGATGACAATTCAATGTGAATATGTATTTGTAACGTCGAGAAAATATCCAGTACAAAGTAAGGGAAGTCGATGCAAACCTAGTAAATACACTTCTGCATAATAGTTGCCCCATCGAACTTTTGCAGTGCTGCACTGATAGAAAAACTACAAATCGACATAAAATAGCCAGCTTTGAATTAACTACAGCCTACTATTGCTTACTCCAATTGAACTAATTAAATCCAAAGAAATTAGTAATGTTGTTAAATAATTATTACCAATAAATCATGCTTTATGATAATAATAATATTTATAATGTACCTTCCTTTCTTATATTTGTACTCTTTATTATACCATCAAACCGTTTGTGTATAAATCTACAATTTTCTTTTTAAATAACTTAAAATTGTTTTCATTTTTACAATCACTTGGTATAATATTATATAATTAAAGACCTTTATATATTACTGTATTTTGAGCCCTACTCGTTCTCAGTGGATCCAACCTGAAGTCTTCCAAGCTGGGCAAACATTAACGTTGCATATCAGCTACATACATACTGGAGTTCTTGGTATAAATATTCTGGTAGAAGAAATTTTTTTCATTTTGAACACTATTTTTATACCCTAGATGAAATCTATAGGGATTACTAAGCTTGTCATTCCGTTTGTAACGCACAGATATATGTAATAATGGTAGATCAAAATGGATTGGACACCCACGCATAATATTTAAAGTTATTTTGATTTTTGCATGTCCATCCGTTCGTCCATCTGTGCGTACGATAACTCGAGAATGCGTACACTTAGCGAGCTGCAATGTTGTACACGGACTTAAAAAAAAAGTAACGTTAAGTTCGTAAATGAGACAAATCGGGCAACTTTTCGTGGGGTTGCCTTACAATAATTTCGTTTTCCACTATATATTTGGGCACTGCCTGAGAACGCGTCGACATAGAGAGCTGAATTTTTGCACATGATGTTTTCATAGTAATAGCAAAAAAAAAGTTAAAAATGTACTAAATCGAACAACTCCTTTTTGGTGTTGCCATATACAAATTTAGGTTTTTTACGTACACTGTGAAAACGTAGACATATAAATTTTTGTAATTAAGAGAGTATATAAACTTTTAAATGCGTAAGAAATATCATACATATAATTTTTTGGGGAAATACGGAGCCTGTTAGCTGACAAATATAATTTTTTTCTACTTGTTCACAAAATTATCACGGAAATGACAACTGCAGTCAAATTTTGCTACGAGTACAGCACAAGTTTGGTACTACAAGCACATTCTCGGTATAAACTTCATTCACATGGTAA
Source organism: Dioctria rufipes (assembly GCA_963924295.1). Classification (NCBI taxonomy): domain Eukaryota; kingdom Metazoa; phylum Arthropoda; class Insecta; order Diptera; family Asilidae; genus Dioctria; species Dioctria rufipes. The sequence continues at coordinate 164,127,452 of OZ002742.1, read as the reverse complement.
GCCGAACTGAGAATATTTAACATTGCACTAATTGTTGTTCTTTTATGGCACCATAATATGCTCCTCATTGCTTTGTTTTCTAATTTTGGTAACCTTGCCATCTGTTCCTTCGTACACATAAAAAGAATTGATTGGCAATAGTCGAAATACGACATATTATGCTATTATGAATATTTCTTATTCATTTCATAAATCCAACCTTTTTAGCTATTTTTGCACATACATAGTCCACATTAGCTTTGAAATTAAGATTTTCATTTACTTGTTCAATTAACTCATTATCCATAAACACATTAACTCTTTGATCCGAGTTTAGAACCGTATATTTAGTTTTTGTGACATTTAACCGTCGAAGAAAGCAGCCAACCATTAGGGTGGAAATTGTATATTCTAAAAGATCCATCAACTCATTCCTATTGGGATAGATAAATAATATAAAGATTTTTCTATTCTCTATCTTTGACCGATTCTAACATGTGTGACTTCGATTCCCGTCCAGAAAAAAATAAATAATAGGTCCAGGTCCGTATGTTTAGGTGGAGTTGAGAGTAATTCTTGCTAGAGTTACTTTGAGAGAATCGACTAAGCTATAAAAATATTATCATGAAGAGCTGCTTCTTTTTTTAAGATCATTCAATGTGTATCCTTGGTCATATCATATTCTTAGATATGTTGAGAAAATAACGGAAACCAACAAATGTTCTTAAGGGACCTTTTCCCGATGAGTACGGCAGAAAACGAGTGATGCATGTAGGTGGTCAAATCGCATTAGAGCAGGGTTGCATTTACAATTTCAGCCTATGTATTCCACTGTTAAAAAATTTTCCAAGCTCAGATTTCTGAACTGCAAATAACAGTAGTTAGTTACACCGTACATAGAGAAATCTAGAAGAAATAATTTTCTACAAAACTTTGTCCCTTCTTCTTGAATACTTTCTTTACATGAAAATTTACTCTTGGGATGGGCTCATAAAGTTTTGTCATCTAAATGGAGGCAGGAGCTGGTACACAGGGAGTAATGCAAAATTTTCTTCTGATCTAAATTGTTTTACACGAAAATTTACTTTCCATGATAGGTGAGACACAAAGCTAGCTAACTAGAACCTGATGAATTTCAATTTCAATTTTTTTTTTTGTACATATTGCAAATTGGACCTTTGAAGTTCATCTAAAAATATTCCCTATTTCCTTGACAAAATATTTTCCCCTTTTTACTGTCTGAAATTTCTTTATTTATTTTCTTATGCTTTCTATTTCTCGTCTTAAATATCATGACGACGATTTTCTGCTAAAAAAAAATACAATTTTCAGATGTTTTTGAACATGACGATGGAAGCACTTCATGCCATTCCTCAATAGATGATGAAATGGCACTTTTCGTGTCAGAAATTAAAAATTTAGAAGCTACAGCATCGTCTGCAAATAGCTGCAAATGTGATGACACGTTAGATAAAAAACTTCAAGCTATAAAAGTTGTTTTATTGAAACTAAATACGTGCTTAAAAATTACTCTAAAATTTTGTTTGCCTTATTCAAGGATGAGCTTCAAGCTATGATCGGAAAAAAGTGTTCGGCTCCACACAATCACACATGGGGAACAAAAGCATATCACAATGCAATCATTTGCGCAATAGATGACTCCCGCGATTATGATTTGGCCGATATAAAAGATTTTAAGCTGCGTATACTTTTTACAAATCCAACACATAAAGAAATGGTGCCTTGCTCATACTTTCTAGACGGTGATTGTAAATTCGATGAATCAAGATGCAATTTTTCACATGGAGAACTTATTCCATTCGGAGAGCTAAAAGATTATCAAGAGCCCGATTTTACACAACTTAAAAGGAACTGTGTAGTTTTAGCGAAACTTCATGATCGTATATGGCACAAAGGTCGGGTTTTATGTGTGAATTTCATTGAGAAATCATGTCGAGTAAAATTAGATCATCAAAAAAAGGATATCGATTGTGAATTTGAAGACTTATTTCCTATCTATCATGGTAATTATATATAGTATTATATATAAAAAAAATATATTACATGTATACTTAGACAGCATAATTATTATACAAAATATTCCCAGATGAAGATCTTAGTAGTGGCAGTTCAGATTCTGATTCCAATGATGATGATAATGATGATGATGACTCTGTAGATATTCAGGAGGCAACGAAAGCACATTTAATTCAACAAAGTCTATTCAATCCAGCTCCAGATCGAAAATTGGGTGAATGGGAAAAACATACAAAGGTAGGTGACTCATAGACAGATTTGTCTTTTGAGTGTATCTTTATTGTCTTTGTACTGTTATTTTTCAGGGCATTGGTTCTAAATTAATGCAAAAAATGGGGTATATTATTGGAACGGGCCTAGGTACAAATGGTAAAGGAATTATAGTACCAATTAGTGCTCAGATTTTACCACCAGGACGATCATTAGATCATTGTATGGAGTTAAGAGAAGCTGCAAATGGTGATAAAGACTTATTTAATGTTGAACGTAAACTCAAAAGAGAACAGAAAAAACAAGAGGTTCTTAATGTCAAAGCATATGAACGTGAAAGTAACAAAACTGATATTTTTTCATTCCTCAACGATAATATTTTAACAAATGATTCCCCCAAAATGCTGCCAAATGTGAAATCTGGGCATAATAGACAAGATTATAAAAATCATTCAAACAAAAATTTGAATGTAGAAAGTGTCAAGATTGCCGATGATATTAGGAAAAAACAGAAAGAAATTATTAAAGTTAAGGAATCTATGAAGAGGCATTCCATTGGATCAGATATGTATAAAAGACTGCAAAGTCAATTAAATATGAAAACGAATGAATTGAACGGCTTGAAAAAATCCGAAACTTTCTTAGCAAAGGAACAACTATCTAGGAGACATAAAGATAAATTGTCTGTGTTTTAATTTAATTTAATTTTATTTAATAAAGTTTCGTTTTAAGATTTCACCTTTTTTCTTTGTGATAAATTGAACATTGTGTGCAGAAGTGTAGTTCAGAGCACAACAATGTTTCCAACGATAGAAATATATGACAATACCATATTCCTATCATATATGAGTACTTAGTTGAGTGTAGACTTTCTTAAAGGTAATGTTCTTATATCGCAGATCTTTGAACAAATCTGTTTGAAGTCATCATGGTGTTTAAATATAGGAGAACTGATGCTGTGGCCTCTTGTAATCTCTATGGAATTCTCCCAAACATTTCTCTTTTTATTATGCAGCCCCAATAATTTTTACCATCGGTGCGGCGGTACTCTTATAGTAAATCTTGCGTTAGCTGCAGACATGCTTTCAAGATTGGAAGTAGCTCTATAGTTTTTTAAGTCCTTGTTTAGTCTAATTCGGGCATAATGTAGTCAGTAGTGACTGTAGGCCATTCCACTGACATATGGACTGCTTAACTTTCTATTTCACGTGGGCTAATTGCTTATGTCAATAAAAGTTCTTACGCCGGTGCTAACATTGAAAGAATCATTGGCGGGAAGTTGAAAAAATGAGCGCGCAGCTCGAAAAGTGATTATAATAAAACGTTTCGAACTTCTGCTTCATATCTTATGAATATATTGCCTTTGGTAAAACAATTTTAGCAGTAATAACCCCAAATAATTAATTTAAAAACGTTTATTTCGACGGACCCACTTATTTATTTGTTGTTTACAATTCTCCTCAATTGGTACTTGGTGCTTAGACCGAAAGAGTCAGTAATATAGAAGTGAGCCCACTTTTTGCAGTGCATTTCTATTAACGCAGTCAGTCCATATTATTCATGTCAGTGAGCCATCCCCATTGACAATAGGTTAAATATATTGTTTTATTGTATTATACGAGAGCTGGAATTGAATGTGCAGATCAGGTGAAAACAGATTCAAAACTATATTTAAAGGATCTGTTGGAGTGGAAAACAGACAGTTCTTTAAATCCCTCTTATAATCTTGGTTTGGTTATAACTCTTTCGTAAAATTAATTAACGACCAAATTAACGTACCATAGGTAGATATTTACCATTGCTATTTTTAACCAAATAATCATCTTAACTTTGAGACCACTTCTTCACACATAGAATAGAAAGCTATGATCCAGTTTAGACGGGTCAATATGCTGCCTATGCCGCATGAAAACTTGTGGGTAAAATGATGGTGGAGCGCTACCTATAGATTTCGTCTAAACTTGGTCTATGAATGCCTTTTTTTAATCAGTTCTGTTCTGCTTCCAATTCTGTTTTGTGTCGAGGATTACACCCAGACATTTTTATACCCTAGATGAAATCTAAGGGGTATACTAAGTTTGTCATTCCGTTTGTAACACCTCGAAATAATGATGGTAGAGCAAAATGGATTGGACACCCACGCATAATATTAAAAGTTATTTTGATTTTTGCATGTCCGTCCGTCCGTCCGTCTGCGCGCACGATAACTCGAGAACGCGTATACTTATAGAGCTGAAATTTTGTACACGGACTTTAAAAAAAAAAAGTAAAATTAAGTTCGAAAATGAGACAAATCGGACAACTCCTTCTTGGGGTTGCCATAGCAAACTTTCGTTTTCTACTATATATTTGGACACTGGCTGAGAACACATCAATATAGAGAGCTGAAATTTGTATGTGGTATTTTCATTATACTATCAAATAAAGTCTAAAAAATGGACTAAATCGGGCAACTCCTTCTTGGTGTTGCCATATACAAATTTATGTTTTTTACGTATACTGTGAAAACGATCAGTCCTAGACATTTTTATTGTACTAAAAACTTCTTCAGAATACGAAGTCCTATAAAATTGGATATAATCATTTTTTCTGTCCGACAAACCGTTCTAGAAATATATGCGGAAAACCACTTCAAAAATTAAACTTGCACAGAAGGGTGACAATACGAAATTTCATACGGGCAATCATCTAGGGTATCATAAGAATTGGTCTTAGACCAATTCTAGCTTTTTTACTTGTTAGATAGAAATTAAGATAGTACTTGACCATCTAGTTTAGGTAAGCAAAGTTTGACATTAGTTTTTGTAGTAAAGAGCATCAGTTTTGTTTTTCTTAAACTCACACTCAATCCACATGCTTTAGACCATCTATAGATTCTGCCCAAGACAAATCTCCATAATCTCACTGATTATGAGAGGAAATATCCCGATATTATCATGAGTACTGCATAAAATTCGGGTGAAACTACTTTTACCTCATCCGTGTATATGTCGTAGATACTTGATGTAACTTAGCACTTCATGAAACGTCTAGGCACAAAAGTACATATTCTGCTCCCATCCCAAACATAGAGATCTGAACCAATCAAACTCACCAAATTAAATGACACTAATAAACTAATTATCATCAAAAATATTGTATTAAATAATTAAAACTAACGTTACTAGTTAATCAAATATATAAAAATATTTCTAAAAATTAATAAAAAGTTAAAACCTCCTTCAAAACACACTATTAAGTACTACTTTCTATACAGTGTTAAAAAAATATCACAAATGAGTTGGTTTCTTGTATACTTTCTTCGCTACGAAAGACAAAATGGACATCTCGGTAAGAATTACTAGTTGCACTATATCTGAAAAATAAATAATTTACATCATTTATGTTACTCATCAATTTGTAATAAAATGGCAAACCTTGGATGTAGACAGTATCAGTTATTGGATACTTTCCGCCAAACTTTATCCATTGTAAGATATTTTCAAGTATTACAGGCTGCAGTTTACAGATGACAAGGACCAATTGAACGCAAAAATATTTTAGCTAAAAGATTAACAATTAACGAATAAAACAAAATAAATAAATTAAAACTGCAGTCGCGTACATACTTTTAAATTGTGATCAGGCAATGCTATTGAAATCATTTTCGTAACAATATTAAGTCCCCATAGGCCGATCAATATTGAGGCAATCATGAATGGAGCAAAGTATATCAGCGCATTAGAGTAAATATCCTGAAAAGTCGTTTTCATTTATAGTTAATGAGATTATCAAAAATAACTTACTAACTAATGATTACCTGTTCATAGATATAAATAACATTTAAGGCTAACATAATTAGAAACTGGAAGATCGGCAACTGAAAGATCATGTACCGCACGATACATAGTCGAACCTTTGTAGGAGCCATAGGATGGAAGCATATACAGCAGCAGCATAAAGGAGGTGTCCTAATATTTAAAGCATCTGGATTTGTATGTTTAAGGAAATTCTCCTCTCCGTCTACGTAGGCAAAACATAATTGACAAAAAATAACTGCGCATATCGTAAATGATATATGCATCACTGTGTGACATATTAGCACTGATTTCGGTATCAAGATTGTCACAAAAGCAGCAGCAGATACAATCGGATAGATTGCACATAGCAGTAAAGTTCGTGACTGATAATGCTTTCTTATAATTTTGTAAATTTCACCTATGGTGTGTAAAAATACTCCGAAATTAAGAAGAAACAAGACTCCTCCAATTACTATGGCAAGAATTATGTAACCATTTATGCCTATTATAGAAAAAAAAGGATAATGTACATATGCATATATTATAGGTAGTTACTTACCTCTGTAAAAATCATTTAAGAAAGGTATTTGTTGTTGTAAATTAAATGTAATGTTCTTCGAAATATTGACTTGTTCCTCCATTTCAAAGCTGTGATGCATGAAATAATATAAAGAAAATTACTGCCTTAAGCCTTCAGTGGCAGTCTTACAACATTAGAAAAATCTGTAAAAAAAAATTAAAAATTTTAATTGAAAGTAAAAAAAAAAGACTAGATTTAATTTAAAAAATGATCGCGAACTTCTACAAACGGACAATTATATTTAAGGAACTCAGCAGTTTCAAAGACAAATTATGTCTTTAATTTCATTAAAGAACGTTAAGCTAGAGTGGCGGCGATCGGAAAAACGTGCACTCAGCCACACTTAGACCATCGATGGTCCATTCTGATGCCACTTTATCGGGACACTACCTGGAAAATATTATTTTCATTCAGGGAGTGCGTTAAAACCAACCACAAGAGTTAATGAATCTCAAAGGCTCCTCCAACTCCTTGTCTGCTAATTCCCCAAATTCGCAAAAAAATTCGCTACCAAGTGTATTCCTTCTACACTTGGCAAGGTTGGGGCAATCTCTTCGTCGTCCATACAGCTTCTGCAGAACTCATTGTGTGGCGCTTCCATGAGCTCTGCATGTTTGCCAAAGAGGCAGTGTCCCGTAATAACTGCACGTTATTACGGCTCCTCCTCAGTAAAAATGGAAACAAATTATATTTAAAAAATATAATAAAACATGATAAACTTCAACTGTAGATAGAGGAAAACTTCAACGGCGTGTGGATGTTTTATTAAAAACTAGCTGAACTTATAAACAATTCCTGAGAGTTACAGCACTTAGAAATGGCGCTTAAACTTATGTACTGAAACCTTGAATAGCTTTTTGGAGCTGCAAGACCTGTCATCGATGTATACATCCAAGGAAATACCCAGGTGGAAGTAGCATTAAGAAAATACAATGCATATAAGTTATCTTCGCAGACTATATAGTATATAATTATTTTATATGATTACGTTTCTTTTACTTAAGAGTATGAAACCTCTACATCAAGCGTATCAAACTTTTAATACACTAATAAGCACCTGTTCAAATCCAAAAGACAGAAAATAGACTGAAGAAAGGTTAGCAGACTATGCTGCATTAGGAATTTGCGTAGTCACCCGAATAACAAAATAGGACTCTTCTCAACTCTCCATTGAAACTAATTTCTCTTTTAGTGATGAAACATGTAGAGCTGTAGAGGAACATTTTAAGTGCTATACAAATATGTGAGATGCATTCATATACAGTACTTGTAACAATGTGACTTTAAATTGAGCTTTTGGCTACTTCCTGTTTACTGAAGTTTAATACTCAATATATTATTCAATTTTAATACTTAAGCATAACTAGATATTAAGTACCTATACTCATTTTCTTTGAAAAGTTAATACTCATTGAGTTTACTTAAATAATTACTTAAAAAAGCAAAATTTTAATTTTAATTATATTTTTATTCTTTTCTTTTCTTTTTTCATAATTGAATAATACTGACATACTGAAATGATGTAATGTCATATGACATAAATATTGCAATTAATTACAATTAATTCATTCTACCTTACTATGGATGCAGAGTATGAAATTTTAGAAAAATAAAGGTTTAGCAGGACCTCATACAACGTCACACTTATTGATCTTAAAAAGCATACAAAGTATTTCGAAGGAAGAATAATTCGTAAACGACAAAATCAATGTTAAAAATTTACTAAAGCCATTGTAGCCTGAGGTAGCTTCAATTATTAAACTAAAATGCAGCGGTGAATATTTGTACTTTTCAATGGTAGAATCAATAAAATCATTCTAAACATCGTTTGATAAGAATGTGTGGAATATAACAAATATTGAAACATGTTATTGTGTTGATGATAGTCCTGCTAGTTCCAGTGGAGGAAAAAATATCTTGGTTCTGTTAGGATGATGCAACAATTTGTAAATATATGTTTTCTCAGTTACATTATTTTTTTTTGTACCAAAAAACCAGAACTTCTATGTTTTCTTGTTAAGGGAGAACGAATAAAAGTTGAAAATGGAATGTCTAAGTTGTTTATTGTACAATAAGTGCAGCTTTACCAAGTAATGAAAACTTTCGTAGGCGACAATATAGCGACAGTGAACATTATAAAAATGAAGCGTCTATTCTTCAAAATCAACCAATAGATATGGTAGAAGCATTTCCTTTGGATAAAATTCATCTATTCGATGAAGAGATTCTAAAATATGGTTGGGAAACCGCACAAACAAAAATGAACTTTTAGCACTCTGAAGAACTCATCGAGAACTGAGTTCAGGCCTTTGAGGGAAATAAGCAAGATTATAATTTATTTTGTTAGTTTTAATTTTTCTGCACTAAAACTAATCTCCTTAAGGCTGAAAGACAGAAAATAAAGCTCTCGATTCCGAGCTTCCAAAATTTAAGTATGTAGTAGTAGCGTGAGGTTTCGTTCTAATAAAATTAGCAAATGCTACCAATATTACTTTAAAACATACCATGTATGGGCCGCTTAAAGCGTTGTCCAACTTGGTATGCCACACATGAAATCTTTTTTTCCACACACTGTAAAACATGCTGTCCAACATTAGGACAGGAACACATATCAGGAGCCGCTAGAACTGTTAACTGTTATCTTTTCTTCAATAGATTTCACTCAAGAATGACGAATGCGTGACAAACATCGCCCTACACGTTACAATATATTGTCAAACACGTAGTTGCGCCCCTAAAAATCAAACTAACTTGATTTGCGTCCAACCGCATGACATACTGCGTGTCACACCATCAAATAGACATACACGCGGTTAAATCTACGTGACAGCATCGTTGTCCTACTCGAGTTGGCCAACATGCGTGACCGTGTATAGGCTTTTCGGTCAACTCAAGAAACCGCTTCGGGGAACGCGTTTTCGCAGCCAAGAGGAGCTAATGAAAAAATCGAAGACTGCTCTGATGGCCATTCCAAAAACTGAGTATAAAAAATGTTTTGAAGATTGGATCAAGCACTGGTCTGTGCGTTGCAGTTCATGGAGAGTACTTTGAAGGGGGAAAAGTCAACTTTGATGAATAAACTTGATCAAGGTAGTATACAAAACCGAGTATTTGTTTGGATTACTGGATGCTGTCATCTCCACGAAAAGCTTTTGAGAATTAAAACAAGTAAAAAAGCTAGAATTGGTCTAAGACCAATTCTTAGGATACCCTAGATGAATGCTCGTATTAAATTTCGTATGGTCACCGATCTATTCAAGTATTGATTTTGAAGTTGTTTTTCGCATATATTTCTAGAACGGTTTGTCGCACAGAAAAATCATTATAACCAATTTTATAGGATTTCGTATTCTGCAGAAGTCTTTAGTACCATAAAAATGTCTTGGACTGATCGTTTTCAAAGTATACGTAAAAAACCGAAATTTTTATATGGCAACACCAAGAAGGAGTTGCCCGATTCAGTCCATTTTTGACATTTTATTTGCTAATGTAGTAAAAACATCATGTGCGAAATTTCAGATCTCTACGTCGACGCGTTCTCAGGCAGTGTCCAAATATATAGCGGAAAACGAAATTTTTATATGGCAACCCCACGAAGGAGTTGCCCGATTTGGCTTATTTTCGAACTTAATTTTACTTTTTTTTTTTAAAGTCTGTGTACAAAATTTCAGGTCTCTAAGTATACGCGTTCTCGAGTTATCGTGCGCACAGACGGACGGACGGACGGACATGCAAAAATCGAAATAACTTTTAATATTATGAATAGGTGTCCAATCCATTTTGCTCTACCATCATTATTTCGAGGTGTTACAAACGGAATGACAAACTTAGTATACCCCTATGATTTCATCTAGGGTATAATGAATAAAGCATAAAGATAGAAGAAGTTAACAAATTGGTTTTTAGAAAATAAACTACTTACTGGATTTATTCGGCCACTGAATAAATTATCTCAATCTTCATTTTCATCTTAAAATAAATGTGGAGAAATAAATTTTATTCAAGTTGCAGGGTCACAAATTTAATGTTATAAAAGTAATTATAAAACGAAAAATATTAACAAATTTAGAAAAACAGCTCCGGTAGCATTTACAAATATGTTTGGAGAACCTATGTACGAAAAATAATAAAAATTTGTGTGTACATGAAAAAGTTTTTAGGAATGGAAGGAAAATAACACGGTTTCTTGAGGTTTTTGATTTTTTAATAAAAACGCAACACCTTTTTCAAAAATCTAAGTCCGGCTGCATTTGAACTGAAGAGTTTCTAAATTTTGTCCATTTTACTTTCAAAGCAATATCATAAAAATTGTGGTAAATAAAAAGGGGGAGGAAAATGCTTACAAATTTATTCAGCCGCAAGCATTAAGTGCGTGATTGTAATTATGTAGTAGTAATTTTCAGAAAATTGAATCTTAACTATAAATTCATTACTGAAAATGAAAAGCTGTAAGATAACAAACACAGTACTGAAAATATTATATCCCCTCTCCAAATATGAGTTTCCACTTTTGAAACACAAAATGAACTCTTTCAGAATTTGCATTGTGAAGAGTACTATTTCTACAGTACCCACTTAACCGGCAGTACTGCTAAATAATTATTCGGCAATATTTTTTCTAAAACCTCGACAAACTACTCTGATGGAACATTAGATATAATGTGAATAGTTTTCTAGCTGTTTAAAAAATCGCGAATTAATTCTATCAAAGTCAATAAAATCTGTTTATTCGTGCGGTATATGACCAAGAAATTCATCGCAATGGAAAGATTCTGGTTCATTGATATCCCCTCGTGTTCAAAATCTCCCGACTGCACCAAGAGAGCTGTAAAGAATTCTTTTCTAGAATCAAGAGGACATTGAAAACGTCATTCTTATAAACTCGTTTATCCAGAGAATTTTGTATGCTATATCAGGATGGAGTTTATAATTAAAGTAGCGTAGCTCTATGAAATTTAGAAATTTCTGTATTACAGTCCGAGTCAACTCCATTAACTACATTAAAATTGAAGTTCATATGCCCATATGTAATGGTGGTATATATGGTCACCCCCTGTGCAAATTTTATTGTTAAAGTGGTTTTTCGCATCTATTTCTAGAATGGTTCGTCAGACAGTAAATATGATTATAACCAATTTAATAGGATTTTATATTCCGAAGAACCTTTCAGTACAATAAAAACGACTAGGTCTGATCGTTTTCACATTATGTATACGTAAAAAATCAAAATAAATTTTAATTTTATGCGTGGGTGTTGAATCCATTTTGCTCTACTAACATTATTTTTGTACGTTACAAACGGAATGACAAACTTAGTATACCCTATGATTTCATCATCGACTAGGGTATAATAATTAATAAGTACACTATCCTGGGACTACGACCCCTCAGCAAGCAATTGCAAAACAATTATATGGAAAGAGGTTTCTTCTTTGTATGAATATTGAGGCAATAACTCTTCCAATAATTACAAGATATCTGCTGAGTAGCCTGTCTAATGGTGAATGCTTTCTTGATTAAACCTGTCGCGCAGAGCTATTCATATCATGCAAAACCACACTATAACAAGCTGCCTGTAAAGCAATAAAAGACAAATCTAAGGCGCTGAAACCTCCCGCTTTTCTGACATTCAGATCAACTTGACTTTGCGTGACCCAGTTCCTCAAGAAGTCTAGATCATTGAATTGTTTTATGCTCTGATTTATCACGACACGCAGCGAAATCATGTATGTATATAGGGAATTTTATACGGATTTATGAGCTTGATAGCAGTCTTGAAGGGATCAGCACGTGGTCAACATCATGCTTGTGTTCCTATCGAGGACATTTTCCATAGTTTTGAAATCCCAAGACTACAGACAGACGCCATGTATATTTTTCATAGATTTCGTCTTAGAGTTTCGCAGTCTTCTTGAAGGGTGATAAGAAAAATGCATACGAGGTAACTTTCCGACAAGATCGAATGAAATATTTTTTGGTTTTCGAAACGGGCCGCCATGATCTGATGTACAGAGTGTTTCCCCGTAGGAGATTAATAGAGGGGGGGGGGGGGCAATATCGACCGTTTAAGAGTTACAGGGTAATTAAGAAAAAAAGCTAGTTTTTCGCAAAACACCCTGTATCTTAAAAACTACGGCGTATGTTCACAGTTAATAGCTTATTGTATGTAGAGCTTCATGGGTTTTTCAATGACTACTCAACCAGCCCAGTACCCCTCTCCCCTCAGGAATTATGGTTGTCTAAACTAAAAATTTCGGATTTTCTTACCTTTTTTTTTAATTTATCTTATTTTTGCAAAAAGGTCGTTAACATAACTTTTTTTTTATAAAAACTGAAAACTGTAAACCCAGGGGGCCTGCTACAATTTTTGGTTCGTCTAGGTGAGTACTATCACCTCCCGGTCTATTGACTTCCTAAGGGGAAACACCCTGTATACACAAGATAAGTTTCATCGCAAAATAAGAAATGATAAAACCCGATTAAATCTTAAAATTGAACAATATTTTAAAATTATATTATCTCGAAGTAGTAACCTGAAATATTTTTGAAGAGGGGTTTGGCGTCATTATTAAAATAAACAAAATTGTGATGCCACTGTGATCCCTTCTCGTTTTTCACTTCTTTTGCACGTATTTGTGGAAAAGAAACTTTCTAGTTTGATTTCAGGACTTCAACTTGCCTGAAAAACGCCTTCTTGGGATTATTTCGGCGATTATTGCAACAGCACCGCACAACACAATTCATTGTTAAAATATTCTTCAGTTTATTAACTTATTTCGCTTTTCTATTTCACTGGCGCCGTGCCGGCCCCACCAAATCACTTCCCGCGACCACTTTGTTTTTATTCCCAAGGCCAAGGCGTAATCACTAAATTATCAAGTCGAATGTTTTTATTTAAAAATTACACAATTAACGTAACAATTAAATTAAATGAGACACAAAATACTAAGCCTGGCGCAAAACACGAATCTTACGTTTAATTCGAATTAACACAATTGACAATAGCAAGTTAATTTGGTTAAACTTGGTTAAATTCTTCTTGCATTTCCAACCTTTCGCGTAAACACCGAGTTTCCCTCACACCGATAGGGCCTTTACACGATATTTCGCTTCCTTTAGTTATAAATATATTGTAAGGTTTGAACTCTTATCAATGAATTGTGTAAATTTACAGCTTTTCAAGTGAATTAATCAAAGTTTGGACATCAGTTGAAGCTAGACACTTGTGATTATAGTTATGGATGCTCAAACTTTATTGATGTACTTGAAAAGCTGTAAATTTACACAATTCGTTGAGAAGAGTTCAAACATTTACAGTCAAAAAAGATAATATAATTTTAAAATATTGTTCATACATTCAATTTTAAGATTTAATGTGAGCATTTCTAATTTTGCAATGAATTTTTTCTTGTGTATATCACTGAGAAAGGATCCATTATTTTTTACTTTTTAGTGCAATTTATATTAAAAGTTTTTTTAATATATTTTATTTTCTACTTTTTAGTATTATATTTTCGCTAAAACTCATATTACGGTACGTAATCTATCTGACATATGCATATTAATTCGCATCTGCGTTCTCTTGCGAACGTTGTGGTGTAATTTTTTTTCTTTGCTGTAAGTAGTTTAGAAGATTATCGCACTTTAATCTAAGTACTTCCATGTAAAAAAACTGGAAAAATTTATTTCACTTCAAAACACATATAGGTACTCGCAAAGGCTAAACATAGAAAATTGAATGTTCCCATGAAATATGTAAAACATTATTGTAAAGCGTTTAAAAGAAAAATTAACCTAATTCGAAAAGCATTTTAACGATATTCGGGTGAAAAAGTTTCTTACAAAAGAACAAAAAGGGTCATTTAATAGCACTCAGCAAGAGCTTTATTTTGTATCACACACCACTCCCCACCCCAAAGCCCCGAAAAACGTAAACTATTTTACGCCAACAGAAAGCTCCCATTCACTCATTCTAAATCAAGAAACGCCATGCAAATCCATCCACGTTTACTACCCTAAAGCTATTCCCAAAAATTTCAATTTTCGTCACGAACGTCGCACGCACAAAGTTATAAAGGTTTTTAGAATAAAATATAATAGAAAAACGTTTATTAAAGAACCTCAGCTTAAGCTAAGTTACAACGTTAGGTACATCGAGTAGATAATAGTAATTTATATTGATCTAGTAGTCCAAAAATTGTTTAAAAAATTAAAAAAGAAAGTGCAATGAATAGACTCATTGCAGTAGAGTACTAACTTAGAATTAGATATATTATTTTCTTTATGGGGAACGGAGTTAAAGGCCCGGTTAAAATCCAGAAGTACATACATCGAGTTCTTACCATCATCGCACATTCTGCGAATGTCGGTGGTGACCTTCACTAGGGCAGTAGTTGTCGAGTGCCTATGCCGAAATTTCTGACTTTGTTTTTGGCATGGTCTTGAGCACAGGTATTTCTTGTCTGTGTCTTGAGTGAAAAGAAAACAAGCTGATTTAATATCCAATGGGGTTTTTCTTTCTATGACATGAAGCTTTGCTTCATTTGTGACATTTCACGATTTCTTTATGGCTCGAACTGTGTTAGATGTAGAGCAATCTACCATCTACTTCTAACAAGTCATGCGTATCTACAAAGAAACTAAGGTTCACATTCCCCGATATATTCAATTTCAAAAATATGTTTTTCATAATTTTATTGTTTATTTATTATTTATTTTATTTATTTATTTATTTATTATTTACTAAAAAAAATTCTGATTTTGATTTCTGAAATTAGAAAGCATAGATAGATAGAACGTATTTTTTTCTAGATTTGTATAGATGTATAGGTTAAAATCTCTTCATAAATATGTAAAAGGTCAATACCCGGTAATAATGGTAACAACAGCAAATAAACGTAACTGTAACTTTGAATAAAACTCAATATAAAATTAGAAACACTGTGCACAACTGTACATACAATAATAATGAAATGATGCAAATATGATTAAAAACAAACATTCTAAAATACCTCGACTAGAGTATAACTCCTTTGCATTTTTGTTTTAAATGATGTTAAAAAAGTAGAACTAGTCGCACTATAATATGAAAATTTAAAAAAACTCGAATCCCATCCTAACTGTAGGGGTGCTTCTAATCTCACTGCATACATACATTATATACATTGGCTACAGTCAAATTTTCTAATGACAACAATCCACGTAATATTGTTATCAATATGAATATTGAACAGAATATTTTATCAATTTTGTTATCACAAAAATTTTTATTCTTCGCATTTTACTAAACTTATATTTTTTTCTCTCATTTAAACCCTAATTGTATGTACACAAAAAATTTATTAGCAAGAGCGGAACTCAATAAGCTATCAGCTAGTGTGAGGCACAAGAAAGAATAGTCTCATTACTAAATTCGCTTATAAAAGTTAATTTATCGTCACAGTAGAACGGCAGCAACAAAAATAGTCATACAAAGGTTAATATTCCGCCACCCATCAATTAAAGTTCATAAAGGTATGAAATTGTGTTAATGAACGAAAGACGTGACAAAAATGCAGAAAAAGCACAACAAGCATAATTTAAAGCGTGCCCATTGAGCAATATTGTTGGCTACTTGAGGGCATCGGAAACGCGATGAAATTATGCAATTCTTGTAATTACCTACGATAAATATTAAACTGAAGAAACCTTTTCGAGAGATATTATAGTAGGTAGGTATAACTGTTTATGCTTGTTGATATTCTAAATTTTGTAACAATTTAGTTAGTTGTATGAGTCAGGCTTTAAAATTATGTATAAGATAACATTCTTAGAAATTCCGTGAATATTTGCTAAATTTTAATCGCAAATACTTAGTTGCATGCAATTAAATTCGCTCAAGGAACTTTGTAGGTTAGCCACTAACTAAATTAAAACATTGAAATAGGTGATTTGAATATAATAGAGTAAAGTGACTAGTAAATTTAACCTATGGAAAGAATGTTTTATTTATTTAGATTGTATTATACATAAATTTAATTTGAAATTTAAAAAATTTTGTTAGTGGATTTGTGCTCTGTTTTTGCATGAATTTTGATATGACGATACTCAGTGTGTATGTGCCTACGCTACATCTACATATACTGCTTCGTTCGATGTTGGATCAAAAGTCGAACGTAATCTTATGATCCACCACTTACTAACAATAACGGCATAATTCAACGTTATTGCACAATTAGACCAGATCTGTCTTACGATAACTAGTATACCGAACAGGTATAAGTCAATACTTCATTACTACCTAAACTGCAAAAATTTTATTCAATAGTTTCCTAAAGAATGCAAAATGGGTTTGAAGCGACAAGGTGTCATATGTCCAGAGTACGTCCTATAATTAAATGCTTTTACATTTTGGATAACCGACGATCATCATATTGAATTGAATATCCTCCTTTTGTGTGACATATGGTACTCATATATATATATATATAGAGCAACGTTTGTACACAAATACAAAAATAGCACTGACTTACTGCTACTACCGCTCCCCTTTTTGTTTCAATTTAAATCTTATATACACTACTGCCTTTCACGTTATAACTCTCTTCGATGAACTCTTCTCAAATACCTGTTATATGATAAAATATATATTTAGTACCAATACGGGCACTTGTACTTTAGTACTTTGGTACTGATACTATGAAAAAAAAACCATGTATCAATACTTTTTTAAATACTTGGGCCCAAGAATGTATGTATGTAATTTCGAATGGTCGCCCATCTGTGCAAGTTTGATTTTGGAAGTGGTTTTTGGCATACATTTCTAGAACGGTTCGTCGGACAATAAAAATAATTATAACCAATTTACATAGGATTTCATATTTTGAAGAACTTTTCAGTACATTAAAAACGTCTAGGACTGATCGTTTTCACAGCATACGTTACCATGACCAATTCTAGCTTTTTTACTTGTTTTTATTAAGGTATATTATAAGTGTAGCACTTAGGAAGGTAAGGAGCCCAGCTTAAATTTACTGGAAGAATATTTTCCTGTGTGGATAGTAGTTTAGTTTTTATGGCATTATATAAAATCAATGTCTGGTCACGTTTCTATAAGAATCAATATAAAACATTTTAGAGAATTAGGCTAGCACGCACACATAAATTCTTGTTTCATGGCTTGGCAAGTATTTCTCGAGGGCTTTGCTTCTGCCCTATGGAAGCAATGAAGGAAACACCAGGTCGAGTACTCGTCGTATTCAATTTTCCTAGACAACGGTAAGTTATCACTCAAAGAACTAAAATTTTGCAGCTAAAAGTGGCAAGCGCACACACACACGGTAATGTAGAGCTGATATGCTACTAAAACCCTTTTCTGATACACAAAGTAATGCAAAATTCAGACGAAATGCTATTCCGTCCTTTTCATTTCCTAAATTTAATGTGCAATCAAGGGAGCAATTCACAGATATATTGTGTTTGTTGTATAAAATGGACTGTGGAAACAATTATTATAGATGCAATGCTGAATAAGATATTACTTCATAAACTAATTTATAATAATTTAAGTGCACTGACTAAACAGTCATCCCAAACCAATTGAATCTTGATCTGATATGTAGATTCTCATTCTTATTAATAAATTCAATTCGGAATTAACGTCGATAAATAAATTCTTGAAAAGATTTTAAAGTACTGGTCAAGTACATACATACTTTCGGACTTAATTATTTAAGTGGTAGTTAGTACTTATGTTCAAGTACTTGAAAAGTACTGATACTTGTTTATTTTATGTACACAAGTAAGTACTATGGTATTGAAGTACCAGTCCCAGTACCTAGTATTTGAGAAAACCCTGAAATACCAGGAATGGGTAGCCCGATTTAGCCCATTTTTGAAACTGTATTTACTTGTTCTATGAAAACACCATGTACCAAATGTGTACAAAATTTCAGCTCTCTACGTTGAGGCATTCTCAGGCAGTCACCTCTCTGTGCAAGTATGATTTTTGAAGTGGTTTTTCGCATATATTTCTAAAACGGTTCGTTAGACAGTAAAACTGGTTATAACAAATTTTATAGGATTTCACCTTCTGGAGAACCTTCAGTACATTAAAACCATCTAGAACTGATCGTTTTCACAGTATACGTAAAAATTCTAAATTTTTAAATGGCAACACCAAGAAAGGGTTCCCCGATTTAGTCCATTTTTGAAATTTTATTTGCTATTACTAAGAAAGCACCATGTACCAAATTTCAGCTCTCTACTCTACCTCGACGCGTTCTCAGGCAGTGTCCAAATATATAGTGGAAAACAAAATTTTTGTACGGCAACCCCACGAAAGAGTTGCCCGATATGTCTCATTTTCGAATTTTACTTTTTTTTACAGTGCATGTACAAAATTTCAGCTCTCTAATTATACTCATTCTCGAATTATCGCGCGCACAGGCAGACAGACAGACAGACGTGCAAAAATAAAAATAACTTTTATTATTATGCGTTGGTGTCCAATCCATTTTGCTCTACTATCATTAATTCTGTGCGTTACAAACGGAATGACAAACTTAGTACACCCTATAAATTTCATCTAGGGTATAAAAAGTAAATTTAAGTTCGAATATGGAGCCAGTCGGACAGCTCCTTCATAGGGTTGCCATACAAAAATTTCTTCTTTCTCTATATAAATATTTGAGAACTGCATGAGAACGCGTCGACGTAGAGAGCTGAAATTAATACAATTTCAGCAATGAACTAAATCGGGCAAACTCTTCTTGCTGTTTCCATTTCAAAATTTAGGATTTTTACGTATACTGTGAAAACTCTTACACGTTTTTATTGTAATGAAATATTCTTCAGTATATGACATCATATGAAATTAGTTATAATCATTTTTACTGTGAGGCGAACCGCTCTAGAAATAGATGCGAAAAACAACTTTAGTACTCAAACTTGCACAGTGCAGCTTCAAACCCTGTTACTTTCAGCTCGAGAGAATAGAAACCCAAGCTAAACTAATTTTTTATTTTTGCCAGAATAAATAATAAGTCTTTCCGCTTAGTTTTTTTAAACTTTAAATTATTATATGACAGAAAAAAGAGTTTTAGCACAACTTTTGTTTCAAAAAAGTTAAGTTTTCAAAAACTTTACAGAAATCGAAACGACTCCTACAAGCTTTTTATTTGTTTAAAATTTTCAAAATACCAGTTATTTTCGGTTCCTGGAAAATGGGAAAGCACTTCTAACTAGTTCAGCATATGTCATTATGGCATGTTCCTATTTATTGCTAAAAAAGAAAAAACTAAAGAAAATCAGATGTTGGATGATATCCATTAACAAAAGCAGAGATAGTGAATAATGTGTTTTGTAAATTTTCTAACTAATTGTTTAGGTATAACTTTTTAAAAAGAATATATCTTCTCCGAGTAAATGGTTATGATTTCAAAATGCTACTGCCCTTAAAATTTGATTTTGTCATCTATCTAATTTCTAAACTGAAGAAGCTAAAAAGACGAAAATTCAAGAACACGCTTTTAGAAGCACTAGCAGTTTTCGCCATATTGCTCTTTTATCTACATATATAAAATATTAAAATTAATTATATCTTATCAAACAAATCATGTTGGAAAGTTGGAGTTTAAGCGTGTAAAAATACCGTTATTTCTTGGTACGATGTGCCTTCGATTCTATGAATGATAATTTCGCCTTCTAAGCGAACTTGATCGCACTATTACATATGAATTTGTATAACCATCCAGACAATTTGGTATGCGCGGTATTGCCGCATATTTCACAAGTCAACACGAATCCGGTGCATCGTTTGTATTATTCATCCAGACCTTGTGTCGACAAAGGTAATAAAATTGTTTTTATACCCTAGATGAAATCATATCATTCTGAAAAGCCCAGACCCTGTCTGTAACGCATTCGAATCCCGTTCTAAGAACGGACAATTTTAGCTAGTACTAAATATTAAGCAAAGCTTACATATGCTCCCCATAAGAACACTATATTTCTACACACCAGGGTATTATACGTACATATATGTATGTAGGAATTTTTAATTTGGACAAAGACTTTTACTACTTATAGCTCATCTCACAATTTATTATAATTTAATAAAAGGAAGACATACCTACCTACGTCGCGTCGTGATATATTACCTAATAGGAAACTTCTTTTCATCAGCACCGTTTTTCGTACCCAAATTCTCACTAGCAAATATTGCAATCTTCAATAAGTTTGTAATTCATCTAAAAGTACCTCAAATACCATTAGTATTTGAAAAATGTTTACGAAATTTATTTCGTAATCAGACAGGGTTATATAAACACGATTTTTCCCTCTTTTTAGTGCATACCTATGTATACCTCTTAAATCATCTATCACAGCGCAGCAACAAAGACCATGCGCACTCACATAATTCTTACTTAACCCGGGCGCATTTATAGTTAGTATCTACTATTTTATTTACTAGGTCACGATAAACTGCTCGGAAAAAGTTCACTTGCATGTACATATATTGCACGTTTTCACCATTTGATGTTGAACTGATGCTGGACAGCGCGCAAAAACAAGTTCACAATTAAATTCCGAGGAGCTACAAACACCAAAACGTTGCACAATTGTTTAAATCTTTCCTTGCCTTTCACATTCAACAAGAAATAATTATTAAAAAACTTGAATAAAAATATCTTCAATATTTTCCGTGAATTTATCTACGATTTTTGTTTGTTTTTTTTTTCTCCTATTCGAAATAGCATAGCGTTACTAACCGTTCATGTCTTTCTGCGTGGATAGCTTTCATTGCAGCATGCGCAGCACACCGATTTACACACAACTCTTCATCAGAGCACCACAAATATTGAAATGAAGTAATCATTTTTCTTAGCTGATATAAAAGCCCATAGTTGGCTTATGGTTGATGCCTGATGGTTGTTACAAAACACTTTCACCTGATGTAACTGCTTCGCGATGTATAGAGGTGGATTATAGAGCGGAGTTGTTTTTTACTTATTTCCGTGACTTCACGAGAAGCACTTATAAAATGTTCAATAAAAAATTTTGAACTTCTTGCACAGGTAACATGTAAAAAAAATGTCTTCTCAGAGTAATTAAATTTTAGCAGAATACTGTAGTTAACTATATATATATATATATATATATATATAAGTATCTTTTATGTGTACCATGAATCTAAGTAAAGCAATGAAAATGAAAACAGCTCTCTTCATCCAGAAATCGAAGTCAACTGATCGTGGCGAGGAGAATCGAGGTAGATTGATGAAAAGTGCAAACATCACACCGGCGTTTTTCCACCACATATTATTTCACATAACTGATCAGCTATCCGGCATTAGTCAGGAACGGGGGCAGAAGCTTTTTTTAGACTCTATATGTAATTCTCTCTAGCCTTTTAGTTAATGAATATTTAGCGACTACACGCGATTATATACATATATACATATATAGGTATGTGACGCTTTTATGCATATAATGTATTTTTTCTCCTTTTCTTATATTGTAAAAGTGTTAAAAAGTGCAAATGTGTCGAAATAACGGGTTTAGAATGTTGGGGTAAATTTTTTTTTCGAAACTAGAGGATATTGGAATTGGAAGACGTTGGAAAATGTTCAAATTTTTTTTTATAACGATACTTATTGAGGGTTGAAGGGGGTAGCTTATCATGTCTTTCTGGAATAATGGGAGAACGGAGAGGTAGAGTGTGGTATAAAAAAATAGAATCTCAAGGCGGATATAATAAGGGGGGGAGGAGAGCGGAAAATAGGGGCAAAATAAAAAAAATTTCAGAAGTTGCCATTTGCCAAGCTGTAGAGGTGGCTCGAGGTCTAGAGATCCAATCGAAAAATTGAGAAATTAGCCTATTAATAAAGGGTTTTCCAATAAGAGGTGTTATTTTAATTAGCCCGCTATTTCGGTAGATATCACTTTTGGAGCTGTCATTTTTTGACATTTGACAAGTAGAAACTACGCCATTAACAAAAATGGAACCATACACGATTCAACAACGCATTGAAATTATTAAAATTCACTATAAAAATGGTGAAAATGTGGCAGAGACGGTTCGTAAAACTCGAACATTTTTGGGTCGTCGTGAAGCACCTTGTCGGACCGCAATACAGAAATTGGTAGAAAAATTCGAGCTGTCAGGACAAGTTAGTGATGTGAAAGTTTTGAAGAAAGCCCAGGTTTGTCCATTCCTCGTCGTTCTTTGGAATTAGGCATTCCACAAACGTCATTACACCGTATTTTGCATAAAGATTTGGGTCTTAAGGCTTATAAAGTTCAGTTAACACAAGAACTCAAGCCGGCCGATCATCAACAACGTCGAGTCTTTGCTGATTGGGTCCTTGAAATGCATTAAAATGATCCGGAATTGCATCGAAAACTCATCTTGAGTGATGAGGCCCATTTCCACCTCGATGGCTTCGTCAACAAGCAAAATTGTCGCATCTGGGGCTAGGAAAACCCAAGAGTTATTGTTGAAAAGCCTCTCTATCCTCAACGTGTGACTGTTTGGTGCGGTTTATGGTCCCGCGGGGTCATTGGACCTTACTTTTTCGAAAATGAGGCTGGAACAACAGTTACGGTGAATGGATTGCGCTATCGACAGATGATTAATGATTTTTATGGCCGGAATTGGATGGTATTGATCTGGACAACGTTTCCTTTCAACAAGACGGTGCTACGTGCCATACAAGCAACGAAACCATTGATCTTTTACGGGAAATGTTTCCGGACCCTGTTATCTCTCGAAGAGGTGATCACAATTGGCCACCGAGATCTTGTGACTTAACACCTTGCGACTTCTTCCTTCGAGCCACGTGAAAAAGAAGGTCTACGTTAACAGCCCAGCGTTGATTCAAGAATTCGTGAGGCTATCGAGGACATAGGGCAGCCACTTTGCGATTTGGTTATGGAAAATTTCATGAAAAGGATATGGTTCTGTAGGCATGGTCGTGGTGGTCATTTGGCTGATGTTATTTTCCATTATTAACGGCATACCTTCCTCTTTATAATGAAATAAAGATCCGATCATTTATCTCAAAAAATTGCATTTTTCTTTGAATATCAAAATAACACCTCTTATTGGAAAACCCTATATTTTAATTTTAATTTTTACATTGCACTTTTAATCATTAATTCTTAGCGCACTATACTTACAGAAAATTGGATATTTAAACTTAACGAAAGTTCCCCTCACATGAGTTAAAGTTAATTTGTGTACGCCTGTTAAATTAAAGCGTGCTTTCGCTTTACGTTAGTAAATGTACTTACGTATATATTCAGCCTATTATTCGAGTATTAAAGGTGGCACTACTTACCCACGCCACTTTAAGCCTCGCTCTACCCTACTGTGTTTTCTTCTTACAACAGGAGGAG
This sequence comes from Dioctria rufipes, assembly GCA_963924295.1. Classification (NCBI taxonomy): domain Eukaryota; kingdom Metazoa; phylum Arthropoda; class Insecta; order Diptera; family Asilidae; genus Dioctria; species Dioctria rufipes. Next base: position 164,103,488 of record OZ002742.1, on the reverse strand, counting down.
AATTTTTGTCTCTGTCATGTTTTAGAAGATCGAATATCGCTTGATAAAGGAAGGCTGAGAGTGTAAATTTCAAAGATTGTAATTAAGTCAAAACAAGTTAAATAGTTAGAATTGGTATAAGACTAATTCTTATGATAACCTAGATGACTGCCCGTATGTCATTTCGTATGGTCACCTTCACCCATCTGTGCAAGTCTGATTTTTGAAGTGGTTTTTCGCATATATTTCTAGAATTGTTCGGCGGACAGAAAAGTGATAATAACCAATTTTATAGGATTTCATATTCTGAAGAACTTTTCAGTACATTAAAACCGTATAGGATTTATCATTTGCATAAAGTAAGTACATTTACTTACGTAAAGCGAACGCGCCCTTTAATTTAACAGGCGTACACAAATTAACTTTAAATCGTGTAAGAAGAACTTTTGTTCAACGCGATGTGTCCAAACAATTAAATTATTACCAACTGATTAAAAGTGCAATGTAAAAATTAAAATGAAATAAAAATGATACGGCGAATTAATAGAAAGCACAAATCTTCAATTAAATCTACTTCCATTTGTTAATTTTTTTACTTTTACCACTTTTTAAAATTGAAAACATTAAATATCAAGATAATAACTTTTACGGAATGTGGTATATATTTAGGCTAGAAATATCAATTTTTCGTAAGTAAACCTCAGTCTCGTTTAATTTCGTAATTTTATTTACTTCTATTGTAGTTCAGCCTTTTTTCTTACATTTGCGACGTGGCCGGTGCGTGTGATCAGGTGTTACATAAATATAGATTCATTCAAGTTACTACTGCTTCAAATTCGCATTTCGTTCAAGTTGTAAATGCAACTTGATTATTTAACCCCCGAAATGGGTTCTCCTCAAGTTGAGACCCAACTAAATTGCTTTGTCACACCTAAAAACTGTAGTTTCACCTCTTTCCATTCATCAAAATTCTTAGGCCCGCTTTCAGCCTCCATGGCTCCGATGATGACATAGAGACACTGGCATGGCAAGTATCTCTAATCAGTTTTTGACATTTAAGTCATTTTCTACACACAACCAGATATGAAAAAAAAAACGGAAGCTGAAATTGTAGTGTGAATTCGCGGTTGTGATTTTAGTCTTTTTTTTTCATTTCTTATGTTTCTATCGTAATTAAACAGTTAAATCCATATCAGTAAGATTTTCTTAGTTAGCTTACTTAACCCTTGTGTCAATATCTACCTATATACCTGGGTATGTGTGTAACTTTGGAAATGAAAAAACTTTATTCAATCTTTGAAATTTTTTGTAATTCACTTTAGTTACCCTTAAATGCAATATTTGTAGCTAATAAATGCTTTGAAATTTTGAAAAAAATTCTTTGGTTCCTCAGAAAATATACCTAAATTATAAATATACGTTATCAAACTGAAAGTATAGTCAGGTATGCAATACATTTTTTTTAGGAATGGGAATTGAAAACAAAATAAAATGGAGTAGTTAATCCTTAAAAGTGGTTATAGAATTTATTATGATATGGGGAGCTCTGTAGAATGCTTTGGACATACAAGTTTAGCATATGTCGTGCAACATTTTCGCATGGGTCGTCGCTTACCCCTCCTCTTTGAGAATACCATAGTTATATTTTACTTTTAGTTGCCTGTTTGATCCCGTGCTGTTGGTTCACTTGACGTGGATGTAGATGATACTGGTATTGGGCGTCCCATCATGCATTCAATAGCTGATCTAGTCCCGAAGTTCCACATATACTATGCGAATACGATGGTCTGATTTGTGCAGCTGGTATGGTGTGGACTCCGCCAAGATCTTGCAGAAACGGACGTCTCTTATTTGTTTTTTTGGCTAGAATTGTGCGTATCGTATATAATGAAGGCTGTCAGAGAAATCACATCCAAAATATTATAAAATAATTCTAGGGTCCCTCAGCGGAATGTACGTCACTTTGTGGTATAATATCTATATTATCTACGCCCCCCTTGCATTTGCTGTAAAAGGATATGATATCAGGCTTTTGGAGGACACCAACCACTAACACTTTTATCATAATGGACTGTTGAAAAAAAAATTAAAGATTTCCTCTTTTTCCGGTACACTGTAAAAAATGTGCACAATTGTTGGCACAAAGATTAGGTATTTTTCCCTATAATGTATGGAATTTTTCCTAAAATGTAGTGAATATTCCCTACATTTTTGGGAATACTCCCTATACTTTAAGGAATATTCTCTACATTTTAGGAAAAAATGCCTAAGCTTTGTGGCAACAATTGTGCACATTTTTTTACAATATACGTAAGAGCAATTCGTGGTTATGCTTTTATGAACTTGGAAGAAAGCGGTGTGCGGGAAGGTATAGCTTGCATTTCTGTAGGAATATAAGGTTAATTATTTTTTTTCCTAAGATTGTGGTCGATTCCTCAAACTGGGGTTTATGATAAAAAAAGTCAGTGGAAAAAATAAAAGCCGGTTTCAAAAATGAAAATTTACGTTTCATATAAATAAGTTGAATTCCCCGAAATGCTCGAAAAACTGAATTCCTGCCATTAACAATTTTCTTACCTACAAGTTTTATAAATTATAGCCAACATACTCACCTTGCGGAACAGGCCCAATCATTGAAACATTTAGTAAATTCTCAGGAATTGTGTTACTAAATTTTCTCCTTATATATAAAGAAGGAAAATGAGACAGTTCCACAGAAATAGGCATAACTATGATTATATACGCGGGTATGCGTATGTTATGGGTTTGTTTAAGTCATTTCTGTTATCAATTGACACAAAGGTTAGGCCGTAAATCCTCACATTCTATATTGAGCAACCAAACATGAGCTCTGTAACTGCAGCTGAGAGACTAAAGTTTTAAAAATTGTTAAACTTATTTGTCTTAGTTTTATTAAATTTCAATTTTACGAAGCAGTTAAAGCAAATTGATTCAGTCATTAAATTGCTCTTAGAACATCAGCTGATTAATTTTAATTGAACCGATATGACATATAAGATGAGATTTTACTCAAAATGTTGCCTCAGAATTGTCTTCAATAAGACATTGCTCAACATAGAAAATCTATAAGTGAAAATGTCACTCATTATTTTCTGGGACTAAAATCAAAGAACATTCCAGGGTAATACCTGTTTAACTTAAAAAAATCGCAGCGGCTTCCATATCTAATCGAAACATTTAAAGATAATTAGATAAGAAAAGTGTTGTGTGGAAAGTGAATATTGAGATTCAAATGGAAATCATAAAAGGTGGAGCAGACAAATTTCCAGCTTATAAACGCAGGCAGTAAGTAAATTGCCGCTGAAATTAAGCCTTAAAATGGCCCGTTGTGATACAATCTCATTAGAATCTGAAGAACTAAAACCTCAAGGCGAGCTAGGACTAGTCAGAAGAGTTTAGGAACTTTTCTTTTTGAGGCCAGCCCGTCCCTTTAACTCGTACACGAATTTGTCTGTCTGTCTGTATATTTATATATTTCTTTTTTACTATTTTCGACACTCCCGTAGACCCACTTTTCGTCATCACAGCGAGCTGAAATTTGGCACACAGCAGTGTTGGGCAAAATTTAATTATATTAACGATTAACGATTACGATTAAAAGTATCAATCATCAATCAGGAACAATGATTTAAATATTTAATCGTTTAAAGTAATCATGTGAAACGATTAATGATTAATTAGTCAAAAGAATAAAAGACCTTAACTTACCAAAAAACTCAAAACTGGTATCATTTGACGTTTGCAGCCTTTTCCCTTCGGTTCCTGTTAAAAAATTAAAAGATTTGCTAACTGAGACAATTAATAGGAAACTAACCGACACATCACAATCCTCACAATTAATCAATTTGTTAAATATTTGCCTAGAACAAAATTATTTCATGTTTGACAACAAAATGTATTTACAAAACGATGGTCTGGCCATGGGATCTGCCCTTTCCCCATTTCTAGCCGAATTTTTTATGAACCATCTAGAGGAAATCCTTTTTAACTCAGAAAATCCCCTTGTAAAACATGTTCTCGTTTGGTTGCGTTACGTCGACGACGTATTTTGTATTTGGACGGGAACAAATAGACAATTAAATAATTTCCTCACTAATGTTTTAAATAGACTTGACAATAACATAAAATTCACATTAGAATTAGGTAATAAATCTATTAATTTTTTAGACCTGACCATATCTTTAGCGGATAACAAACTAGATTTTAATATATATAGAAAAGATACTTATTCAGACGCAATAATACCTAGATCTTCTTTACACCCGTGGAATATTAAGATGTCCTCTTTTCACTCCATGCTTGATAGATTGTTAGATATACCATTAAATCAAGAAAATTTCAAAAAAGAACTCACGACAATAAAACTGATCGCTAGAAACAATGGGTATAGTAATAGAACTATCTACAAATTACTGACGCAAAAGCACTACAAAAAAGCTATTTCAATGACTTTTCCTTTCGAACAACAATGTTTGGATAATGACCCAATAAAATGGAGAAGGATCCCCTACTTTGGCGAGATATCCAGATGTTTAAATAAATTATTTAGGGAAAAAAACATAAAGCCAGCTTTCTTTAACAACAGAACTCTAAAAAATATTCTAGTCAACAACAAATTTAAACCTAAAATCAATGAAATTGACCAATGCGGGGTCTATAAGCTGAATTGTGCGGATTGTGATGCTATTTACATTGGACAAACTAAAAGATCAATTAAAACAAGATTCAAGGAGCATATAAATAGCTCAAAGGCTGCAAACCCTAATTCCGGTTTCGCTAAACACCTTAGCTTAACCGGACATAAGCCTAATGCAGACGAAATTAAATTATTACACAATTTATCTGATAAAAAATTACTAGATAGATATGAAACTTTTGAGATTAAAAAGGCTAAGGATGATGGCTGCTTTATAGTAAATGATCAGCTAGATTTTAAAAACAACAGCCCACTTTTGAATGTGAATTTTAGTACATTACGCATGCGTTACCCATGAGAGTTTATTTAGCAGCTAAATCAATCATTCCCTCAGTACAACAAAAGCCCTGATGATGTCCTGATAAGACGAAACGCGTTGGCTGTTACATTATATGTAAATTTAAAATATACATGTACGTTGTGGAAAAAAAAACAAGTAGTATTTTTTATTATCTTTTTTAAGATGGCAATTAAAATAATCATAAAATGTAATCGCATAACACGATTAACGATTGATCAATCGTTAGTCGCTTAATCGTTTTCAAAAATGATTAATTTATTTTAATATCCACTAATTATTTTATTTAACTTTCAAGCATTTTTAATATTTTTGAGTAATCTTGTTAAGCACTGATCAAAGAAACGTTTTATTTCATTTTTCACTAATAACTAATAAACTTATCTTGAGCTACCAATACCTCATGCAGTTTTTCAAATTAACAAATCAACAGAAAAAAATACGATTAACGATTAAAAACTAAGGAGTAAATAACGATTAATACCCGTCGATTGAACTTCATTATACTCGATTGACGATTAAATTGATCAATCGATTAAATTAATCACGATTACTTTCTTGAGATTAACTTTTCAATCATAATTTTCAATCGTTAATCTAATTAAAAAATTTAATCGATTAATGCCCAACACTGGCACACAGGTTCATGTCGCGTGACAATTGAATCTATCAAAATTTGAACCGGAAATTTCCATGGAAAACCCGGAAAATCGGGAAAAATCATTTGAAAATTTGGTACAAATTTGATTAGTGGTAAATCCGTTTCAGGAAAAATACAGAGTTTTCTAGTTTTTCCGAAAAAAATTTCCGGAATTTTCCGGAAAATTTTCCGGTAAAAAAGTTTTCTAAATTATGCAGGATCAATTTCCCTATCAACTGGCATCATTACTTTCTCTCCGACAATGGTGAAAACTTGCAGAAAAAATCGAGGAAAATTCATGTAAAACGCTTTTCCGGAGTTTTTCCGACCAAGGAAGCGTTTGAGCGTCTTGCAACCTAAGACAAAGTTGTAGAGCGTAATGAGTTGCATAAATTTGCTCTTGTGGAAAACTCCATGGAAAAGCGGGAAAATCATCGGAAAAATTTGCATCGATATGATTAGTAATAAATCTGTTTCAGGAAGATGCAGAATTTTCCAATTTTTCTGGAAAATTTTCCGAAAATTTCCGAAATTTTCCGACAAAAAAGTTTTATAAGCTATGCGTAATCATTTTTTTCCGTCCTACTGGCATCAATACTTTCTCTTCAACAATCATAAAAACTTGCATGAAAAATCGAGGAAAATTCATGTAAATTTTTAAAAAAAATTTCATAGTAATAGGAAAAGTCTGTGGGAAAAATGGGCAATCGGAAAAATTCATGTTATATGGGATCAAGTTGGAATACAGCTAAAAAGCGCTGTTTAAAACATAATTTGAATTTCAGAAAACCGTTGCAGTACTTCAACGATTTGATACTCGAATAATTTTTTTGAAAAACTGGTAAATCAGTGTCTTTTCAACCGTCATAAAATTGTTTTAAAATATCTCCATGCAGCACGTAATAACAATTTAGTTAACGTGAAAAAGTCAGAAAATAAAATAAGTAAAAAACGAGTTTTCAAACAAAACTGAGGCCAAGCCGGATGAAAAGTAGAAAATAAACTTTTCTTCACACACAGAGGTGGACTCAGATTTTATTCGCTGACAATCACCGATATATTTCAGTATGATCAATCAGATTCATGAAGAGAAAGAATATTCAAGGGAAATATCCCAATCAAAAAATCTGAGTCCACCTCTATGTGTGAAGAAAAGTTTATTTTCTACTTTTTCATGCGGCTTGGCCTCAGCTTTGTTTGAAAACTCGTTTTTTACTTTTTTATTCGCTTTATCTGCATAATTCTTTAATTTAACGGAAGGAGTACTTAACTTACTAGGAAATCTCTTGTTCGTTTGGCTAAATCACTTTAAGTGTTATACTATTTACTTTATTGTTAATATTTGCTAGAGTTTATGCTTATATTTAAAAAAAAAAAACTACTGTAGATTTATGTACACACCGTTTTAAGGATGTGGCCTTGGCCATAGTCTTTCAATGAAATATTTTTGTATTGTATTGTATTGTAAATTGGGGTACTCCCCAATAGATATTGAATACTTTCCACTTCCATCTCCTCTCTTCATACACACTGCACGTATTCGCCCAAAGAGGCAGTTTTCAGTTATAAGGGCCTAACTATTGTTCACATTTATATACGACTCCTCGACTCAATAGATGTGCTATTTTCTTGTATCATATTTTATTTATAAGTAAGTGATAAGAAGTTATTCATCGCTTATTTTATGGAAGGAAGGAACATTAAGATATTTCAATAACACATTCCTGAACTCGTCAACTCAGAATCAGTCACTAACTAATTTATAAGGGAAAGTCAACCCTTTTAAGAGTAGTGAACACTACGACATATAGTCCAACTACAAAAGTTAGTACCTGGAGCCTCTATAAAAAAGCATGTAAACCCCGTAATGATAGCAGCAAGCAACACCTACTGCAATGAGACAACTCAGAACAAAAATACTAAAAGAATGTTAATACCATCTACTATCTGCATAATTAAAATCAGATAAAGCCGTCTATATCTTGTTCTTGTTATATTATGCTTGATTAGCTGGGGTGGGAATTTTCACCTTCTTCAAAGATCTCATTTTACTATTACGAATACAGCGGCAACGTTCTTCCATTCGAATGAGATAAATACTGACATTTTTCGAGCTCATGGGACACCACATCACAGTATTTAAAGTAAAGCTATATAATACCATACTAACCTGTACCTGCGAGAACCTAAAGATAGTTTATAACAACAACACAATATTTATATTTTCCAACAGTCAGGTACGCATATTCTGTTGCAAAATCTAATTTTGAGTGGAAGTGCCAATTTCACAAACTTAGAAGATCCAATCGGGTTAGCCTGATCTGCATATGAAGCACCAAGGTTTTGTTGGCAATGAGTTTGACATATGAAGAAGTCAAAACTTTGACTTTAGTCAACCGGATCCAATGTGTGGGCTAGCGTTGCTGTATATGGTATGGCGAAACATACTCAAACGCGTATTGGAAGAGAAGAGAGTTGCAGAACAGAGGACCCGTGTGTTAATGGGAAAAGTAGGTTTCCATATAGAAAGGTAGGTAACTATTTGAACTAAAGAAAAAGAACTTCCATTACGTGCAAAATTCTTAAGAATAACACAATGACAAATTGAAATTTCCTATTTTCACAAAAGTACATAAGCTGTAAAATACATATGTTTTATGAATGAAATAAGATACATTTTTAGTTATACGCCATGTCGGTATTAAGTAATATAAATTACAAATAATGCTATAAATCATGCGAGATAATGTTTTTTTTTTTTTTCTTAAAAAGCTTGTTTACGTTTTTGGTAACTAATTTCATTTGTCTGTGCGAAAAGTGAATGTCATGAAATATGCTAATCTTCAGGAAGCGAGTGATAAAAATTAAACACTTTATGGAGAATTATCTTTAAAAATATGAATGCTGAAACTCAGCCAAGGTCAGCTTCTCTCTAAAGCTCTAAAAAAACTACCTGAGAAATTGAGCACAACACTTCTATGCGTGATGTATTTGTACAAATCTTTCCAGGTGGGGAAAGTTTCTTCTACTCGAAAGAAATAGACAGGGCTTACATATGGAAAGCCACATCTGCATGGAACTCCCTTAAAAATAGCACTAGTTCATGAAGCTCAGTTATTTACTTTCGTTTCTGTTAAAGTAAGCAACGTGACCTCGGTAGCCCGGTTGATAAGCGCGCTGTCTACCAGCCCAGAGGTCGTAGGTTCGAATTCCACCTAGACACATTCCTGCGCTATCCTCATACCTAATTTCCTGTCAACCTCATTCTTCTCGTTGCCACGAAACAATAAAAAAGTAAGAAACATGGACGCCCTTGTAAGAATCTTGAAAGCATAGAGACTACTCCCTCAGCTTACGAAAACTTTTCATTAAACATTCAGAACGCAACGCAACCACTGCGATTTCTTTGTCCACAAATTTATGGTTTGTGCTATACACTCGAAACACTAAGAGACAATTTCGTCGGTATTAAATAATCATTTGTTGGATTTAAAAACATACATTAATGATATTCCAAGACTCCAAATCTGAGTCTAATGCCATTCTTGTAAAACTTGCTGATGATGTATCCTTTGCAAAAAATTTTAATTGGAGACATTGCTGAAGAAATAAAGGCGCGGCCCGTCCTCAATATAATCTGCTGCCCCCAAACTCTAGTTGTTCTGATTTACGCAGTGAACTCAATGCAGCGTGTGCTTCAAAAAATGTGGCAATTGGTAACTCGCCGCCTACCTCTCTTAATGATTGTTAAAAAAATATAGTCTCTGCTATTAATATTTGTTCCCAATAGAGGGAACATTGCTGACGCTACTGCTCATAATGCCGTTTCTTTGGATCATCCGCAGATACTTATGACTGCTCCCACCACTGTTGGTCGTACATATGTTGTATGTGCTGTATATCTGCCTATATCTTTGTTATCACAATCTCATGACTCTACATTTGAAGGAGATTCTTTTTCTGGATCGCCATCTACTGATGCTCATCATGGCCTATCACAGTGCAATGTCAATTCGCTTGATATATCGAGTCATTTTTGTCCATCCCCTAGGAATTTAGGTTGACTCGAATGTTGGTCGTAACCCACTTCCTCTAGGTATAGCGGATTCCAACCAGCCCTATTACTCTCAGACTTGTTATGGTCGTAGCGTATTGCATATAGCAATATGCTACACGTACTGTAGCGGTATATCGGTTGCTGTCCACAGCGGAAAGCGAACGCACCTGACCGAGAGAATTGCATTTCCTCACGTTCAGGCGCCATGTCGACGTGACAGATAAAAAGAAGAAGAAGGTCGGTGACAAGTTTTTCCGGGACTGTGTGATAGACTGCATGGATCGGCGAATTTTGTTTCTAAAATAAAAATAAAAAAAAAGGGACTTTGGACGATTGTGCCACCCAAAGTCGATGGGAGGATGGGGCTTGGCAGGAAGGCATGCCATCTGCGCCTTCAATGGAACATAGGTAAGTGACGTAAGGGTCCCTTCAGGACCGAGTGTGTGCTGGCTCGTTTATGTAGGCATGAAGAATTTTTTTTTTGATTATGGATGGTGACAGCGGCAGGTATTTTCGGGAACCTCCCCACACTCTCCGCCACCCTTAGCCGAGGTGCTAGCATGCCGCCCTGTGCTATCGCTGTCATCGAGTGATCTGTCAGCTCATGCTGACAGTTTGGACTTCACGTCCTAACCATTCACTCTCAACATACTTCCATAACAGACTCGCTAAGCTACTACTACTAAGGCACTATACTGTTTACTTTTACAAATTCACAAGGAACTCTACTTTAATTATCGCTAGTACTGTATTTCATCTTATCGCAATCCAAATGCCGCATTCACAATTCGGAATGGAGCAGAAAGGAGCAGAGTGAGCTTTGAGTCCAGAGCGAAGCTGTACACAATACAGCGCAGAGTGAAATTCGAACTTTGAAATTAAATGTAACAAATCACCATAACAACGCCAAATCAAAAACGAAGTTTGAAATTAATAAAATAAAATAATAAATTCGAAAAAGGAGACACCTGTTGCACCATCAGATTGCTTCGAAACTAGATAAATATTAACGTAATTTTTTTGGTTTTTAAATCATGAAGTTTGCAAAAAATTCCTCTTGTTTTTTATTAGCATTTATAAAAACTATTAAATCAGAACAGAAAATAACATTAAAACATGCTAGTTATGATAAGAAAGTATGGAAGTTTTTCCACGCCATCTACATGCTAGTAGTTCGAAATTCCAGTTTGTATTGGAATTAGAATAAAGGAGCGTTTACAATGACAGAGTAGAGTGGAGTGAGCTTTTACCAGAGTAGCGTGCATGCACAATACAGAGTGAGCTTCATTCAGATTTTCGAAATCATATGTAAATTGTGTGACAGATTATCATGTGTTTACATTTGAAATATATTTCAAAACAGATCACAAATGGTGTTAAATTATAGAAAATATTTCTATAATTACACCAGAATGAGCTATGAACGATTTGAATTATCACAAAATATAAATTAACATTTATTACGGACACTTTCGAAATGAACGACTGCCATCTATATTCCATAGATAAACCATTTCGAACATAAGAAAATTTTCATTCTTAATTGGCTTTATTTTGTTAAAATTGTATCATAAAAATACTAAATACATTTTTAATTTCTTGTAAAAAATATTTATTTTTGGGTTTTTTGTTATAATTTATTAATTTTCGTTAGTTAAATTTTGTATTTATCAGTGCGACATCTGTTAGAAACTAGTATTTCGAAACAAATGTTGAAAGCTTTCGAAACTATCAACGTGAGATTGGGAATTGTTCCAATCTGACGCTACTCTGTGAAATCCACTCTGGTGGGTAGCGCGAAGAACTTATATGAGAGTGCAAGCTTGAGTAAAGGAGAGCAAATGCAATCTGGTGACTCCACTCTACTCTGCCATTGTAAACGCTCCTTAAACCTATTTTCATGCAGCCCCAATCTGCGCTACTCTGAGACAAACAAATATAGTCATATGCACTACTGCGTGCGAAAAAGAGGATGCCAGTTGCCACTCTACGCTACTCTACTCCACTCTGCATTGTGAATGTAGCAAAATAATTTACTGCGTTCACTTCACTGTCTGAGAGAAGCTCTTTCTTGGCCGTGACACGCGAGTATTTATACTCTAAAAATTGTTCCCGAAGATCCCATTCTAGAAACATCGATTCTCCGAACCTAAAGTTCTTATCTCCGTACTTCATAAGGCTGAACTACATAGACGTAAATAACTTTACGAAATTGAACGAGACTGAGGTAAGTGGTAAAAGTGATAAAATTAATAAATGGAAGTTGATTTAATTGAAGATTTGTGCTTTCTGTTAACTCGCAGTACCTACCATTTTTATTCCATTTTAATTTGTACATTGCACTTTTAATCATTTAGTAATAATTTAATTGTTTGGACACATCACGTTCTTACGGAATGAGCGATTCTTAGCGCGTTAATTGTGTACGCCAGTTAAATTAAAGGGCGCGTTCGCTTTACGTAAGTAAATGTACTTACTTATACTTCTATTGTAGTTCAGCCTATAGATGTTGCTCGTCCTTTCCTATTGCATGTAACAATATTTATTTCGAGTATTCATCCTGACACCTCTGAAGACAACATAGTTAGCCACATTTCTTCATCTGTAAAAAAAATTAATCCTGCTCTAAGATGCGATGGATATGCCTTCACTTCTTCTGCTCATCCCTGAGGACATCTTTCCGACTGTGGTGTCTGCTGATATCTGCCCTCCTGGTTCTATTGTTCATGAATTCATTCCTAAAGCACGATCCGGGCAACACATCTCTGCGAAATTTCATTTTATGACGTCAACGTAATTGGGCTTTCTTTGTTTTTTTTTTTTTTTTTGCTAATAATGCTGGCCATGACGTGATCTACCTCATAATGGTTGTATTCTAGACTCTGAGCTTTTTTGTCCTGGATTTCTGGTTTTCTGTCGGAATTATCATTCTGAATTGATCGCCCCAACGGTACTGTGCGCTGTTGGAGTCGATATTCCATGCTCTGTAGTAGACATTGCAGACTGTGAGGATCTGGAACTTCTTTGTGTGATTTTTAAACCTCCTCGTGGGAACTTATACATTGCTGCTGTGTACGGTTCTCCCAGCTCACCCTCGACTATCCATGAATTACTTGCCATGACAATTGACCGCCTCCTTAATGAGCTATTGACCTCGGATTACATCATCATTCTCGGCGATATTAACATGCCGAGTGTTACCTAGGAACTTTTTTCCGACATTGATGGATTGCTGTTCTGTATTTCGGTAACATCTCAGCACGTTTTAGCCTTTCTTGACACAGTCGCCACTGCAGGGTTAACACAATACAACTCAGGTAAACTTCTGGACGTGGTGTTCTCGTTTGACTCGAGTGCCACATTTGCTAGAAGATGGTCGACTCCTTTGGTTCCTGAATCTTTTCATCATCTGCTGCTTCATGTTTCTGTCTGTTTCGTTATGTTAATGGCTCTTCTAATTTAAATAATTTTTTAATTTAAAAAAATCTGATTTTTCAAAGCTTGACTACTGGCCTCAACATTGTGATTGGACGACCATTCTTAACCAGCGATACATTTATAGAGCTTGTTTAAGCACTCTGTCACTAGAAACAAAAAGTAGTTCGGTCGTAGTTGGCCGTAAAAAAAACAATTTAGACTTTTGTAAATTAATTAATAAAATTCAATTGAATTCGTTGTCACAAGAAGAAGTTTGTTTTTAATTAGTCGTTCCGTGTTGCAAATAAAATCGCTATATTTGCAAACAGAGCTCTTGATGCTTTTTAAAAGGTTCCGGCTAGGAACGATCGATCGGCTGTATGCACGAGCTGGCTTGAGCTAGTTTTTGCTGCCGGTTACGGACCTCACCAGCAGAACAAGCACCAGCTGGCATCATGCTGTACATTTAAAGTGGCTTGAGCTAGTATTTTCAAAGTTCAGTTGTTATGGCTAGATACCACGAGTACTTTTCACTTCAGTAGCTTTGGAATTATAACAACGTACCAACTTATCTTTGAGTGAAGAGCTTCTATTATTCGAAAGCATAAATAAAATACTCCATTCCCACGGCAGAAAATAGGTGAATATCATCATCTACACAATATCTTGAAAGCAGAAGAAGAACCTTTTTTAGAATACCACAGAATAAGGCCGGAAACATTTAACTAAATTTTGAGTAAAATAAGACAATTAAATAGAATGATCCAACGGTCCTTACAAGGATTTTACCAGAAGAAAGGCGGAAACGCAATTTTCGAATATCACTCATTTTCTTCATTATAGGCAAAAAAATGATAACGAAGTTATAGTCACATCCAGCTTTTCCACATCAATTTTTGTACGAAAACTTCAGTGCATCTAAACAACTGCTCGTAAATATAAATGAATCCACCGCAAAAAAAAACACTGGCGCCAGCAGCTGCCAGCAAGCGTGCCTGGCGCTTATAAATTTTTTATCTTTACTATAAAAGCATTCTAATTGCTGACGAGAGCTGGCGTTAGTATTACTAGCGAGGTGCGTAACCGCAGCCTTATTCAATGTGTACCGATTTGTGCATTTCAAAATTCTCACATCATTTACAAAATTTGAGAAATAAAGCGTGGTGGAAGTTTTATGCCTCAAGAAGTGATGCAGATTACTCGGCTTACTGCAATGTCTGGAATCAGTTCACCTCGCAGTTTCATATTTCATATAATGACTATATTGCTAGTATGAAACTAGTGCTTCGAAATTGCCCTAAAGAGGTCTGGACATTTATAAACTGTAAGCGTAAATGTGATGCGTATCCACCATCCTTGTTTTTTGTGGTACCGAAAATAAGGAGCCATCTGTTTTCAATTATTTTTTCTATGATGCTTTCTATGATTCCAACTGTGATATTAGTAATATTGTCTTTTATCATTTGACAAGTCTCCAGCCCACCTCTCTTGAAGCCACAGATTTTGTGTTTGATGACGTAGCTGTTACTGAACATATTTTTGATTGACCTGAGAAGTTTTGCATTAGGTGCTGATGATGATGTTCCCGCTTTCTTTCTGAAGAAATACGGCTCATTCCTGTGGAATGTCCTGTATTGCCTATTTATTCTCTCCTTGTCCTATGAGTCCTTCCCAACGTCATCGAAGTACTCTGTGATTATTCTTCTACATAAAGTTCTAAGCAAAATTGCGACGGCAAAAGGCAGACTATTGCAGTAATAGGAATAATTTTCTCCTAGAAAGTTTTATGAAGCATGTAGGAATCTGCAGTTGCCGTCGCCCTTCGGCCCCTCTCGCCGTCGTAATTGAATTACGACGGCGACGGCTCCATAAAACGTTCCTGGGGAAAATTGTTCCTATTACTGGAATAGTCTGCTG
Organism: Dioctria rufipes; assembly: GCA_963924295.1. Lineage (NCBI taxonomy): Eukaryota > Metazoa > Arthropoda > Insecta > Diptera > Asilidae > Dioctria > Dioctria rufipes. The sequence continues at coordinate 164,088,463 of OZ002742.1, read as the reverse complement.
TTTGCCGTCACCATCGCAATTGTGCTTAGGCCTGAGGAAAGGCAATAAATCCGATGTTTCAAACTATAAACCTATTACTAACTAGTACCACATTGGAAGATTTTTGAAGCCTTGGTTAGTGATGTGCTCCACTTTAAGTCCGGTAAACAGTTCGACTGCATCTTCACTGATTTTAACAAGGTCTTCGATAAAATTAATCATAAAATTTTAATCCACAAGTTCTCCATTTTTGGGTTTCCCCTTCCCCACCTCCTTTATTCATTGATTATCTATCTTCTTATCTATCTTACCTTACGCAGTGATTTCTATTTCGCGGAGCACTTTCTGCTGGGATAATAAATACCTCAGGTGTGTCTCAAGGCAGTATCCTTGGCCCGTTACTATTTATTCTGTACATTAATGACGTATCCTTGCTTTTATTTAATTCCACAATACTTAATGCGAACGATACCAAAATATTTCCTGTTGTTAGTTTTATTGATGACTTTACTCTTTTAAACGTTGGTTTAGCCACGTTTCTTAAGTGGTGCTCCAATATTGTCTTCTTTTAAATGTTAATAAATGCACAACCATGACTTCTGCTCGCTCGCAAAAGGTCCCCAGTTCACTTCAATTATGTTGTAGAAGGCTCTACAAATCCAAAAATTTGGGATTGATTCTCACTTCTCGCCTTTCTTTTGAGGATCACATCGATTACATAATTAGTAGGGCCAACTCGATTTTGTATTTTGTTAAGAGAATGTCTAAGGAATTTGACGACCATTCCATTATAAAACTTCTTTACTGCACCTTTGTTAGGTCGATACTAGAATATGATAGCTCTGTCTGGTCTCCTTACTACGAAGTACCGATTAATCCCATTGAAGCTGTTCAACACAGAGTCCTCCGATTTGCATTCTGTGGCCTTCCTTGGAGTGATGTCATTTTGTCTGCCTATGTGAATCGCTTGAATTTCGTATCCTTGTAGACGCTGGAAACTAAGCGTAATATATTTAGAATTGTCTTAATTCCCCTCTTTTGTTAAGGTCAATAGATGTATCAACCCCGACGCCCTCACTCAGAATCCATAACTTCCAGCATCTTTCTTACCATGGAACCAACTACGGTGCGCCCGGCCTTTAACTGCAATGTCTCGTCTCTTTAATGAGCATTTCGACCGTATTAATTTGAATTTCTCTAGACTGCATTTGAGAAATCATTGAGCTTAGTTAAGTTTATCTGCTTCTTCGATTTTGCCTTCTTTTTTTTGCATAGAACGTTTGTTCCTATAATAAATTATTGTATTAATCAACTTGATAAATTGAACTAGACAAAACTGGATATTAACTTTTGCCTCCACTCGGAATGAACTTTATACAAACTTTAATTCATTTCTATCGCAAAGTCGTCAGGTTTACTTGTACGCAATAGTTTCGTCCGATTTCATTCAGGGCAGACTTCAGTCTCAACTCATGCATAGTCCAGTCGTATGATTTGCATGAGCGTGTGTAGCGCTTGAGTTGAGACTGAAGTCTACCATGAATGAAATGTGACGAAACTATTGTGTGCAAGCAAACCTAACGCATTTGCTATAGGAATAGTCAGCCCCGTTTAATTTCGTAAAGGTATTTACTTCTATTGTAGTTCAGGCTGATGTTGGGCTTTCGTTATCCTGTGGCGACCTACTTATACCAAATGTACTTTGAGATAGCGAGGCCACAAGATATCATAAAACCCTTTTAAAATATGACTTGTAAAATATTTTGTATTTTTAAATTAGTTTAGTTTTGACTTACATAATAAAAACAGTGTAGTGAAGTACTACAATTGTTGACCCCGACGTGATAAGAAGACAGTGAAGATGTCTTTGAGTGAATCATCTACAGCTGCCTCAGCAAGCGAATCATCGAAAAACCGTGTCCAAGTACGGATACCACCATTCTGGAAAGCCAGCCCTGCTTTATGGTTTAAGCAAATCGAATCACAGTTCATTAACTGTGGCATTACAGCTGATGCAACAAAGTATCATACGGTAGTGGGGACGATGGAGAGTGACGTACTCACACACATAAGTGATATCGTCCTTCAACCTCCGTTAGAGAACATGTATGAAACGTTAAAAAACCGTTTGGTGGAGCTATTTTCCATATCAGAAGAGAAGAAATTAAGGCAACTTCTGGGTGATTTAACTATTGGCGACATGAAACCATCAGAATTATTAAGGAGAATGAGAGAATTATCATCCGGAAAATTATATGATAATTTTTTAAAAACACTATGGTTGCAGCGACTTCCAAAACAGACGCAGGCTATCCTGGCAATGAGTGAGGACAACCTTTCCAAACTGACAGTTATGGCAGATAAGATAACGGAAGTCATTGATATGTCAGAGGTATACAGCATTAAGCAAAAAGAAGAATCTGAGGTACCAGTGTGGGAAGATGTTGCTAGCAAGTTAGCAGATTTTCAATTTCAGATTCTCGAAATGAAGAAGCAATTAGAGCAGCGATCAGGATCCAGGGGTAGAAGTGCCTCCAGAGGTCGAAGCAGAACACCAAGTTACTCTGAGGATAGAGATTATTGCTGGTATCATAGACGATTTGGCAAAAATTCCACGAAGTGCAGATTTCCATGCTCGTTTGCTAATATAAAAAACTAGGTGACCAGTTAACTTCGACGACTAACGTTACTGGTTTGGAAATAAGTTGTCTTTACATTTCGGATAAATATTCTAATGAAAAATACCTGGTGGACACGGGAGCCGATGTTTCTGTTTTGCCTCCTTGTCCACAAGAACGTTTACAGAAACGCTCTTTTTGTCTTTTTGCAGCAAATGGTTCGAGAATCGATACTTTTGGTACAAAGTTGGTTTCGCTTAATCTTGGGCTAAGACACAACTTCGATTGGCCTTTCGTGATAGCTAATGTTACAAGACCGATTATAGGCGCAGATTTTTTGAAGAAGTTTGGACTATTAGTCGATTTAAAAAACAGTTGTCTCATTGATAGTTTGACTTCAATCAAATCAGTTGGAAAAATTATTTTTGAAAAAACAGCTGGGATTAAGACGATCTCTGGTAACACAGTGTACCACCAACTTCTTTTAAAATTCCCAAATGTTACCAATCCGTTAACGAGTGCAGCAAAAATAAAGCATAAAGTAACTCATCATATTAAAACTAATGGACCTCCGGTATTTGCGAAACCAAGAAGATTGCCACCGGATAAACCTAAGATGGCCAAGAAAGAATTTGAATTTATGATGCAGCAAGGTATTTGCCGTCCGTCAAAAAGTTGCTGGTAAAGTCCATTACACATGGTCAAGAAGCAAAATGGTGATTGGCGTCCTTGCGGAGATTATCGACGATTAAATTCAGTCACTATTCCTGATCGCTATCCTATTCCGCATATACAGGATTTCGCGCAAAATCTTGAAAAGAAAAAGATATTCAGCACAATCGGTTTGGTCCGAGCTTATCATCAAATCCCAATGGTTGCAGACGATGTCGAAAAGACAGCAATAATAACGCCATTTGGATTATTCGAATTTCCATTCATGACATTTGGGTTATGGAATGCTGTGCAGACTTTGCAGAGGTTTATGCATGAGGTGCTCCGAGGATTAGATTTTTGTTTCCCATATCTTGATGATATTTTAATTGCTTCAACTGACGAGGACGAACATTTGTAGCATTTAAAAATCTTGTTCAAGTGCCTAGATGAGCATGGAGTGATCATTAATATGAAAAAATTTAATTTTTGAAAAAAAGAGGTAAAGTTCTTAGGTTATTTGATTTCAGTAGATGGTACCAAACCTCTCCCTGAGAAAGTTTCGGCAATAATGGAGATCAAAGAGCCAGCGACCGTACGAGACTTGCGACGTTTTCTAGGAATGATTAATTTCTATAGAAGGTTTATTCCCAAAGCTGTGGAAACTCAAATGATTCTATTGAGATATCAGAATGGAAATAAGAAGAATGATAAGACTCTCATCAATTGGATTGAAGAGGGAAGGAAGGCTTTTGAGAAATGCAAAAAGGACCTAGCAAATGCAACATTATTGGCACATCCTTCACAATCCGCGCCATTGTCGCTTGTGACAGATGCATCAAATTGCGCAATGGGTGCGGTGATACAGCAATGGCAGAACAACAGATGGAAAACTTTAGCATTCTATTCAAAGAAGTTTAGTACAGCGGAAGAAAAGTATAGTGCGTATGATACGAGAGTTACTTGCTGTATATTCTTCAATAAAAAATTTCAGAGCAATGTTGGAAGCTAGACCATTTATAATTTTTACAGATCACAAACCACTAGTTTTTGCGTTTCAACAAAAATGCGACAAGGCTTCACCACGTCAACTAAGACATTTAGATTATATAGGCCAATTCTCTACGAACATTCAATATATTGCTGGTAAAGATAATATCGTAGCTGATGCGTTGTCAAGGATTGATACAATTATTCTGAATGGACCCATAGATTACGAAGAATTAGCTAAAAATCAAGTGCATGATGACGAACTTCAAACACTACATTTAACAGATCATTCATTAGAATTGAAGAGAATCAAGCTACCAAACAGCAAAATAGAAATTACTTGTGATGTTTCAACAGGGATTGCGAGACCTTATGTTCCACTGAATTTTCGAAAGGCAGTATTTGATAATCTGCATAATATGTCACATTCAGGAATTAGGGCAACATCTCGACTTTTACGAAAGAAGTACGTTTGGCCATCTATTAACAAAGATTGCAACATTTGGGCAAAGTGTCAAAGATTGCAACATTTGGGCAAAGTGTCAAAGATGTCCACTTGCACCATTTACAGTACCTAGTGAACGTTTTAATCATGTGAATATAGATTTAGTTGGTCCATTGCCAACATCTCAAGGGTATAGGTATTGTTTAACATGCATTGATAGGTTCACGAGATGGCCCGAAGCTATACCGTTAGAAGATATCACAGCTGAAACTGTGGCCAGAGCGTTTATGTCTGGTTGGGTAGCTAGATTTGGAGTTCCTGAGAAAATAACAACTGATCAAGGTGCGCAATTTGAGTCATCTCTGTTCAGGAGTTGTCAAAATTATTGGATGCAAAGAAACTGCATACAACTGCTTATCATCCTCAGGCGAATGGAATGATAGAAAGATGGCACCGGGTGCTCAAATCAGCTATTAAAAGTTATCAAATTCAATGATGGGTTGATGTTCTTCCAATTGTGCTTTTGGGACTTCGAACTGCTATTCAGGAGAATACAGAGGTTTCTGCAGCAGAATTAGTATATGGGACAAGCTTGAAAATACCTGGTGAATTCTTTGACAGTCAGGTACAATAGTGATGTATCGGGTTTTGTTGAGAAGCTACGAGACACAATGCAGAGTTTGAGACCAGTTCAGTCATCGGCACACATAAGTGGAAAATTCTTTGTTCATCAGAAGCTTGGTACATGCATTCATGTATTGGTAAGGAGAGATAATGTCAAGGGTTCGCTTCAGGCTCCGTACGTTGGTCCGTTTCCAGTTTTATTGCGAAACAGCAAGTTCTTCAAATTAAATATGCGCGGTAAAGAAAAAGCTATATCAATTGATCGATTGAAGCCATTTTTCAAGTTGAACTAGGAAAAGAAGATATTAGTCACAATAAGATTGAGAGATTCTAAGGGAGTGATTTATAAAAAAACACGGTTTGGTCGTGAAATAAAGCAGCCTTCAGATTTATCGGAAGGGGGAGTACTGTTTCGACCTACTTATACCAAATGTACTTTGAGATAGCGAGGCGACAAGATATCATAGAACCCTTTTAAAAAAAATATTTATGACTTGTAAAATTTTTGTATTTTTAGATTAGTTTAGTTTTGACTTGCATAATAAAAACAGTGTGCAGTTCTGGGGAATTTTCCAGACAACAACTCAATTAATAGAGTTTTCATTTTAAGTAGTGAAGTACTACAATCCATTCTCTTCTATATCCCTTAAAAGATTGAGTATTGAGTATATTTGACCTTCTTTGAATCACATTACAACAATCTTACAACTCAAGTATAATCCAGTTTACACCAGCAATGGCCTATGGTTGGCCTCGTTGGCCTACATATCTGTAACCTTTTCCTTCACATGGATGAAAACCCCGGGTAAACTTAGGGCTACACCGGGCCAGACTATCTGTTTTTTTAAAAACCTGGGCTACCCTGAGCTTGGGGTTATGGTTTGACATTTGTTGATTGAAAACTGTCACTTGCAATATGTTGCTGATTGGGACATATAAATTACTTCTTGAGCGGAAGTAAGCAAAAATTAGAAGGAAAGAAATAGAAGAAAAAACTAGAGCACATTTTATTTATATTCAGGAGAAATGTCAGACAAATGTCATAAACATAAACATCCATTTATTTGAGCACCCATGAGAATATACTGTGACCCATGCCAAAGGCACGCTGAGCGCTGGGCACATCAGCGAGTTACATTTAGTCTAAGAGCCCGCAGTAAATTTTTGGTGTGAAATATAACCAAAAAATTTATGCATACGTATTAATTTATAGGAAAGGCAATGTCAAAAACAATCGTCTGGCAGGAAATCTCCGCGGCCTAAGTGAGTAATAGTATGTTGAAAACACCCTTTTTTTCAAAATTGAAATACTTATTATAACCACTTAATGCACGTCTTAAAAAACGGAGAGGTTTTCCTTGACCACAAATATGTAGGTCCAAGACGGTTTGCGCGCGGCTAACCCCTTGCCAGACGAAGTTAAAGTACTGAAAATTTCGGATTTTCCAATATTCTATATAACCACATGAAATTCGGCTCAGAAGCAGAGCTAATATCCCTGAGCACAAATATGCAGGTCCATGACGGTTTGCGTGCGGCTAACCCCTTGCCAGACGAAGTTAAAGCACTGAAAATTTCGGATTTTTCAAGAAAAGAAACTTACGTCACAAAAGAGGCTAAGTGCTTTCTTTTTAAAACTAACGGCGATAATATGATTCGATAGGACATTGAAGAGCTAAAAAGTTCTCAAGAAGAGACAGATACTCGTATGATGTTGCATTTATTCTTTTTGCAGAGAGACAGCTCAGTTGTCATTAAGTCTACGGATACAGATGTACTGATAATAGTGCTTTATGGATCGAAGTTGGAAATCTGTCTAAAAACACTCTTAGGTATATTGATGTTAATTTAATTTACCAAGAATTGGGACAAACAATTTGCGCAGCTCTACCTGCATTTCACAGTTTTACAGGATGTGACTATACTCCACCCTTTTTCAAGAAAGGAAAAATGAAATCTTCTAAAATTTTGGAAAGTAGATTAGAATTGAAGTTGACATTTTGCCAAATTTTGAAACGAAGTAGATCTTAATGCAGAAGATTATAGGTACATTATTAGAAATTTTCGTCTGTAGTATATACCGGACAAAAGCAGTGATGGTTGACGAAGCCCGATATGAAATTTTTTACAAATCTTGCAAGCCTACATCAGAAAGAGTTTTTAGAAATATCCGAAATAAGTGATATTTTTTTGCAAAAGGTTCATGAGATTGACTGCTACATTCACACTAATATTTCTTGTTACCTTACATTTATCGTCTAACAATCACAATCTCTACTTTACCTTTATACATATAGTGACTTCTCTGTGAACCTTTAGAGATGTCAGGAAACTGGTTATAATTTTGTTTATTATAGGTTTCGAAGGAAGTCTTCTACCCCCAAACAAAGCAGTTCCCTTGCAAGAAATATACAGAAACAATTATAAATATGTTGTATATGGAAGAATATGGTAAAAGATGAAAAAATTAAATTATCACCAACAGTAAGTGGTTGGGTGTTAGCAGAAAATAAATTGAAAATTAAATGGTTCGAGGGAAATTCTACATCGGAAAGACTGCAAGATATCTTTAAAGTTGATGTAACTGAAGAAAACGAAAACGATCTGCTCCCTTGTGATTCATCCGATGACAGTGAATCTGAAAGTGATACTTGAATTCAAAGTATATATTGAAAAAAAAAAAAAAAAAAAACGATTTCTAAAAGTAAAACACAAATGCTGGAAATTGTAAGATTTGTTTGATATTTGTCAGTACTTTCCGAAATTTTCAGTACTTTAATTTCGTCTGGCAAGGGGTTAGCCGCGCGCAAACCGTCTTGGACCTGCATATTTGTGCTCAGGGATATTAGCTCTGCTTCTGAGCCGAATTTCATGTGGTTATATAGAATATTGGAAAATCCGAAATTTTCAGTACTTTAACTTCGTCTGGCAAGGGGTTAGCCGCGCGCAAACCGTCTTGGACCTGTATATTTGTGCTCAGGGATATTAGCTCTGCTTCTGAGCCGAATTTCATGTGGTTATATAGAATATTGGAAAATCCGAAATTTTCAGTACTTTAACTTCGTCTGGCAAGGGGTTAGCCGCGCGCAAACCGTCTTGGACCTACATATTTGTGGTCAAGGAAAACCTCTCCGTTTTTTAAGACGTGCATTAAGTGGTTATAATAAGTATTTCAATTTTGAAAAAAAGGGTGTTTTCAACATACTATTACTCACTTAGGCCGCGGAGATTTCCTGCCAGACGATTGTTTTTGACATTGCGTTTCCTATAACTTAATACGTATGCATAAATTTTTTGGTTATATTTCACACCAAAAATTTACTGCGGGCTCTTGGTCTAATTAGTAGATACACATAGCAAAACGAAACATAAACAAGTAAGAGCAGTGGAGGCTTAGAGCGTCCATAGTAGCTAATTCATTAAGAATAAACAATATTAAAAATTACAGCAAAATATAAAATTTGTAGTATGATTTATAGTGTGATATTACATTTAGATTTACCGTGTTTTAAAAACTTGTTCGATGAGTGCACAAAACCCCGGGTAAATTTGGGGAAAATTTACACGGTGTTTTCATCGAACAAACCTACTTTGTGCTTTGTTTTAACAGCTGTTTTTCTTCTAGAAAATGTTAAATTAATTTTGTTGACTTTTCTAACTGAAACGTTTATTGCTTTCAATGGAAAAAACTTAGTGTTGAATATGTTGACGTATTCTAATTGTAATAAATAAATGCAATTATGAATATAAATAAAGAAATTGAATTTTCATAGTTGAAAAAATACTTTCAGATTTAGCAACATGTTTATAGCCATTTCCCCTCCATCGTGGTGATTATGTTTTTACAGTGTTGTAAACGGAGGAGTTGGCAATACTCCTACAATTAAGTTTGGCTGTCATCTTGACGTGTGAAGAAACTGAAAAACTAACATCCTCTCATTTTATTCAATGATTTAATTGCTTGGAGGTGTAGTTTTTTGATTTATAAATGTTTACGAACCAGAAAAAAACTCAACTGATAAAACCACTTCGAAAAAAACAAGTTCATCATAAAGATTTTTTATCCAACCCGCCCTGTTTTGTGTTCCAAACCAAAGAGGTAGTGTCGAAAAAATCATCGAGCCAACACAAGTGAGCCCCAATCTTGCTAACATGATTATCGCTTCCATTGCACCTGTGTTTAATTTTAATCGAGACTAAATTATTCATATTTTTGTACATATTTAATGAAATCGTCTTATCAATTCTCATGTGATTACGTGTGGTCTGTGTGGTCTTGCATTGACGTGTTCACGTGTAGTTTTTCAAATGTCTTTGGTCAGACAATTTCTCGGTTTGAGCACATGGATTAGAGCCCTTATTATATTTGTATTGCTATGGGGCTTCTTAGTTTATATTTTCGCATCGAAATTAAACGTCCCTCCAGCTTCGGAGCAGGATAATACCGTCCGAAGGATAAATCAAGCTCTGGAAATGTTAGAGAATTCCAAACAAAAGAATGACGAGCTTAGGCAATTGATTGATGACTTTTTGAGGTATATATCGTTTTAGAATAATCCATGACTGGCTTGGGTATGTTTTTATTTAAATATATATATAAATATTTTTATCTTTTCAGTGATCAACCAAACCAACCGTCTGCACAGAAGTTTATAGAGAATTTAGAATCAAGAATGCAACAGTCGCACGGTTTATCAGAACCTAGTATAGAATATGAGAAACTTCGTCGGAGAATTCGTCTTAATACCCAGGAAGAATGGAATTTTTTCAGTTCTGAATTAGGTAAAATAAAAAAACAAATTTCACCTGAATTACCAGAGATCTCTGAGCAAATAAATAATGTCCTCCTGCTTGGGGCTGAACATAAGCGTTCCTTACTCTATGATATTGACCGAATGAAAACGGTTGATGGGTATGAAAGGTGGCGCCACGATGAAGCGAAGGAACTGAGCGATTTAGTACAAAGACGTTTGCATTATTTACAAAATCCAAAAGATTGTAAAAGTGCAAGAAAATTAGTTTGTAAATTAAATAAGGTAAGTAAATTTTTATGGCAGCAGTTTTGAGTGATTTAATTTTGATGTGAACTGTAAAAACGTTCTGTTTCTACATTCTCAGTTAAAAACATGAAAGGTCTGATTTCTGAGTTATGCACCCCATCCTAAATGCTGGATTAGTTTATCCGCTCTTTTTTCCGGGTATACTCGTGTCTCTTACTGTGCACTTTATATATCATCGAACTTTTCATACTTTTCCGTATTTATACATAGTAAATAATCAGCTTTCATGCCAATGCAGAACTAACATTAGAGGACTCATCAATCTCAATAACAATATCCTGCCGTCAACGACTAATATGCTGTCTTATATTAATATATGCTCATGAAAATCTATGAAAGGATTGAAAAGACCGACTGATAACTCGCTGATATAAGTGTTTCTCATAGATCTGTGTCTAAGCTTGTCAAAATATTGTTACTATATTCCTACATTATTGTAAGAGTTTGTGCGTGGCGTGATGTCATACTTTTTGGATTCGTCCAAGCTACTCGTATGAAGAACAATAATATTCAGACTGCTAATCTTTGTTGCTATGTTTTGTAAAACATTATGAGTACAAATGTTAGCGATCTCCATAGTTTAATAGATAACACATTGGCTTATGATGATTCTATATACATACCTTGCCTAGATACCTCCTGGGCCCTACACTACAGCAGTAGGGGCACATCAAGGATTACCCAGATTTTGACGACTGCATATAATAAGAATGGACTGAGCCATCCTATCTAATTCCTATAGTCAAAAATGGCACAAATTTTGGCTAAAATCTATTTGTCTTTTTCAAGCTCAAAATGTACACTGAACTGTAACCAATTTTAGAAACAGTACGGCTGTATTGATTGGAATGCATCGGAATTGACATAAAAATGCAGACAAATATATTATTTTTATACGTCTATCTCTTACAAGCTCAAGAATATTTGACATCAAATTTGCAGAGGAACACATTTTTCAGTAATATTAAAAATTAAGTTTTGTGTTAATTAAAAAAATTTTCATTTAATGCAACACTATTTTACAACATCTTTAGTGTTTCCAATCGACAAATAACAACTATTTATAAATCGGTGTGCAATTTTACGAAATAAACTGTTTTCACAGCCTGTTCAATATTTGTGCCCTTTTTGAAGCAAGAACGCCAGTCCATTCTTATTATAACTCAGTGGTATGCTGCCTCTGCCTGACGAAAACTTGTTGGTGGTTAGACGATGGTTGGGGGCAAGAATGAAGCATCACCCTACCTACAGATTTTGTACGGCGAAGTCAGCATACTGACAAGTCTAAACTTGGTAATTGAAAGCAGCTCATGAAACACAAATTTTCTGAGATCTATCACAAAAAAACAGAATTGTTTAAATTAATTCCACTAGAATAGTCGAGAAATATATTTCTTTCACAAAAAATGCAATTATTTCAATTGTTATCAGAACTCACAACACAAATTACAGTTAAATGCCAGCCAGGTTACTCCAGTTCAGTTTACAGCAGACTCATTAAACACAGTTCAGTTTACTTTAGAGTACTTTAGAGCCGTGCTCTGAAATCATTAAACACGATTTCTGCTCTAAAGCAGTGCTGGGCATTATTCGAATAAATTTTCAATCAAATAACGATTTTTTTTAAAAAATCAAATAAAAAATTATTCGGATAAATTTTTATTTGAGTATCAATTTATTTTAAGGTATTCGCAAATAATTATTTGTTATTTGGTGCAAATTATTTGAGTTTCTAATAATTATTCGTTATTCGATCGTGTGTTATTTGAAAATCAAATAATTATTCGTTATTTGGTGAATTATTCGCAAATAATTATTTGTTATTTGGTGCAAATTATTTGAGTTTCAAATAATTATTCGTTATTCGATCGTGAGTTATTTGAAAATCAAATAATTATTCGTTATTTGGTGAATTATTCGCAAATAATTATTTGTTATTTGGTGCAAATTATTTGATTTTCAAATAATTATTTTTTATTCGATCATGTGTTATTTGAAAATCAAATAATTATTCGTTATTTGGTGAATTATTCGCAAATAATTATTTGTTATTTGGTGCAAATTATTTGAGTTTCGAATAATTATTTTTTATTCGATCGTGCGTTATTTGATGAATTATTTGTGATTTCTTATTATTGTGATAGTCATTATTTGAATTTCAAACAATTATTTGTCATTCGATTATGGATATATGTTTTCTGGTGTCCATTAGTTCCAATTTCAAATAATTAAGTCTTGGTAGACGCATTTGTTTTCGCAAGGTGTTTCGTTACTTAATTTAATTTAAGGTTTAAGAGGAATTTAATAATTTTGTTCAATTAAGTATTTGTGAAGCGTTTGAAGTAAATTAATTTGGTTTCATTTCTCAGAATAATCAGAGTCAATTAAATAAAAAACAAGTGAGTTTGTGCTTAAGACAATACGATTGAAGTGATAACTTTACTTCAAGCCTACTAATTATTTAATACTTGAGTTGTGACGTCACGACATCACAACCCATATGGAGAATTCAGAAAAATTATTTGGTAACAGTTTTGGAAAATTACAATAAAGTTTAACTGATGAGCATTTTGAAGAGCGCATTTTATTAAAAGCAAACGCATATTACTAGTGCATATCAAAATTTAGTTAAAATGTATTATAATCAAAAATAAAAAAAAATTATCATCGTCTGAAGAGATTTCTTTTTCAAAATTCCTAAATATGAACTAAAATCTATGTCTCTACTCAAGGGTCATTAGGATATAGGCGTAAAATAACTGATTGACAAATAAATGTTGTTTGAAATTCAAATAATGACCATCACAATAATAAGAAATCATAAATAATTCATCAAATAACGCACGATCGAATAAAAAATAATTATTCGAAACTCAAATAATTTGCACCAAATAACAAATAATTATTTGCGAATAATTCAACAAATAACGAATAATTATTTGATTTTCAAATAACACACGATCGAATAACGAATAATTATTTGAAACTCAAATAATTTGCACCAAATAACAAATAATTATTTGCGAATAATTCACCAAATAACGAATAATATTTATAATCAAATAAATTTTTATTCGATTTTTCATTTTATTCGGTTTTTTATCTTTTATTTTTATTCAAATAAAAAATGCCCATCTCTGCTCTAGAGTAACCTAGTGAAGCGCATTAAACAGACCTAATATACATTTTGGTTCGTACTCATGATATATTTCGTCGAGAACAGGTTTGCTACGAGCTCTTCTCATATATCACTTTGCCTAGGCGTACACGTTGCCGTATACTTCAAATCTTCTCCCCCCCCCCCCCTCGCTTCTTTTTCCACAAGTGCAGCGTGTACGCCTAGGTTTTCTTAGTACAGCCCTCTATAACTGGGTGTTTCTTGTCTGCTGTAGAGGCATTTTGTTGACAAAAGATTAGATAAATCTACTAGAGTGCTATAATGTGCGTGTGATATTTCACTCAGTATTTCAGAGTCTACCAACAATTCTAAGTCCAATCACAATTTAAAAAATATATTGAACGGTAATAAAAGGATAGGCAGAGAGGCATTTGATAGGGTATTATATATACATCAACTTTTTATAAACTTAAGTAGTTTCGTATAAAGATAGATAACTTAAAACCTCCATATATGTATGTAGTCTTATTATAGTCTAGTTGTTTATCTCATATATGAAATCGGATTAGATTTCATTTCATTCATTCTTTCACCGAAAATCTTTTATTATTTCTTATCCCTCGACGTACGCAATCTCAATTCAACCAAATAATTTAGACAAAAATATGCCCCCCAAGAGTCCCTCTTATCTTTTTTTTTACATCAAATTAAGTCACTTGAATTTAATCAAAATATTTTGAATCCCTTCCCTTCATATTATATTAAATTCAAATTGATTTCAGGGTTGCGGTTATGGGTGTCAACTACATCATGTCGTCTATTGTTTTATAGTCGCATATGCTACAGAAAGGACATTAATTTTAAAATCAAAAGGTTGGAGATACCGAAAAGCAGGTTGGGAAGAAGTATTCTACCCGGTATCGGATACATGTACGGATGTTGATTCAACTCGTGCCAATAGCTGGCCAGGGCAACATGATACACAAGTTCTTATTCTACCAATAATTGATTCACTGATACCCCGCCCACCCTATCTACCATTAGCAATACCTGAGGACTTAGCACCCCGATTAATACGTTTGCACGGTGATCCAATAGTTTGGTGGGTTGGTCAATTTTTGAAATATTTATTAAAACCCCGACGGCCAACACAGGATCTTCTTAATATGGGAATGGAAAAATTAGGATTTAAGAAACCAATTGTTGGGTAAAATTATATCAAGTCTTCGTGTAATTTGTTTCATTGATTTTTTTATTAAATTGAACTAATTTTAGAGTGCATGTAAGGCGAACGGATAAGGTCGGAACAGAAGCCGCTTTTCACAGTATCGAGGAATATATGACACATGTGGAGGATTATTATTTACAACACGAAATAAATGGTACAAGTATAGTCCGACGAGTTTTTCTAGCTTCTGATGATGCACGTGTTATTGATGAAGCCCGAAAAAAATATCCTTCATATGAAATTATCGGTGACCCCGATGTCGCTAGAATGGCAGCAGTATCGACACGATACACAGACTCTTCTCTAAATGGAATTATTTTAGATATTCATATGCTCTCAATCTGTGACTATTTGGTGTGCACATTTAGCTCTCAAGTGTGTCGTGTGGCCTATGAAATTATGCAAACACTATACCCAGATGCCTCAAATCGTTTTAAGTCTCTAGATGATATCTACTACTATGGTGGTCAAAATGCCCACAATCGTGAAGTTGTTATAGGTCATAAAGCACGTAATCATGATGAAATCAATATGAAATCCGGTGATATGGTCGGTGTTGCTGGCAACCACTGGGACGGATTTTCAAAAGGTAAAAATACACGTACAAATCAAATCGGTCTATTTCCATCGTTTAAAGTTAATGACAAAATCGAAACAGTTAAACTTCCCACGTATCCAGATGTTAAGTAAACAAGTTTCATTCAAATCATTTGTTGCTGTTTTTACAATGACGATATTTTCTACTTATTTTATGTATTTTCTTCTTCTTTTTGTTGAATTGTGATAGTTTTATTTAAATGAAATGTTTTTTAACAAATGCAATAAATATAAGAAACTCAATTATTAAATATATTTACGTTCTTTGCAAATTTACGTGTTACAAATTAATATTTTCCCCCTAATTATGTGTGGCTCGCATGTCCCCACAAAATAATTAAAGTGTGGAGTCTCTATGTCATAAAGAACTACAAGAACTACCTAGTTTCTATCGTCTTACAACATCATAATGTACTTTGTTTTTACTACATAGCTGTAATTGACTATAATAAATTAAATGTAGAAAGACGTGAGAACTGAGTGGAAATGAGTAGTAATATAAAAAATAAGAATTACGTTATCCCAAAAGTACCTTTCGTCAAATATTTTTGGATTTAATTTATTTATTTTTATATTATTTCATAAATGGAGTTCTCTTAATTTATAGATCTCCAAATCTTAGCAAGTATTTCTATAATTACGGTTGCACTACTTTTTCTATATTTTTTTACTTTAACTTTAATATTTTCGACTCCAAAGCCCTGGAATTATTTCAAATCAGTTTTTTCATGAAGAATATGTCTCTGGTCATTCAATTGGAATCTTGTCTTTCATGCCATTAGATTAACTAATGATGAGAGGGAATGGACATGGACTAATTACAAAACAATACGGAGTAAATATAAAAGACAAATTAGGTATGCTAAAAGGAACTATGTATTAAGAAGGACCGATGGAGTCAAAGATCAAAAGAAGATGTTGTGTTATGACACACAAACTGTAAATCAAAAATAGAAATATCTAAAGTCTATTTTGAAGATGGTAAAAGCATAAGCAGTAAGAACATAGCGTACAAATTGAATAAGTACTTCATAGAAAGTGTAGAGAAAGTTAATAGTGAGATACCAACAGTGCAGTATACAGATCTTTTCAATAACACGGATAAACAATTTCATTTTAAAATATTAAGTGGAGAAGAAATTAAAAATATTTGTAGTGTAATAAACAAAAAAAAAACAGACAAAAAATTTAAGTGCTAAAATGATAATAGAACATTGGTCGGAACTAGGTGCAACCATGAGTCTTATAGCTAAGCAACAATCAACAAAAACACAATTGTGAGACAGCATTAAATTGGGCAGTGACGCTCTTCTAGGAGTATTCTTGGATTTTAAGAGAGCGTTCGACACTATTGATAGGCAAATTCTTCTATCAAAGCTTGAAAAATATGAGGTTTGTTCGATGAAAACACCAAATCTACACGGGGTTTTGTGCACTCATCGAACACGTTTTTAAAATACCGGGTAAACCTAATGTAATGACATTTCTCTGACAGTTCTCCTGAGTACAATTACTTGTAAAAAGTTATTTATAAAATGGGTGAAGACAAATAAAATGTGCTCTAGCTATTTTTCTATTTCTTTTCTTCTAATTTTTGCTCAAGAAGTAATTTATATGTCCCAATTAGCAGCAAATTGCAAGTGACAACTGTGAAACCATTACCCCGAGAAATATTTAGTGTAAGCTCGGGGTAGCCCAGGTTTTTCAAAAAACAAGATAGTCTAGTCCGGTGTAGCCCTAGGTTTACCCGGGGTTTTCATCGAACAGACCTAAGGTGTACAGGTGGTACAGGGCAGGAGTACAGTTGGTTTCCGAGTTATTTAGAGGGAAGAAAACAGAGGATAAGAGTGAAACAGTTGAAATGAAATTGGGAGTACCATAGGGATCAGTGCTGAGGACATTATTGTTCTTGGTATATATAAACGACATTAAGAGTGCGTTGAGGCATATATAGTCATTCACTCATTCATTCATTCATACCATTCAGTGAAGTGCTCGTGTTGAAAATTACATGTAAATATTGTATCCAGGTAAAATTCAATATCCATCCGCATACACAGGATTTGCCGACGGCATTCCCGCAATTCACAGTGCGCATGTGCCCGTGCAGATGTGTAAGCTAGTGTGTGATATCAAATACAGACACATATATTGTTAGTGAATAGTAAAGTGATAGAGTCACATACTATTATATCTAAAGTTTTAAGTGTTGTGATTGTGATATAGACACATACACTTATAAGTTAGTGAAAGACAAACACAATTAAACAAATTGCGGTGATAAAGGACACCTTGTTTTGTGTATCATAATGAGTGAAATCAACTTAAATAATAAAAATCTCGCGTTTGAAGCCGAAAAAAGGGCACTTATGGCCGCTATTGACAGCAGCCTAAAAAAGTTGTACAATAAGTACGAACTAGGCCTCCCGGAAGTCACCATACAGGAAGGATCCAGAAATTTGTTTGACGACAATGTCACATCGCCACCTGATGTTAGAGACGAAACAGCCAACTATGTGGAAATGTCCATGACTCAACCGAGTCATCTTCATCGAGTTCGGACTTGTCTGAGTGTAGAGATACAAAATGCATAGTCACGCATAACTTACTAATAAGTCAACGACCGTAATTTCATTCTAATATGCAATTTCTACCTTCACTTAGCTATTCTATTCTTACGTTCATCAAATTTCTATGTCAGCAATTGCATGGAAGAGCAAGTGAAATTACGGTCGGTGACATTGCCTACAAATCAAATTTATGCTGATCTTGTTATTTTATTTCATTAATATAAATTTTTGTTTTGTTTGGTTTGGTTTATTGTATTTATATGTATATATGTATATGAATAATTGTATAAATAAGCGAATTGAACTAATAAAATTATTAATTGATTATCCGACAGCACTTGATCGAGTTTTATTAATTCAGTCAGTTCTCAATACAATCATTGGTCCTTCGAGTTTGCTTTGTTGAACTTAGTGTCTTCAAAGCAGTACAAAATTTTCTGTAGAACTTAGTGTCTGCAGTTAAGTGTTATTCAGCGCAGAAATTCCTGTTGAACTTAGTGTCCTCAAACAATTTATTTACTAATAAAAAAGATTTTTTTCAGTCCTAATACCTCAAACAATATTGGCGAGCGAGAAGCGAAGAATTACGTTCAACCTAGCAACATCAGTTCATCAGCTACTCGATAATTCAACAAATATATACTACTATGGAGCAGTTAATTAAAGCAAATAAGGCAGATGCTGTAAAACTTCAGAGATTTATCACAAACTACACCAAAGACTCTGACGTACGTAAAACAAGGGATTATTTTGAAACCCGCTTGATTAAAATAAGCAAGCTCTGGGAAAGTTTCGACAAAAGAAATGATGATCTGGAGCTATACCGTGAAACTAATTCAGAACAGCCATACTTTAAAAAGAATTTTTATGACACCGTGGAAAAATTGTATGAAGAAACGCGGGAGATGTTAGAAAATTCCTTAGCGGATGTAATGTCAAGAGCGAAAATCACTGAAGTATTGCAAGATCAACTGAAGGTAATTAAGAAGCAATATGCCATTATAGAAACTCTACAAAAGGCATCAGTTTCAATCAGAGAAGAGATTAAACAAGAGGTATCTGCAGCTTACTGTATGCAAAAAATCAAGTTGGTAAATGACTATTGGGAGCACCTTGTCCGAAACCATGGAGAGATTATGTCGATGGGTAGAACAAAACACGAATATATGGAGAATGATATATTCTCAAGCATTGAGGAGACCTATCAAACTACCACAATTCAACTACAAGAAGTATTGAATAAATTAAATCCTCAATCTAAAAATACGATCAGCACCAACGAGTCAAAAGGAACACAGATAAAGTTGCCAAGAGTCGATATTCCGTCATTTAACGGTGACTATATCAAGTGGCAATCATTTAGAAATTTGTTCATGGAACTCATTTATAAAGACGACAAAATGTCTGGAGCTCAAAAATTATTTTATCTCAAAGGCAATCTCATAGGTGACCCAATTGAACTCATACAGCATCTACAAATAACAAATGAAAACTTTGAGACGGCCTGGGAAATTCTTGAAAAAAGATATAACAATAAGAGGACTCTCTTGACAGCGCAATTAAATCTACTTCTAAAACAACCTTCACTATTCAAAGAATCATCGGAAGGCTTGAAGAAGTTACATGATGTGACAATTGAATGTCTAGAGAGCATCAAAAATCTAGGCATAGACACGAAAAATTGGGATCCATTGATCATACACATCATCATAACAAAATTGGATAAGGAAACTCACCGAATCTATGAACAATCAGTGGCCACACCAAGAGAAGTTCAAGAGCTAAGCAAATTTCTTGAATTCCTAGAAAATCGATTTCGAGGTCTTGAAGCAGTAGAGCCATTGAAACCAAAACAACCCGAAAGAAATGGGAGAAATACAAAAGTATACCTGGGAATGATTTCAAAGCATTGCGCTATCTGTGGAGAAAATCACAAAATATATCATTGCGAAACATTTAGTAAGCTAAGCGTACAACAACGACTGAAAGCGGTAAAAAAGGCAAACCTTTGCCAGAACTGCCTAGTAAAAGGCCACAATATACTACAATGTAAAAGCCGGTACACCTGCAAGTTATGCCAGAAAAAACACCACACTCTTTTACATTACCAAAACCAGCAGGCACCCAGTCGAGATGATAGCTCACCAAACGAAGCGGTTGCAGCCCACTTTGCGAAGAAATCAAAGGGGTATGACGTACTACTGGCAACCGCTCTCATACAAGTAATTAATAAATCAGGAGATGCTGTGCTACTCAGGGCAATACTTGACCAAGGGTCTCAAGCAACGTTCATTACTGAGAATGCAGCTCAACAATTAAGATTACCTAGAAGAAAAATTCAAGCCACAGTTTCCGGTCTTGGGTGCTCCAGTCCAGGAATCACAAAATCCAGTATAGAGATTACAGTAACGCCACGATTTAAATCTACATTCTCTCTCACAACCACAGCCCTGGTATTAAAAAAACTGACAAGAAAATTGCCTGCAAATAAAATCATTCCAACTAACTGGACGCATACCGAAAACCTGGTTTTGGCAGATCCTACGTTCCATAATCCGGGAAGGATTGACGTCATATTAGGAGCAGAAGTGTTCGGGAAGGTAATACTAGCCAACCTTCTGCGTGGAACTGACGATGCTCCCGTGGCCCAACAAACAGAGCTGGGATGGAATATTATCTGGAGCTATTAGTAACAGCAACAACGAGAATAAGCTTATTTGCATGGTAACAGAAATGATATAACCAGCGAGCTGCAGAGATTTTGGGAATGCGACGAACTGGCAGCCGAAACTATTACCACACCAGAAGACATTTCTTGTGAAAGTTACTACTAGCAAACGCACAGACGAGACGAGAATGGTCGATATATCGTACGCCTTCCATTTACACAAAATCCTAAAGAAGCCAATTTGAGCAGATCTAGAGAACTAGCGCTTGCCCGACTGTTCCAAATGGAGCGGAAATTTAACCAAGACAAAGTATTTGAAACCATGTATAAGGATTTTATGAAAGAATACCAACGCTTAGGTCATATGGTTCCAGCCGAAGATGATGGTGAGATAAAATACTACCTACCTCACCATGCGGTTTTCAAACAAGACAGTACAACAACCAAATTACGTGTAGTCTTTGACGCTTCGGCCAAAAGAAACAACACCAGATGTCTAAATGATATCATGATGACCGGTCCTCAACTACAAGGAAGCCTAATCTCCATTCTGTTAAGATGGAGAAAACATAAAATAGTATTCACGGCGGATATAGAAAAAATGTGCCGCCAGATAAAAGTGGATGTTAGAGATCAGCAGTATCAATGTATTCTTTGGCGAGAGTCTCCAAATCACCCTATCAAGGAATATAAGCTGACAACCGTTACTTACGGCACAAACTCAGCACCGTTTCTTGCAATACGTACTCTGCAGCAACTCGCGCAAGATGAAGAAAAACATTACCCTATCGCATCCAGAATCATACTGAGCGATGTAGACGACGTAGTCTCAGGAGGCGCTTCCATGGATGAAGCAATAGAATCTTGTCAGCAGTTAATAAACATGCTAAAGGGCGGAGGTTTCAAGCTTCGCAAGTGGACAAGCAATAAATTCAAGGTTGTTAAGAATATACCCTATGAGTTTCGAGAACAACCTAGCAACCTAACAGACAATTAAGGCACTTGGAGTGCACTGGAACCCTATAACCGACAATTTCAAAATACACGTTTCGATAAGCATGAACGACAACCCCACAACAAAGCGGAATGTAGCGTCCGACGCGGCGAAAATCTTTGATCCTGTTGGATTACTATCGCCGGTAGTCATGTCAATCAAAATTCTCCTACAGAACATTTGGCTAGAGAAGTCGTCCTGGGATGAACCATTATCAAGTACATTATTAACTAGATGGTTACAAATAAAGTCTGAACTCCCAAAATTAGAAGAAATTGAAATTCCGCGATGGATTGGGTTCACAGGAAAAGACACTAGCTGCGAGCTTCACGGGTTTTCAGATGCGTCAGAAAAGGGCTACAGTGCAGTAATATATCTGCGAATTACATGCAAATCGCATGTTCAGACACACCTAATAACCGCCAAAACTAAGGTAGCCCCACTGAAAACAAAGCTGACTATTCCAAGATTAGAATTATGTGGAGCAACGCTACTCGCTAGACTGATAAACGAGACTAGAAAAAGCCTAGAAATCGATGACTTAAAGTGCTATGCCTGGACAGATTCAATGATAGTTCTGTCATGGATACAAGAAGATGCGCATAAGTGGCAAACATTTGTGGGGAATCGAGTTGCACAAATACATGGATTATCAGACCTAAATACATGGTTTTACGTGCAATCATCCGAGAACCCTGCCGACATCGCCTCTAGAGGAGTATCGCCATCGCTGCTTAAAAATCATACTCTTTGGTGGCATGGACCTTCTTGGCTTAGCTCCAAGGAAATATCGTTTCCATCAAACCCAAAGAAGACAGCTGACCTAGAGAAGAAAGTGTTGACGGCTCATTCTTGTTATGATTCCAAAGCCGAACACGAGAAAGATGATCTTCAAGATCTAAACTTGCATCAAGAGTTGCTCGTAAGATTTTCAACATTAGGAAAATTACAAAGAGTAACAGCATACATTAAAAGGTTTATACAAAATATGAAGGTAAGCAAGGCGAACCGTACATCTGGGTACTTGACAATAAATGAAATCGAAGAAGCACTAGTACCACTAGTGAAGACTACCCAACAGCAAGTCTTTAAAGATGAAATAGCCCAGTTATCAATAGAACAAGCAGAACTATCATACGATCGCAAGCATCCTATTATACAGCCCTACAAAAGCCGGCTGACAACACTAGTGATGGACAAAATGCATAAACTTACCTTACATGGTGGAAACACCTTGACTTTGGAAGTCATAAGACAACGATTCTGGATATTAAATGGCCTGAAAGCAGTTAAAGGGTTCATACATCATTGTATAAGCTGTCATAGAAACAAAACTTAAATGACCGAACAAATGATGGGAATGTTACCTAAGGCAAGAGTGATCTCTACTCGACCCTTCAGCCAGTCGGGGGTAGATTATGCTGGACCATTCGAACTTTTACTGGCCAGAGGAAGAGGAAACAAATCGCACAAGGGCTATGTAGCAATATTCGTCTGTTTAACGACAAAAGAGATGCACTTGGAGGTAGTAACCGACCTCACATCTCAGGAATTTATAGCTGCCTTCAAACGATTTGTCGCGAGAAGAGGACATATCGCTCATATTTACAGCGATAATGCAACTAATTTCGTTGGCGCTAACAACATACTTAGCAAAATACACACACAAAAATCGTATAAAGATGACGTGCAGAATGCACTACAAGAAATCGGCACACAATGGCACTTCATTCCTCCAGCCTCCCCTCATTTTGGTGGCTTATGGGAAGCGGGCGTCAAAGCTATGAAACATCATATGCGCCGTGTAGTAGGTGATAACAGGCTGACATATGAGGAAATGTGTACACTCATGACTCAAATTGAGGCATGCTTAAATTCGCGACCGCTGTGCCCAATATCCGAAGATCCTGAAAGCTTGGAAGTGCTTACTCCAGGTCACTTCTTGACTGGCTTTTCATTACTTGCCGTACCTGAAAGAAATCATCTTGAAAATAATCCAAATGCTCTTGAAATGGCAACGGGTAGGACGGATGCATCAGGATTTCTGGAGAAAGTGGTCATCCGAATACCTCTCAAGGCTACAGCAACGTCCTAAATGGACTCAACGACAACCGAATCTACGAATTGGAAATCTGGTACTTATTAAAGACGAACAGCTTCCACCAACAAAATGGGCACTTGGCCGAGTGATAGAAACGCACCCTGGACTCGATGAGCTAACTAGAGTTGTAACACTACAAACAAGGGGATCAAGGCTCAAACGACCAGTCACTAAATTGTCGCTGCTTCCTATAATCGACAATCACATGAATGAATCGGTTGATCCAAAGAGACTCCTGCATCAAACAAATGAAGAAACTACTACGATAGAGACGGTTCCCAATCCTGTGTCCGATAGCAAAATAATTAATTCGCATTGCATTCAAAGCTCGAACAAAAGGCGGAGGTGCTCAGATTCACTACATGAAAATAGAAATGTTAAACGCACCCGACAGCCAAATACAATTCCACCTCATAACTCAAGCTCACTGAGTAAATCATGGCTAACCTTCATGATATTGGCATTGCTCACTATATTAGTTATAGGCCAGCAACCTGATAAACCATATAGTATAACCAGGTTTAAAGAACAAGAAGGAATATATTTTGAAGACGTATCAGAGATCCAGCTATATTCAAGCGAATGGAATCTTATCATTTACTATGACTTGTCATCATATTGGAAGGAGTTCACAGGGATAAGAAAATCAGTGCAAAGGCTTACAGAAATCTGCCAACAAAACATCCATCTAACAATACCAAAAGAACTATGTAACGCTACAATTTTACAGTTACAACATCAATATGGTGAATCCTATCAAATTAATGACATATTACAACAACAAAATGAAAATGAAAGATTTAGAACCAAACGAGCTCCTCTTGAAATAGTGGGCTCAATCGCAAGCAGTTTATTTGGTATCCTTGATCAAGGGTTTGCGGAGAGATACGAAGAGCAAATTCAGAACATCAAGGAAAATGAAGCTCTATTGAAAGAACTGCTAATGAATCAAACATCCATTGCTGAACACACAATTAATGTCATAAAGAAGAATAGTGAGACGTTAAATCGTCAAATCACTATCTTGGAACATCATATAGAGACAATTACAAATAGACTTAATAAAGCTGACGAAGTCTTAGAAACTACGCAAGCCTTTACGTCGGCAGTATTACTAGTAACCCTAAATCTGATAAACTTTCAACATATGCAAAAGAGCTTATTAGCTGTAGTAACCGACACAAAACACGGAAGGCTTAACACACTACTGCTCACACCCATTCAGCTTCGTGAACAACTAAGCATAATTAAAGAGCACCTGCCAAAACATCTTAGAGTACCAGGAGATGAAACTTCGAAATCATTACTGCCAATATACAATCATAGATGGCACAAGAACTAGATGTCGCATGACATACAAAAGCAAAGTATACAAATTGTGAAATGGGTAGTGAATTCTGGAATGAACCATAACATGTTTTAGAGCGTTCCGAAAGCAATTATTTTTATAATAACAGTTTTGTAAACATTTGATCGACTTCCACCACACTTCAGATATGAAGAAATATGTATCACTCGACGGATACATCGTTTCAAATGTTGTGGTCCATTCCGGAATGGACCATCCAGCCATATAAATTTTGTATACTTTTTTGGTACTGCATGCGACATCTAGTTCTTGTGTCATCTATGATACAATTCAATGCATGTTAAGATGCGCATCACGCAAAGGAATGTATTATTTGACGTTCGAATTCCATTGCTCAATGCAGAAATATATCGGCTATTCAAACTTACGCCTATACCTGTGAAACATGCAGATCAGTTCATCCACATCCAACCCTCAACGCAATACCTGACTGTAAACCTCCATAAGGACCGCTTTACACCATTAAAAGGGGAAGATATCAAGGAATGCATACAATTATCTGAGGCCCAATTAATTTGTAATCTAAAACAGCCTATATATAGTGCGCAATCGAATCAAAGCAGATGTGACATAGAACTGCTTAATCACCAGGGAAAATTGTCATCCTTCTGTCAATTACGAAATATACCATTGAAGAAAATGTGGTATAAGCTACATACACCAAGTACTTGGATCTTTATAATGGATGAAATAACTCATTTCGACATCATATGTGGAACAACGATCCACCCTATAATCCTTGAAGAGAGTGGGATTATACAAATACAGCCCACCTGTATGATAAAGCATCCAACATTATTCATAAGTGCAAACAATCAACAACCAGGAGCATTAAACTCGTCATTCATACCGGAGCAAGAAATTATTTCTACGCACATTGGTGAATATTTAGCAAGTCCAAATACTACCAATAATTCCATTCCCTTGCTAATTAAAGAGATCAAGGCTGATGATATTGAAGAGCTCCATAAGGCAATTAAAACTCAACAACAACATATCGCGAGAATTCCTCACCTGCATCGTCACCACATACATCATTATGTTGGATTCTATACATTGGCAGCTATCTTAATCATCACTGTGGGGTCCTATTTCTTGTGGAAAAAGCGACGAAACAACATGATGCCACAACTAAGCCTACCTCAACCAACCCCAAGACGAGCAGGGTCCAGGTCACAAGAGAAACTCGGTATTATCTTGGAGGTACCCCGACTTGATAATGTGAGGCGGGAGAATGTAGAGATACAAAATGCATAGTCACGCATAACTTACTACAGAACAAGCTCAATAAGTCAACGACCGTAATTTCATTCTAATATGCAATTTCTACCTTCACTTAGCTATTCTATTCTTACGTTCATCAAATTTCTATGTCAGCAATTGCATATTAGAATGAAATTACGGTCGTCGACTTATTGAGCTTGTTCTGTAGTAAGTTATGCGTGACTATGCATTTTGTATCTCTACATTCTCCCGCCTCACATTATCAAGTCGGGGTACCTCCAAGATAATACCGAGTTTCTCTTGTGACCTGGACCCTGCTCGTCTTGGGGTTGGTTGAGGTAGGCTTAGTTGTGGCATCATGTTGTTTCGTCGCTTTTTCCACAAGAAATAGGACCCCACACTGATGATTAAGATAGATTGGTCCTTCGATTATATTATCCGACAGCACTTGATCGAGTTTTATTAATTCAGTCAGTTCTCAATACAATCACTGAGGATGTAAACAATGATAGCAACTTTACTATCGTGGAAAACAACAAGCGAAAATCAAGGAATAGCACAGAGACGTCTTCTCAATCTTCCGGAACTCCAGCCAAGAGGAAGCCATCAGGATCGAAGCAGCAACCACCCAGGGAGGAGAACGCTGTGGATTCTACCAAATTCTCGGAAACCGGAAGGAATTTGAGATCCAGCCTAAAGAAACTGCGGCCCAGTATCCAGAATCTGAGAGCGTTCAACAGCAAGCTGGATAAGCTAGAAAGCAGACCCGAATTTTTCGTCAAGACGGGAAAGGGCACCAAGTGCATTATTAAGCCAATCTCACAGGACGACCACAAGACACTATTCAGCATTATCAAGGACATCGGCGTGCAGAGCTACACATTTACGCCTAAGTGTGACAGGACGACGGCACTTCTGCTGAGAGGAGTTCAGCACACATACCACGAAAAGGATGTTAAGGCAGCACTCGAGGGAAAACTTCGTGGTTTTATAATCAATTTGGTCGTACATTTTAAAACGCCCGGGACTAAGGAATCTAATCCCTTCGTCATAAATTTCGGTGGAAATTATGACGTAAAATACATAATTACAACAAATCGCGTACTAAACCAAATTGTCTACTGGGAAAAATACCGCGCTTCTGGAATCTCCCAGTGCAAGCGAGGAACTGCGCGGTCGACTATACGGTCGACTATGCGTGAAGTGTAAAAATGTACCCTTACCAGGACAATGCGCGAGGAATAACGAGAAGGAAGGTGCCCCATACTGCGTCAACTGTAAAGCTGAAGGACATCCAGCCAGTTACAGAGGCTGCCCCAAGTACAAGGAGGTAGTACAACAACGTGCCAAGAAGACCGAGGAGCGTCGCCAATGTGAAGGAAGCCACAAGGAACTACGTGCAACCAGGTAAATCTTTCGCCCAGGTAATCTCTAAAAACACGTTTAATAATAAAAATTCTGTTAAACCCACAGCTCCCAAGCCCCAAGCAGCACCTAGGTCTGCCCCCAAGGCAGCTCCTAGCAAACCCAGAGGGACCGAAATTGACGATTTCTGCACCAAAGAAGCCAAGTCTCTATTTGGCTTCGACCTTTTCGTCCTTATGGGCAAAATCAATAATTTCCTTCCTAAATACAGGAAGCTCTCTTCCATCTCTGAAAAACAAGCAGCTTACCTTCAATTTGCATTTGGACTATGTCTAGGCAATTAAGTAAGCTGAAAATAATGTCACTTAACTGCAATTCGCTGGTAAAGCACAGCAAAAGAGCAGCACTAAATCTCTTCCTCATTGAGCATAAACCCACGTTTATATTCCTCTCTGAAACTCTCGTCAATGAGAGACATAAGTTAGCTTTTGAGCACTACAACTTCGTCCGTCAGGACAAATCTGAGACCACCCTAGGCACTACCCTTCTGATTAAGGAAAACCTTAAATTCGAAGAGGTGAAAATAAGTAACCTTTCCAATATGGAATGCACTGCCGTCAAGTTAGAGCTACGTGCAACGAGTCTCTTCTCTTAATCGCCCTATATAATAGATGCCACGCCACAGGAGCTGATGGCCAGAATAACATGAACAGCATTGCTCGAATCTCGGACAATTTCACTTACACGGTGCTTGGTGGTGATTTCAACGCCAGGCATCCGTTGTGGAATGACTCTGTCGTAAGTCCGTCAGGCAAGGCAATACATGACTGGCTTCTCTTTAACACCACCCATGATTTCGTCGTCGTCTCGCAGGATACTCCGACCTTCCCGCAATCTGGGTCAATTCTTGACTTCTATATCGCAACCTCTAATCTTATTAATCTCCTTCCCCAATTCCCAAATTACGTTTGTACAGCGCATATGGCTGAATGTGATCACTTGGCAGTTGAACTCTCAACAACCCCCATCGAACCCTTAAATATTTTGACTTCTGACCCTCAAGCCTCAACCTCACTCACAGACGTCGACTGGCAACAATTTCAAGACAGGCTCTCTCAATTCCTCGCAGGAAATCTCCCTGACTCGCAACGAAATCTCACGAACTTGGAAATTGACTTCCTCAACAACGCCATTGAAGGAAATGTCACCTTCTAATTCCAGTGTAGTGCCGATCAAACACTACAAATACAAAAATCTTCCGCCTCAACTGCAAAAATTATATAAATTTAGGCAGAAACTTCGAAAAATACTTAACCGTATTTTTCACCGAACCCTTAATAGCCACAACCCAGCCTACAGAACCGTGTTATCGCAAATTAACTGCTTGTCAACAATTATTTAGGAACAAACGAAAATGTTTCTCGATCAAGAGTTTAGGAAGAAACTGGCCTCCATTCAACCCGATCCACACTGCTTTCAGGACATAAATAGGATCTGCAACAGGAAAGCAAAACTCGAACGCTTATAACCTTCCCCACGAAAAATGCAACAACGCCTTCGCGGAATATTTCCAATCCACTTTCAAAGACAACTCATCTCTAAGCGATGCAAATTTTAGGACCACTGTAGACTTGACCGTTGATGACTTCACTGCACAGGCAGTGGGATCCTCCGCCACATCTTTAATTCCACAAACACGTCCTTAAATCCGGATGATTTACGCATCTTTTCAAATCCTGCTCACGTTTTCGCCCTAATCAGGACTATCAGAGGTAAAAAGTCCGCCGGCCCAGATAACATTTCAAACAAAGTTATCAAAAACCTCCCACCTGTTGCCATAGAATTTCTGACAATTACCTTCAATAATTCTTACTTTCCTGATATCTGGAAAACCGCCCGCATAGTTCCAATTCCCAAAAAAGGAAACTCAAAAAACCTTAATGAGTTCCGATCAATCTCTCTTCTGTCCAACCTGGGCAAACTTTTCGAAAAAATAGTCCGCCAACAAATTGAAAATACCTGCCTCGACCTAAATATCAGGCAAGATACCCAATTCGGCTTCAAGCCCCAGCACTCCACTTTTCACGCTTTGCTCAAATTCCTCTCTGATTCTACAAACGCCCTCAACAAAAGGGAGCAGACAGTAGGCTGCTTCCTTGATGTAGAGAAAGCTCAGTGTGGACAAACGGGCTAATATTCAAAATTATATACCTCGAGTTCCCGCCTTATCTCACCCGGGTTATACATAGCTTTCTGTTATCCCGGAATTTCTACATAGAAATTGAGTATGTCAAATCTCAGGCAGCATCAGTCAGTGCTGGTGTCCCCCAAGGTTCGGTCCTCGGACCAACTCTCTTCAATCTTTTCACCTATGACCAGCCTTCCAACGACTCAAATTCCACCACACTACTTTATGCTGATGACTCCCTGACGTAAGCCCACTCCATGTCATCCAATTTCGCTGCTACCAAAGTGAAGCTGCATGTCCTCAAACTCGACGAGGTCTACAGAAAGTGGGGCATCAAAATTAACCTTAACAAATCTGAAATGATTTGCATCCAACCCAACCTCACCACACGAGCCAACAACATCGAAATTGAAGTCAATAACGAAAAGCTTCAACCTTCAAAGAACACCAAATACATTGATGTCTCTTTCAATAATCTGTTGAAATTCAACAAACACGCCAAGCTGACCATAAGGAAAGCCAACTACGCTTACTCCCTACTCAACCCTATTATCAGAAGGAGACACGGTCTCCCGAAAGATACAAAGCTGCTTATATATAAACAGCTCATCCTCCTAATCATATGCTATTGCTTCCCCATCTGACACACCATTTCGCCATCCTATATGAAGCAAATCAGCGCCCTCGAAAGAAAGAACCTAAGGGCCTGTGCAGGAGTGTACAGGAAACCAGACGGACGCTACTTTCCCAACACCTTTTTGTATGACAGTGCAAACATCACTCCAACAGAGGACTATCTCCTTTCTCTCGCGGTCAAACAACTTCAGAAGATCTCTCAACATCCTAACCCCCTCATTAACCAGCTTTCAACGCAACTTCAAGTTGAAAACTTCCACTACTTATCACCTCTTCACCTAATCAACTTAGAAACGAGAAACATTTATTACCTTGGCGAAAGATTTACTTTCTTCACTAGTACAGGAAGCCACCATCGTGGATAGGACACCATCCTGGCATCTCGATCATCGTGGGATTTATCAACGCTGGACCATTCTGGACTTTCGGGATATTTCTCACCATGTTGGAAGAAACGCCAGTGTTCAACCCTCAAGTTAGAGGAATCTCTAACATTCCACAACAGTCTTGATCGGCGTCAAACTTTTCAGGCACCAATCTGACAAATTACGGCGCTTCACTGATTTGGGTTGTTGTCAACAGATGAACTTACGGTCGTAATATTCTCAATACTCCTTGCGTTTCTTTGTCTCACGGGCACCGGAACAAAGCGTTGCTCGTTTGTGTACTTCATGGTAATTAAATGCAAGTCAGACAAGCAAAACAGCTATGACAGATAAACATCAAAGGTGTGTTCATATTTAAAATTGATAATGGATACTTCTTATTGGAAAAGGATTTCAAAAATTTAATGAATTACCATTAAAAATAAAAAGAGAAAGTATAAATTTAGGATTTTTAAAAGAAAATGTATGTAATATGTAAAGGATAGAGATGTTTAATTAATTGTTATGTAACTTAGGAATTATGTTTAAGAGTATTATTTGTACTAATAAATAATTATCTTAACTTATCTTATCCAAGCATATTGAAAACCACCATTAAATTATTGGAGAGAACTTCGATTGTGATAAACTAACAGGTCTTACCTAATTTGTATTAAATTATTCTAAAACTAAAACTTTTGTCACCATCGATCATATTTTACTGTGCCAGAAACTTTTGTTGTTCTGAGTTTCTATTTAGTAAGAGGGCAGCCAAAATTTTCAATTTTTTGTCAAACCGTGAATTTTGTTTCCGTCAGCAATTGTGAGTTTGACTCGTTGTCTCTGATATGTGGAGCTTCTCAAGGCCCCCCTTTTGTCTCTTTGTTAGCAATAATATCTTATGGGCTACTACTCTCATTCATAACTAGTACCAATGTTTTGTCAAATAATTAACCTGCAAAGTCTCTGGTAATTTTAATATAGAAATCTCGATTCGATATGAATCGATTAATCCCAATTCTCCATATTCCTCTAGGTTCAATTGTTAATAATCTCGTAGTCGTCATCAATAATACTCTTTATCATGGTGACTCCATAAAAATTGGTACTTGTTAGCTGAATACACATATGTATGACTGCCGAAGAAAGCTCAAACAATCGGGTTAATTCTGTCACAAATGAAAATGTTCTTGGATGCTCGCTTCAAATATTTCTTCACGTAAGTGCTTTTTTGCATTATTAAATTCAGTGTAATATCCCTGGCTATATGTAATCAAAAAGAACCTCTCTTCTGTCCTCTTCCAGTGTCTTTTGATTCCATGATGGAGGTTTTTGTAGAGCAGCAGAATATTTTTTAGCTTTTGCGGTAAAAACCTGAAACTCATCATATCTAATGCTAACCTTCAGAGACAGACTTGTCAATATTTTGTTAAGCGCTCATTAACTGGGTTTTTTATATCTCTAATATGATCCGGTTCAATTTAATATACGTAAAACTACAACAATGCGTGATGCATTGTTGTTGTTTTACGTACATAAAATTGAACCGGATCAGATCAGAGAGATAAAAGAACGCAGCTAATATGATGCATTTTTAACACTACTGCAACTAAGGACAACAAATGGCTCTGCCATATTATGTACATAATATTGGAAATCAAGAGCTAAGCTAAATTTACGGGAAGTCCCAATTTTTCTTATGTTCGACAATTACGAGTTCTGCTACTTCTAAAAGTCTTGATCCTCAAACCAATTCGTGCATATAAAAAACCTATCAAAGAGTGCACTTTGACAAGATTGTGTCAATTTAAAAGAAATGCTCTAATATGTGACATAATATTGCTGTGTTTTGGAGCCAACATATGACTTCAAATTGAACTAAGCATTTACCAAGAAATATTTGCTTCAATATCTAACTCAATATCCCACGAAAGAGACGAGTTGAAAGACAAATTACAAAGCTGATATGAATTGAAACCAAAAATATCATTATTGAATAATTTGTAATTAGAATTTTATGAATATTTTACATAGAATACAAATGGATGTTCACAAATCAACTCTTAAAAAGTTACTTTAATTCTTGTTAAATATATAAAAAAAAAAATTTGGAGTTATGACATTAAGCGTGCTATTATCTAACCAAATTATCTATTTCTCCCAACCACCACAATATAAGGGAATTCTCGTACACTTTTATAATGTTCTCACAGTTTTCGTCATTATTACTGAAATGAAATTGTCCAGAAGTTGTTGCCAAAATTGGATAAGTTTGATGAAAGCCAACACCATTGCAACAATCCTTGTGTAGTTCAAACTACACCAAAAGATATTATTATTTATTTTATATATTTTCAGTAAAAAAAGTTTTCAATAACTCATTACTATCCTACCTGATATTCTGTGTAATTATTATCAACATTCCAAGCATGAATAACGCCACTTGTATCTCCACTTGCCAACCATTGACCGTCAGGACTTAAATCAAAATAAATCCTTTGATTTGTTTTAACATTTCGGTTAAGTATAGAAATTGGTTTCGAAAAATTCCTCATATCCCACTGGATTAATTTATTATCTTTTCTCGCTCCACTAAAAAGTCTTTCACCATTTTTACTAAATTTTAAATAAGTTACACCGCCTGTATGCTCAGTTAATGTCGCTAAAGGGCCCAATTTGGGAATTCGTAGATCATATAGATTAATGAGACTTTTCCATGAACCCGTAGCAATGGTATCTTTATAAGATTCGTGAATTGCAAAACTAGCGGCAGGATATTTTGTAGGAATTTCAGAATAGTCTCTACCTGGGCTATAAAATATTTCCATTTAATTGAAATTTCTATGCTAAAACATTTGTTCTACCCACACGTCAGTGTTGAATACTTTTATGTTTTTCTTGTAGCCTGCAATTACTCTTTCACCGTCGGGGGAAAAAGCTACTGCGAGTGCGGATTCTACTTCGTCGACAGCATCAAATCCTCTATATGAACATCTGAGCTCACCATTGAAAGCGTCCCACATATGTATGGGCTCATGTTGTCGAGTAGCTAACCAACTGTAAAATTAAATAATTGTTAGACTAAAAAATAAAAAATTCTCATCAACAAACCAGCAGGTTTCAGGCATTGTACTGTTCATATGCGGGTACCAACAGTAATCATATACTGTTCCGCCTTCTTTTACATGAACCGCACTTGACAAAATATCGAGTGGTCGATCTGACGATATTTGTTTCGTTGTAAATAGATCAGAAGGAAGTTCTATTACATGCATGCCTAGAATTAAAAAAAAAATTAGGTACTTGATCTAAAGAACTTTAGATGAGATTCTTAAATATTAAGGACCGTGCGAAAAGTGAAATAAAATTATAAAACTGGTATGACTGAAGAAACATCTTGGAAGTAGCCAAAAAGTTTAATGTACAGTGTTCTAAATGAAGCGGTCCACACACGATACAACTGTTGCACCAATTCATTTTTATTTATTTATTTATTTATTTATTCAGTCTACCGATTTTAAAAATCTTACAGACAGGAAATATTACATATTTACATATAAGCTATGTATAATATATTTAGGCAAACATTAGAAACAATCATAGATCATAAATCATTATTAACATAATCATAGACATCATTATACAAGGAATCATTAATTATAGAAATTATTATAGATGCATTAGCTAACATTTTTCCCTTAGAAATATAACATAGACACATGTCAATTACAAAGTTATATCGAATATATCCTTAGAAAACATAATTAAATGTCGTTTTGAAGAATTAATTAATAGCAAGGGTTAAGCAATAATGCAGAAAATTGAAGGAAACTAGGTGGAAGGAGAAGCACAGGACCAAGTCGAGGTGGAAATCGAATCCACGACCCCTGGGATGGTAGCCAGCGCGCTTACCAACTGAGCTACCGAGGCCACATTTTGGCGTAATCGTTGTATGGTGTTTGGGCCAATTGTACGAAACATGCAACGATCGCAAGATCGGTTGAATGCGCATGCAGGCAAACTGCTGTTGTATATGCGACGGAAGAAATCGGTCCACCAGTGTATCGTCTGTGGATTACCATACAACTGTTTGTCCAACTGTTGGACCGACAGTTGTATCGTGTGTGGGCCCCTTTAGACTTACCATCACAATTTACAGCCGAAAGAATGCATGTGCCATCTGGCGACCATAGACAACCCCTTAAGTATTGTTGTTTGTTATCAGAGCTGATCCAAGAGGATCGCGAAAGCTCCATTATACTTCCACCTTTAAAATATTCCTTTTCCGATGTGTGTATACTTTCAGTAATCATCAAACTATTTTCAGTATTTACATTTGAACTCGTGCAATTCGGTGTAACATCTGGTTCAACTATGAGGTGAACATCAGTTCCATTGTTTATAGGCTCATTAGTTGGTTCCTCTATTAGAGTTTGATTACGTAAAATACTATTTTCTGTGTCAATTTTCGTTACTTCGCAGTCCATTTTCGCACACTTATCTTCCATTACTATATTCTCCGAATCTGTACGTATTATTCCTGCACAAAAAACAAATGACGGGTTCTTATCAAAAACTTTTTTTACATGTCCATATACCATATACCATATTCTTGTAATCTATGTTCATTTTTAATATAATTATTTTCTGCATCTACATCCTTCTCCATTCTAGTTTTTACTTTCAATCCCTCCTAGTACTTATTTTCTTCAAACTGGCTGCTACAAAACACGACAGCACGCACACTTGCCTTACCCCGCGGTTACACCTGCAAGTACAGCTTGCATGCAAGCCTCCCTTCCAACACGATTTTTAACTTGACAGCGGAAGGCAGTTCGGTTGATGTCTTATCAGCTTGCATGCAAGTTCATTTAAAAAATGGCATTGAGACGTAAACTCTTGCGTATATTGGAAAATTATGGCAATAAAGGAAGCATCACAATGATAAAAACCCAAGAAAAAAGGAAAATGAAGGTGTTGGTAAATGATGTATTGCAAATAATCCCAGCAAATTTCATTTTCCCGGTATAAATTTATGAATTTCTCTCAAGCATTTCATTTCCGCCATTTTGAAAACTGTATAAATGTCAAATTACTATCTCCCAGCTGCCATGGTTTTTCAGCATGCAAGTTCGCTGAAAGCTGTACTGCCAGCATGGCAGTAGAGGTTACACGTGCAAGAAGTATGGCAGTGCAAGTTGCATGCAAGCTGTACTTGCAGGTGTAACCTCGGGGTTAAATAGGAATTTGTGTAAACAAATCATCTTCTTCTTCTTTAGATAGTACATTTGGCTCAAGGTATATAAAAGACATTATTCCTATTAAAATGTTGACATATTGCAACTGATAGCCTGTGATGTAATTCTGTGACTAATGTATATACATTTTTATAGGAAAGGCAAAGAGAGAGAGAGTATTGTGTTCTCTGTACCGTGCTTTCCTATACATTTTCACGATAATTTGTCCTTAATCTTGTATTCTATATAGCTTGCGCAAGCAAATAGTTTCGGCCATTTTGAAATTGTGAAATCTATGAACGGACGGCTGTGCAGTTGCTTAGCTTACCTGAGTTTTGAGGTGATAATATAATTAAATTCTCATCACGTGCTGTGAATTTGTGATACAGTTATTATTTATATCAAAAACTGTAACTTAATTGAACACGTACACATTTAATCTCGGCAATCATATAAGCCATAGCACACACGCTGAAGTTTTTACGGGTGAGAAGTGTTCGGGGATAGGAAAACTTCCATGCTACCAAGTTTCGATTACCAATGCTACAGCAAGCAAATTGGCTCCGTCCATTTTAAAATTGTGAAATATCTGATTGTACGGCTGTACAGATGTTTATCTGCTATTTGAGGTGATAATATAACAATTTAATAATCATTACGTGTGTAAATTTGTGATACAGTTATTAGTTGCTTTTTTTATCACTCTGATCAATCCGGTTCAAGGGGAGGAAATTCCTTCCTTCCCTAAAAACTTCTCGTGTGGGAAGGCCCAGTGGATCTCAACTTTATTAAAAGCACTTGTCCGCGTTTTTGCATATGCAATGTAGCTAGCCCTGTGAAAAAGAAGAAGAAGAAGGATTTTTATTTTTCCACAGTTGTCAAAACGATATTTCACTGCAGGGTTGTTTGTAGGGGGATCTGCTGGCAATTGTTTTGATTTTTTTTTAAATTTTATAAGTGAAACGAGTAAAACTGGAAAATGGCATCACAAATGTTTCAGTGCTCCTCGCGGTTTTATATACAACGCTTGGGTAGAATTGGCTGGACAGACTCAGTAACGAGAGCCATGGTAAGAATTTTTAGATAAGATATTTGTTATGTAATTAAGCGATTATATTATTTCAATATAGAATAGAATATTGGTCGGTATGTTTAAATTAATGATATAAATTTTATTAGATATAAGAGGCATGCCTTTTAATGAGAATAAAGTTAAAAAGCTGGAATTTTACATACATTTACAAAATTTTTTAACGTATTTGAAAAGGTGTTTTTTTTTCAAAATTTACTTATTTCCTGTGTGGGTTATATTAATTAAATTTAAAGAAAACTGCGGGCAGTAATTTGTTTTTCCATTGAGCGCCGAGAGGGTAAGATCGCAAAGTCATGGTTATCTTCTTTTTACAGGCTGTTTTTCATAAGTTTAACGAAAGCTCTTTTTAACCTCGTTGGTGTCTCAGACTAAAGTTATTCTGATTATGGAATAGAATAGAAAATTTATTATCAACATCGGCCAACAAGCCACGTCCTTGGATGGTGATCGTTACGGCTGTTCATAGATTTACATTTTTCCGATTATTTACTTATATAGTAAAAAACAAAGTTGCATAAATAGAATAGAATAGAAAATTCGTTTATTTACCACCCCGTGGCCAAATAGCCACGTCCTATAACGTTGGATATTATGATGTTACAAAGATTTACATTAAACGATTCTTAATTATATTGAATAAAAAACAATTGTGTGATTAAACGACAGCATATAGAATAAAATCTTGGTTGTGTCAAAATATACATTGAACAAAACTCTAAAGAAAAGAACAATAACACAAATTACGATGTAAGTAATAAAAGATATGAAAATATACGTAATCTTGCAAAGTTACCACAATATTTGTTACTGGATAGATGCCCTAAAATGCTTGGCATACTTAATACAAAATAATGAAAATATTATGGCAAAGTGAAATAATGTTACTTCGAGTGAAATCACTACCGAAACCTCTTTCATAGCTTCGGAAGCTCAGCTCATTCTCAAGTTCAGCTGGTCATTCTTTTCCATCCCGGACATCTGTGTCTGGTCATACCTCTGGTAGTACTAATGAATCAAATGAAGGTCTACACTCAAATCCGGATACTAATCATAAGTAACGTATCGGAGATGGAGTTGTGAACGCTTTTCAGCGAGCCAAATCAAATGCTATGGGATACAAAGACGCCCCCATCAAATTCTATAAAATAACATTACCCTATATATTACCTGTAATCACTCATCTCATTAACAGACTTTTGACCTGCTCACTTTCCAGGCAGGTGGAAAGTTGGCATGATTACACCTATCCCCAAAACTTCGTCTCCTACAAACATTTCTGAATGGCGACCAATCACAATTCTACCTGCAATTTCTAAAGTGTCTGAATTTATCATTGCTGACCAAATCTCTCGACTTTATCAGTACGGAAGGACTACTTAATAACAGGCAGTCAGGTTTTAGGCGCCTTCATTCAACCAACACGGCTCTTCTGGAAGTCACAGCAGATATTCGAGGCATGTGCGACGAGGGCCTCTTTGTCATTCATGTGCTCCTCGACTTTAGTAGAGCGTTTGACTCGGTCCCTCATGACAAGATGGTATCAAAGCTCGGCTCACAATTTGGTTTCTCTCATTCTGCATGCATGATGATCGACAGTTATCTGTCTGATAGACTATTTATGGTCAGGTCAGGTGAGAATCACTCAACATTAAGGAGGGTGAGCTCAGGGGTTCCGCAAGGGGCCATCCTTGCTCCCCTACTCTTCTCTCTTTTCATCAATGACGTCAGCAAAAATCTAAGCGGAATTGGTTTTCATATCTACGCGGACGACATACAAATCTACGCTGGAGCACGGATGGAGGAATCGCAGGCTGTGGTATCTAACATCAACGGTGCCTTAGACAGGATCGTTAACTGGGCAGTCCTAAATGAGCTTGAGCTGAATCCTTCCAAAACGCAAGCAATTTGTTATGCAATAAGGCCAGAGAGAAGCACACATCTGGCATCTCAGATCGCTTCGATAACCCTAATGGGTCATAACATTCCTCTCGCAACAAAGGCCGTAAGAAATCTTGGTCTCCTTATGGATTCCAATCTCACTTGGAAAGCACAGATCAATCTAATGTGGTCGAGAGTATATCATGGGCTGCGATCTCTCTACGCAGCTTCACCCCAACACCTGTCGCTCTCACGACCCATAATAAAAAAAAATCTTCGTGCCTATTCAAAAACGACGAGCACCACATCCAGGCCTGAAGGGGCCCTTACGCCACTTACCTTTCCTCGTTATGCCCCATCCACCCAATGACACGGGAGGCAGAATTTTTTGCAGTGTCCCTTGTCATGACCTGACCTGAAAAGTTAGCGGAGAAGCGGACCTAGTGGACCATCGCAGTTGAGAGATGGCTCCGGGAGAGTAAGGAAATTAGAAGTCTAGCTGTCCATGACGTTATAATTTATTTTGCACTATAACGTCATATATTTACATAGGGAGATTCGGAATTTACTAACTACAACCCAGGGACGGGTGCATACCTAAATTCCTGGAACTATTTCTTTAATTCATCGAAAATTTTAATCGTGTGCATATAAAGATTTTAAAATCCATTAATGGTAAGTCTATATCATTGGCTTGTATCTGCTTCTATAACTGTGCTAGTCTCGAAGAGTCACCTCAATGAAATGAATACCAATTTATAAAAGAAAAAACTAAATCTACTAGATAAATCATTGCTTATCTTATCACTATACAGGGTGTTTCCCCTTAGGAGGTCCACAGAGCGGGAGGTGATAGTACTCACCTAGACGAACCAAAAATTGTATGGCAGGTGGGGGGGCAATATCAACCGTTTAGGAGTTACAGGGTGATTCATAAAAAAAGCTAGTTTTTTACAAAACACCCTGTATCTTAAAAACTACAGGGCGTATGGTCACAGTTAAGGACTCACTGTATGCAGAACGTCATGGCCTTTCCAACGACAGCTCAACCAGCCCCGTGCCCCTCTCCCCTCAGATGTTATGAAGGTCTAAACTAAAAATTTCGGATTTTCTTTCCTTTTTTTTTACTTTGACCTCTATTATTTTTGCAAAAAGGTCGTTAACATAACTTTTTTTATAAAAACTGTAAACTGTGGAGCCTCCTCTTTAATTTGACCTATTATATCCTATGTGCTATCTGTATCCGTTAAAGAGTTATTAGCTCTAAACTTATTCTCAAACCTATTTTCAAACCTATCCTCAACGATAATTTGTTCCCTTAGTACGTCATTTTAAAAAATATCGTCTAATTTCGGTGTGACCGGAATAGGTTATGAGTTAATAACTGTTTAACGGCTACAGTTAACACATAGGGTGTAATAGGTCAAATTAAAGAGGAGGCTCCACAGTTTACAGTTTTTATAAAAAAAGTTATGTTAACGACCTTTTTGCAAAAATAATAGAGGTCAAAGTAAAAAAAAAGGAAAGAAAATCCGAAATTTTTAGTTTAGACCTTCATAACATCTGAGGGGAGAGGGGCACGGGGCTGGTTGAGCTGTCGTTGGAAAGGCCATGACGTTCTGCATACAGTGAGTCCTTAACTGTGACCATACGCCCTGTAGTTTTTAAGATACAGGGTGTTTTGTAAAAAACTAGCTTTTTTTATGAATCACCCTGTAACTCCTAAACGGTTGATATTGCCCCCCCACCTGCCATACAATTTTTGGTTCGTCTAGGTGAGTACTATCACCTCCCGCTCTGTGGACCTCCTAAGGGGAAACACCCTGTATATACAGGTGTTCTGTTCACCAAGATAATTTTACGGACTGCAATTAACTATATTAATTACCATATGTACCTTTCATGTACTTCATACGTATTCAAAATTTTTATATTATTTCCGAGAACAAAAATAGAATCTCAACCCGAATACTATGCTCTAGTGGATTTACACACATGTATTTTATACTATATCAAATATCTAATGTCATGTCAGAGGAAATATAGATAATCTTAAACCCTGATACTATGCTTTAGCGGATTTACATACATGTATTTTATGCAACTCAAGAATCTAGTATCATTTCAGAGGATGTATAGATAATCTTAAACCCTAGTACTATGCTTTATGGGATATACATGCATCAATCAAAGGTGCCTTCTACAAAAGGTATCGATTCCTTTCCTGTAACCGAATGAACCAGTCTTCGTATGAAATATTTTAGTGGCTAAACTGGAATATTAAACTTACATACTATTAGCACTGAGATTCCATAACTTTTCTAGAAATATTGTTACAAAGAAATTCAAAAAATAAATAATGTGCACGTTTTTTGTCTGGCTTGACTAGGTATTGTCTACAGGTGCGTAAATGAATACTGTTAACGTCGACCAAGAACCCGCATATGTAGCATTTAGGCCAGCCCAATCAGCTAATTCATTTAAGCATCCTAACATTTTTGGATAAAAAAATTTTCTTGACTTAACAGTTTTGACCTGCTGGGATTCCCCGTAGAGGCGCCTCCTCGGAAATACAGCTCGATCACTGTCAGGAAAGATTAAAATTTATATAAATTTAGTTTCTACTCGATGGAATCCCTGCGCTAGACTGACTATTGGGATATTCCTACAATTACAACGCTTTAAAACACTATGATTAAAAATAACTCCAATGTGGGCTGACTTATCGAACAATGTATCTCAGCAATCTGCGTGGCTTGTTAGTCTAGAATAATAAGAATTTATTGCTAGTAAATGTACACAAGATTTACAATCTTTTATAGTACGAAATAGTAAGTCGGTGCTAGATGAATTAGTGTTAAAAATAAGAACTGAGCTATGAATAAAATTAATCTGCATTGAGTTGATAGTTCAGAGAAAATAAAAAAGAAAGAAAAATACATAAAAAAGTTATTTCAAAGCAAAAAAAGCAAACAAGCAAACAAATTAGTATCTACTGCATTTTATCAATTAGTTCAAATTTAGTTTAAATATAATATAAGAATAATATAAATAGTTTAAATAGTTTAAATACTGCCTCTTAGCCTAGAAGAGAATAGGAAGAATTATCCTATAAAGGGGTTATTTTAAGTGAGCTCGAACTTGCATTCTAAACGCATTGACGGTGTTTGCGGTTTGTATAGTAACGGGTAAACTATTCCATAGTCTGATAGACTGGACGAGATAAGAACTCTCCATAACTGATCTATAGAATCGTGGCATTATCAGGTTTCTGTTCCGCTGAAACGAAGTAATCTGGAAAAGTTCCCTGAGATAATCCGGTTTATTTAGGTCCGTAGTATGCCGAACAGTTGGAAGAGCACCCGATGTTTTAAAAAGGATTCCAGAGAACACCCAAGTAATTGTAGCCTAAATGGGGAAACGTGATCAAATCGTCGCAATCTAAAAATAAATCGGATACAGTCGTTGAATGCAACCTCCATTTTACGTGCACATATACTATCTAGTTTGGAAAACACAACGCTACCAAACGAGAAATGAGGCAGAATCAACGTCTTTACTAGGACCAGACGAGTGTTACGAGGCAATATATCGGCCGAGAGCCAAAGTCTACGTAGCCCAGCATAAATTTTACACAATCTCGCCTTAATATAATCACAGCACTTCATACTGCTGTTTAATTCTATCCCAAGATTGGTAACCTTATTCAGCATGGGTAGTGGAGAAAAAGATGGGGCCTCAGAACGTGTATCTATGATGTACGTGCGCTTGCTGCATGTTGAAGCAAATTTTAAAGGCTTATAGAATATGGCCGCAATGAACAAATGGAGCACCAAACGTATATATGTTGTATGTACTGTAATTAAAGAAACTGCTGAAGCCTTAAAGGTTATAGAATGTGGCCGCAATGATCAAAACGAACACCAGAACGAATATATGTGCTGTATGTACTGTCGCCAATATTCGAAGAAAATGTGCTGAAGCCTCAAAGGCTTATAGAATGTGGCCGCAATGAACAAATGGGGCACCAGAACGTATATGTACTGTCGCCAATATTTGAAGAAAATCTCATCCAGCTTTTCTCCGTTTTTTTCTGGTTTTCCTTTTTCTTTCGTGTACTTGATGTACCCGATATCGTTGGATTTTCTCTTTTTCCGCTTTGGATTTCCACGTTCACTAATCTACCGAGTTTTCAAAAAAAAAAAAAGACTTTTTTTCATCTTTGTTCTTAACCAAAAACTCTTGCACACTTCTCAAAAAATTTTTTTCCTCTTAGTCTTTTTTCCGCCTTCACCCCAAATGGGTTAGAATACCTAGCCACATGATGCAGCATACTGCCTCGTGTATCTTATACCGATTTCCATTGATCGAGTTTTCTAGCAGAAATGTTACACTTTTCTTGCAGTGTTAACCGAAATCGTTCCATTGACCTGCACTGCTAGAAAAAGTGTACCTCAAATGAGTCTGGTGCTACACCGAAAACGCACACATCTACATGAGAAATGTCTCAACTGAATGTCATTGAGCATCACATATCAATCTTCAGCTATTGTGATTGCGGATGAATTTGGTGGAGATTCACCCGCAGTCACACCAAAATCTTTTAAATTACAATTTTCATAATTTTTACGTTATTAGGCTGAACTACAATAAAAGTATACGTAAGTACATTTACTTATGTAAAGCAAACGCGCCCTTTAATTTAACAGGCGTACACAAATTGACTTTAACTCGTGTGAGGGGAACTTTCGTTAAGTTTAAATATCCAATTTTCCGTAAGTATAGTGCGCTAAGAATCGCTCATTCCGTAAGAACACAATGTGTCCAAACAATTAAATTATTACTAGACGATTAAAAGTGCAATGTAAAAATTAAAATGGAATAAAAATGGTATTGCGAAGTAATTGAAAACACAAATCTTCAATTAAATCAACTTCCACTTGTTAATTTT
Organism: Dioctria rufipes; assembly: GCA_963924295.1. NCBI lineage: Eukaryota > Metazoa > Arthropoda > Insecta > Diptera > Asilidae > Dioctria > Dioctria rufipes. The sequence goes on along the minus strand of OZ002742.1, from coordinate 164,044,514 downwards.
TTCACTTTTACCACATTTTAAAATTTAACACAGAAAATGTTATTAGGGCACTGCGAATTAGTAGAAGGCACAAATCTTCAATTACATCAACTTCCATTTGTTAATTTTTTCACTTTTACCACTTTTTAAAATTGAAAACATTAAATATCAAGATAATAACTCTTACGGAATGTGATATATATTTAGGCTAAAAATATCAATTTTTCGTAAGTAAACCTCAGTCTCGTTTAATTTCGTAAAGTTATTTACTTCTATTCTAGTTCAGCCTATTCTTGATGTTATTTTTCCCAGAAAATTTCAATCTGACAAATTACACGGATATGAGCACTATTCATTCTCATCAAGTCAAAAGTTATTCCATTGAACTCGTTTTTCATTGATTGACAATCGACATAAGGCAAGGTAAGCACATGATATCTTGACGGTATTCGATTTGACAGACGACAGTTATAAATTTTGTAAATTGTGAAAAATTGAACCGAGCCTTGTATTACATAGCATAAACATTATAAATCAAATACATCGTTATAAACAGAAATCAAAAATCTTACGACAACTTGCAGTGATGAAATTAAGATGTGCAGTGCGCGAAAGAATTTGTACAAGTTGGTGGCATTAAAAGCAGCTGTTGCATTAAAAAAGGGCACGCAGGAAAATTTTGATTCTTGTATATATGTATATATATATATATTATATATGTATATACAATAAGTAAAAATGTGTTCATTCGAAGCAGTGTGTATGCAGCAGTACTAGGTGTCATTATAACTCTCTTTGTAGAAAACAGTAAATGGGTTGTCCTTTCTGACTTCAAATGAGCAAATTTTATTCCATATGAGCTTAAACATAAACATTTATTTATTTGAGTACCCCTGCCAAAGGCACGCATAGCGCTGGGCACATCTTAGAAAGTTGCATAGTAGATTTACATATTAGCAAAACAAATAATAAAATAATGCAAATAACATTAGACTTAATATATAGTACAGTATAAAATATATAATATAAAAATATAACAATATAGAAGTAGTAGCTTAATGTACAGCATAGTCCAGTGCAAAGTGCAAAGGTGCAGCACAGATAGTTGAAGCTTCTGAATGATGGATATCTGGTAAACAATCCAATCCTGGGACCGGAGGATGTGAGGCAACTGAAGAATAAATTATGGAAAACTGGAGACTATATTGACACAGCGATTATTGATAGGATAGAAGGCAGAAGGCCATTGATAGCTGCTGTCAGGAAGTCCAGAGCTTCAGATTTAAATGAATTTAGTAAGGCACTGCGTCTAGCCTCATCAGACATACGGTTCCAATATACGGCTCCACTCAGGAACACAGTTTTCCCACCAAACTGCGTACGTACCCTGGGAAGGACAATTCTGTGATTGTTAAGGGTGCTCCAGGTGAAACGTCTAGTAATGTAGTTTGGTAGTAGACCGTGTCTGGCCTTGAATATCAAATTTAGGGTGTTAAATTCGTACATGTTAGCAAGTGGACAAGGAAGAAGCATCTCAAGAAACTGTGGGGGAACATGTGAACCTCGTTTGAAACCAAAGACATATCTAGCGCAGACCTTGAACGCACGGATTAATTTAGACAGATTACCGATGGAGATTGGGAAAAGGACTACATCAGCGTAGAAAAAAAGCGGTAGAATCAGAGCCGAGAAGAGCTTTGTGCGGGTGAGCAGATCAATATGCTGGGAAGCAGCATAGAGCGAACGCAAACTATAGTATACCCTAGAACAAATTTTGTTTATCTGAGGCTCCCAGGTGAGGCCTGAGTCCATGAGAAGGCCGAGATTTAAGATCGGCTTGGTTGAGAGTGTAACGGTATGGCCTAGAAGATGAATATTTGGAAGATCAGAAGATAAGTTAGTGATGTTTCTGAGACGAATTGGAGATCGTCTGCATATATGTGGAAACGCACTCTGTTCAGAACTGTACAGACATCGTCTATGAAGAGCGAAAACAAGATTGGGGCCAGCACCGCTCCCTGTGGCACTCCATCAGATACCGATCTCATCGCAGAGTAAGAGTCATTGAACTTTACCATGAATTGCCTTTGCATTAGATAGCATTTGATCAATGCACACGCTGATGTAGAGAACGCAAAACGTGTACGTAGCTTTTCAGTCAGTAGAGTGTGTGGAACTGAATCGAAAGCCTTGCTGTAGTCTAGCAACACATGAATGACGCAGTTACCTTTGTCGCAGAGATCACGGCTGTCTGTGGCAACCTCCAGCAGAGCGGTGCTGGTTGAATGATGTCGCCTGAATCCAGATTGTCGGTCTGACATTAGATTGTTAGTATCCACATGTGTAGAGATTTGATCCGTTATCAGTGTCTCAAGGACTTTCGATAGTGTTGGTAATATTGTAATCGGCCTCCATTCGGAGATATTAGCTGGGGAATTATTTTTGGGGATAGGAGTGATCAGACCCACTTTCCAGTGGTCTGGAAACTGCGATGAAGACAGCAGTCTATTCATCAGGTGTGTGATAATCGGCAGAATGTTTGGTAAAATGATTTTGTAAAATTTGAGAGGAACATCATTATATCCAGTTGCATTTGACTTTATTTTCCGAAATGCATTCACTATGTTTTGTCCATGTGAAATTGAAATTTCCTTTCAATAACCTTGGATATTGACTTAATGTCCAAAAAATCTGCAAATCCTATTTCATTGGCCTCGAAGGTTAGACTTCTTGCTAGTTTCAATAACATCAACCCACTGTGACGGTGCAATAAATTGGTCTTGATTTTAGAGTTCATTTTTTTGCTTGCTCAATCAAACTATACATGTTATCACCTTTATTCTGCGTGTATCCAGTGAAAAAAAGCAATCGAAGGTATATCCAATTTTAGTACACAGTACAGTAGTAAACAAATAATAAATTAATTTTTGTTTTGCCCTGAACAGTTCAATTCAATTCAATTCAATTCAATTCTTTATTAAGGGTATTATACAACAAGATTACTTAATCTTTTTAACATGTACAAAATATATTATTTGGAGGAAACTACTGAGAGACAAAAAGAAAAGGAATTTAACTAACAATTTATTAACAATGGAAGTAGTTTATATAATCTTGAATTTATTATTTCATTTAAATTTAAATATTAATATTAATAGTGTGTGTAAAATTAGATGCGTTTGGCTAGCTGCCATCAGTTAAATGTCGGTATAAGAGCCTCTTAAACGCGCCAACAGGCACTGTGCGTTGAATATCAACTGGAAGTGAGTTCCATTTACTAGATATGTGAACGAAGTAGGAACGTTGGCCCATGACTGTAAGGTAACGAGGGATCAAGATATGGACGTGCCTAGAGCTACGCAAAAAGCTAATACTGTTGCCCAAGTAAGCGGGATTGTTGGTGTATATAAGACGATGTAGAAAGGTTAGCGATTGGTACAGAAGGTAAGTTTTAAGGGGGCAGCCAAGTATTGAATTTCTGTGTAGGGATATATGGTCAAAGCGTCGTAGTCCAAACACGAATCTAATACAGTTGTTAAAAGCCACCTCCAACTTTCGCGAGCAGACAGAATCCAGGCTAGGAAAGACTAGGTTACCATAGGTGAAAAATGGGACAACCAGAGCTTTGACTATTTTGAGTTTGGTGACTACCGAGAGAAAATCCGCTGAGCACCAAAGTTTACGAAGTGTACCATATACTTTTCCAAGGATGCTGTTAACATAATCGCAGCAGGTCAGGCGAGAGTTGAGCATTACCCCAAGATCTCTAACTCTCTCCAAGTGAGGCAGGGGATTATTATTTAAGAGAACTGGGGGAAAGTTTGATGGATCCTAGCCTCGCCTATGGAGTATCATGTAATTTGATTTGCTTGCATTCAAGGCAAGATCATTTACCACAGACCAGTCATGGATGCATTTTTTGCATCCTCGTCTTTTCTTTGTCTCGTGCAAGATATTTTTCCTTTAAGTAGGTTTCCATTTCAGGAGATAAATCCTTACTATTACAATTACTATGCTGTTCGCATGATCTTTTTTGGGGAGAAAAAAGGAAATGTTAAAATAGGTGTTAAAAATTCTCCTATAAATGAGATAAATTCCAAAGGATTTATTGTTGTCCAAAGTTCCTTTTTATACCCTAGATGAAATCTATAGGGTAGATGAAATCTATAGGGTATACTAAATATTAAAAGTTATTTTGATTTTTGCATGTCTGTCCGTCCGTCTGTGCGCACGATAACTCGAGAACGCGTATACTTAGAGAGTGAAATTTTGTCCACGGACTTAAAAAAAAAAAAAAAAGTAAAATTAAGTTCGAAAATGAGACAAATTGAGCAACTCCTTCGTGGGGTTGCCATACAAAAATTTCGTTTTCAACTATATATTTGGACACTGCCTGCGTCGAGGTAGAGATCTGAAATTTGGTGCATGGTGTTTTTATTGTACTAGCAAATAAAGTTTCAAAAATGGACTAAATCGGGCAAACTCCTTCTTGGTGTTGGCATATAAAAATTTAGGTTTTTTACGTATACTGTGAAAACGATCAGTCTTACACATTTTTATGGTACTAAAAACTTCTTCAGAATACGAAGTCCTATAGAATTAGTTATTATTTTTTCTGTCCGACGAACCGTTCTAGAAATATATTCGAAAAACCACTTCAAAAATCAAACTTGCCCTTTTTCAGAAGGGCATTCATCTAGAGTATCATAAGAATTGGTCTTATCTTAGACCAATTCTAGCTTTTTTACTTATTCTTGTCAGGCTTGGTTGCCATGCCAACTTTGTTTGCTATTCGCATCACCTTTGCTTGTGCAGGAGTAGGATAAAAGCTTGTTTGCTATTCGCATCACCTTTGCTTGTGCAGGAGTTGGATAAAAGCTTGTTTGCTATTCGCATCACCTTTGCTTGTGCTAAAGATTGACTGTCGCCAGTTGCGCCAGTGATTGTATTTAATTATATTAGACAAATTTGGACTAATTTTTAGTTCCATGATTAAGGCGCTCCCACAGAAGAGGCCCCTTATCGGTGTAAGGCAATTCATAGAATGTGGTTAGCCTGATGCACCAAGTTGCGCGTTCACAACAATGCTTACTGCATTCTGCCATGCAGCTTTCGTCAAGATGACATTTACTGCTTGAATTGATAGGTTAATTAAAAAGGTATGCTCCGCTAGAATTAGGAAGCAGGAATTGACATCGATTGCTTTTTCAGTTTCTCTACTTTAGATAAAATTTAGCAATACAGAATTATTTCACATTTTTCCGAAGACTTATTTTTATAAAAGTCTGTCTTGCAGCAGAGAATATAGTGGTAATACAATTTGAACGTAAGAAACGCTATTTTCGCGAAATTACATTATTTCCCGCGGGACCAAGTGCGATATGCTTACAAAAATATACAAATTACAAAATCTCAGTATGAAGATTAAACAGTAAAGTAACTAGATAATATCAATACGAAAATGCATGCATGCAGTATCAATTAGCATATTGTGAAAAAATACTTTGAAAATAAACTATTGAATTTTGTTTTTTTAGACTTGTTTGCTGCTTTGAAATTGTTTGTCATGTGTCAGTTTTATTTAATTTTCAAGTTGAGTTTGCTGTGGAACTATGGTAAGCAGTGCAAATTGAAAACTATTTCTCTATAGATTATTTACTTGAATTTGTTATAAATATTTCGACGTTTATAGAGCTTGCTGAAAGTATTGAATGGTTACACGCAGATATTGCAATCTGTTAATTCTGGTAATAAAAAACTACTTACGCGATACCTTAAATTGAATAATTGAAAACTTACGTCCATTGTTTAAATTATATATTAAGAAAACAAAAACGTTATTGTATGATTGATGATGTTACACAGTAAACGTGAAAAAAACAATGAACACTTACGAAGTCAAAAAATTACAAGTTCCGATTGCGAATTTACGTTTTCAAAAATTTATATAAAAAAAGGATTTGATTTTTTTAAAACGACTTTGTTGCAATAAGTTCATATCTAAGTTCCCTTAAAATTAAAAAAAGAATCAAGAAGAAATATTGTCAAATTATAAAGTTATGAGAGAAAATGTTGCAACAGTTTTCCTGAAAGTCTAAAACAGAAAAAAAAATCCTATTCTCGATTTGAACGACCTCTAAACATTAATGAATTTCACTAAATTTTGCATAGAAGTTTAAAATACATTAGCTAACAAATTTTGAGTATGTTTACTTTCTTGAACCTGACATTAAGTTTGAGTACTCACTTGGAAGGCAAGCATGCATTCCAGGCTGAAGTGTTCGCATAGCCCTTCATGTGGAAATCAACATTGTTATCGTCTCGAATATCTAGGCAGTGTTGATGGCTCTAAGTGGCTTTCGGATAACATCCAAGATACTGGGGGACTGCAGGACATCTGTGGTTAGGCTGTTAGGCTATGTATCCACAACAAGGGGTTCAGTGGGTTCCTGGGCACATTGGGATCATGGTTCTCCCTTCCTTGGACCGGAACAAATTGTAGGCGTTGTCACCTAGGTAATCAGGTTTCTCATCAAAGCGGATGTTCGCATGAAACATCAGCTGTGATGGGCGAACATGAGCACTTGCAGGTGTACAAAACTTTTTCGATGGGTCCATTAGGAATTTCTCTAACTTTCTCTTGGGTCTCAGAAGAAAACAATGCAGAACTGTGGTTTGGCAATATCACCGGATACAGCTCGATTCACGCTCATCTAAAAAGGATGGCAGTGGTTGTCATCCCTGGAAGGAGAGCCTGAACAACCAAACACTATCTGTGCTTGTCCGGAATTTTCCCGGAGCAGGCTGGATGCACTTGGATCTGCACTCTTATCTGTGCTTCATTAAGAGGACAGCAATGTTTTGGTGAGAGGGTTTTTACCAGGATAGCACAATGGGCCGCCTTGGCCTCCGTACTTGGGATCCTGCGTCCCACGACCCCCTGCCTTTCGAAACATAACAAAAGAAAAGGTAAAAATCGTGAAACAATTTTTCGACAGAGGGCGTTTTTAGCAGAAGCTTGCGACAGCAAGTTTGAGTCGTGCATCTTCATGTGAAATACAAATTCAAATGTACGGTAATGTCAAAGTCACGCGACTGCTGCCGCTCGTGTGAAAATTAATTGTGCGTGATTTAGTAGAGCGAATTGCACCATTTCTTTCGATGTACAGTTCATTTCTGATACACTTGTTAACCCTTTATTGCTACCCGGGGTCGAAATCGACCCCAAAAATAATTCATTTATGCTTTTCTCTAAAAAATAATGAAAATAACTGAAATTCATTCTGCGCCAATATAAAAAATCGGTTCCTTTTTCTGAAAAATATAAAGGTGCTGGGGCCATTTACGATCCCACGGTAGGAATAGCGCAATTGGATAATTCCAGAAATTTTTTCAGGGAAAATAAAAAGCAATACGTAATTAGTTTCTCGATCGGACACCGCAGTACCGAATTTTGATCGAAAAACCCATATCCCCCTCCCCCTCGGTTGGGGTCACTGCACCCGAAAACGTTATATACCACTAAATGGACCATCATCTCCTAAACCGACTAAATGTTTGAATCATGAAATTGGTTGTGATCTGATCGAGAAATTGAGCAAAATGCACCATCCAGGTTGTATGGACGAATGATGATCGAAAATTGCCAATTTTATGTGCAATTTGTACCGGCGAATACTCCCTTCCTAATTTGAGATTCTGGATTCTTGTTTCAATGCTAAGTTCGAGTCGCGCTGATCACAATATTAATGGAAAGCCTCTCGTATCTAGCAGTTTCTATACCAAAGGTGGTGTGAAGGAAAAGTTTACAATGTTTTTCATAATTTTTACATGTTTGTAGTATCTAGCAGTTTCTATACCAAAGGTGGTGTGGACACTTTTGACCAATTTTGTGACAAATGTAGTGTCAAGAAAGACATGTCAGTGGCCAATGTGTATATTTTATGGCCTATTAATGCTGTAGGAATAAACTCCTTTATACCCTTACGTCTTTCAAACTCAAGGAACAAAGAATCTGTTGCTTTACCATATCTGTCAAGTGTGGTGTGCAATCGTATTTTGCAAATATTGTGTTTTTAAGTGATTTTGTTAATTTCTAGTAATCTTTTAGTGTTCTTAGTTTGTCTAGTTTGTTTATTGTATATTTTTCTTGGTTGCATTTAATTTATACTTGTGTAAATTAATATTTTTAGTGCTAGTGCGATTCTAACCTCACTTTCTGTGTTAAACGTGATTTTGTGTAATTCCCTTTCTAAATTTTTCCCACCGCGTCGGTGATTTAATCATAATTTTCTTTAATTATGGATTGCTGTGGTTTTTGCCGCGCCGAGCTCGATGGCTCTTCCGAGTTTATAGCTTGCGGCGGTGTTTGCGGTAAAGCGTTCCACACCTCCTGCGTTAAACTCGAGAAGGCTGCCTTAAATGTGTTAAAAAAGACTCGCAATTTACTGTGGGTCTGCAATTCTTGTGGGCGAGCCCCAGCCCATACTTTTTTTGATACGCTCGCGTAGTACAGGGGTGACCCGGGCAACCTTAAGAGCATGGTGGTTGGCCTATTGAGCAAAAAAGGCTTGACTGCACAACTTCAACTGTCGTTGACTGCCCTCAACAATCTAATCCTGTTCCAAAGAAAACAAAAAAAACAGGAGGTTCTGTCGACTGAAAGATTCAGCCCGCAAAATCCGACAATCCCTGTTAGTCGGGGTGCCTCTTCGGCAGGAGTGGACGTATGTAGCGCAGTGAGGCAATGCGGAGATAATACCGCTCTAGCTCGAATATTATTACTTCTGTGTCCACATTAGGGAATGGTAATGGTACCTCTTTGAGAACAATACCAAAACCTTCCGAGTGTTTTTGTCACTCGGTTCTCGCCTGAAACGCTATGTGAGATGACATACTGACGTACCTAAAATCCAAAAACATTGCAACAGAGAGTATTTCCTGCCGTAAAATTAGTAAATCCTCGAGACCGGTTGCATCCTTTGTCTTAACTGTTTCAGCAGATGTGCAGGATAAGTTATTATACATATTATGTTGCTATATTCCTCCAGACTCCATAAACAGCGTTGATGACAAAGGTCAAAATATTTACGACCTACTCACTTCAACATCTAATTTTATTCACAGCAAGATGCAACCTCTTGACGAACTAGTACTTATTGGTGATTTTAACTTACACGATATACAACGGGTACTTAATGAAGATGACGATGACTATCTTCCTCTTAATAACTTGCCTACAAAGGAATCACTATTCCTGGACAATATGTCATCTCTTGGTCTCAGTCAAATCAGTAATGTAAAGAATGACATGGGTAGGCAATTAGACCTGGTTTTCTCTACTGACGCGGGTAACTCTTTAGTCGAACCTAGCACAGTTATAATGTCTACTCTTGACAAATATCACCCCCTCTACTAATTTCATATTGTTATGAAACTGAAAACATTGCTATTTGTGATGAAACACAATACTTCTTCAATTTTAGAAAGGCTAACTTTCCGGAACTTTCCAGTAGACTTATGTCTATTGATTTCAACACATTACTATCCAGCATCAGTGTTGACGAAGACGTTTCTAAATTTTACATAATTATTTTCGATTTATTTTCCTCTCACGTTCCTCTCGAGCGACAGCGGTCCTCCAAAACATCTCCGCCTTGGTTCAATAAAGAACTTAAACATCTCAAAAATAAAAAGAATAAATTGTGGAAAAGTTACATGAGGGACAAAGACTTTATAAGTCACAACAATTTCCTCACATCCTTCAATGAGTTCAAAGAACTTTCCTCTACACTTTATGATGAGTATATTCAAAACATGCGCGCGAAATTATTTCGTGACCCACGTATCTTTTTTAAGTTTAACATGAAGAAAAAAACAGACAACTACCCCAATACCATGAGGTACAAAGATTCTGCTAGTGATGATTCATCCGAAATTTGCAATATGTTTGCTTCATTTTTTGACAATGCATTCTCTTCGTCAAATTTCCTTCCTCGAAATGACCACTTTAGTCATATGAACGATTCTCATAATGTTTCATTCACTATCCCTACAATTACGCAAGAGGATATACTCGATCATATTAACGACCTTCCAAATGACTTCACAACGGGGCCTGATGGCATCCCTCCAGCTTTCTATAAGTCATGTTGCCATGCCCTTACAGCTCCGCTGAGAATTATTTTCCAAAAATCACTTAATAGTGGTTGTTTTCCTCAGCTATGGAAAAATTCTTTTATCATACCTATCCACAAAAAAGGTAGTAAAAGTGAAATTTCTAACTATAGGCCTATTGCAAAATTGTCTTGTATGCCTAAATTATTCGAATCTATCATTTACTCTCAGCTATCAATTTCCTGCAAGAATTTGCTTTCTTCAAACCAGCATGGGTTTATTTCGGGCAGGTCCACAACCACTAACTTGTTGGAATTTGTCTCGGATACCATTGGCGGGTTTGCAAAAGGTTATCAGACAGATTGTATTTATACTGACTTTAGTAAAGCGTTCGACAAGTTATCTCACTCTGTGATACTCTTTAAAATGGAAAAGTATGGGTTTCACCCAACATTTATAAAATGGCCGGAGTCTTATTTGAATAACAGAACATATCAAATATTATTCCGGCATTCCATCTCTAGAGTCCTGAAAGCTTCGTCCGGCGTACCTCAAGGGAGTCACTTGGGCCCGTTGTTTTTTATTCTATCTATTGACGACATTGTCTCTGTTGTGAGGCACTGCAAAGTATTGATTTATGCTGACGATATTAAACTTTTCCCTCAGATTAAATCTGTTAACGATTGTGAACTGATACAGGATGAACTTCACAAGTTTTACGTTTGGTGCAAAAACAATAATTTGGCTCTCAATATCGACAAATGTGAGGTTATGACTTTCTACAGGAATCAGAAACCGATCACCTATGATGTATGTGTTCTCGGATTCCACGATTCGCCGTCGCGAGGGTGCTGTTTGTGACTTGGGTGTCAAATGTGACCATAGATTGAATTTTATCTCTCACATTAACTACATGGTATCTAAGAGTAACTCTACGCTGGGCTTTATCAAGCGTTGGTCTCGAGAATTCTCGAATCTCACCATAACATTGCCTCTCCTTGAATACGCTAGCCAGGCCTGGTCTCCATTTTACGGTACACACATCGACCGCATCGAGTCTGTTCAGCGGAACTTCCTGCGCTTCGCTCTTAGGCACCTACCCTGGAAGCTTGAAGCTTTTGAATATGCACTCCCTTGAAAAACGTCGCATGGTTGCCGATGTAACTTTTGTGCATCAACTCTTAAACGCGAATATTGATTCTCCCCTACTACTTAGCAAAATCTCTTTCCGCGATAGTGGGCACAATCTGAGAAGGTTACCTGTGTTGCATGTTAACTCCGCAAGATCCAACTTTAATTTGTATGAACCCATCAATCGCATGTGTATTGTTGTTAATATTAAGGCTGAGCATTTTGACGTTGGCATATCCAAGCATGTTTTAAAAAAACGTCTATTTAATACTTAATTTTCTATTTCCATGTCGCATTGCATGTCATCTCATTCGGTGTTTGGGCTATGTTTAGTTTAACATATTAATACTAACACCGACTAAGTGATGAAACGCATGTATTGTTGACCGTTTATTTATTAAACGCGTCCATGCAGCGAGCTTGTGTTAGCTGGTTCTGATAGTAAAAAAAAAAAAAGACGACTTTTTTCAAAAAAAATTGGCGTTATGTGTTCTAAGACCATATTTAGAGGAACGTGTTGAACGCAGCACTTTGCCTTCTTTTTTTAAGGACAGGATTGCCGGAACAATTGAAAAGGAAAAAAATATTGAAGAGTTGGAAGTTCCTCGTGGAAAGAGAGCAAGGTGCGCTTCCTGTCTATAATCAAAAGATAGAAAAATCAACTCGCAATGCGACAACTACCAGCGATACATCTGCTCAATACATTATAAAAAATTGTGCTTTAATGGTATTTATAAATACTATTTCTAAATTATTTAAAACTTTCATACTTAAAAAAACTTTTGAATTTCCTAGTAAAATCGGCTAATTTCACAGTGGGGTCTTTATCGACCCCAGGGTAGGAAAGTCAGGGCTGAAACTATGGGTAGTAATAAAGGTTTAACATTCCCATCAGGCTAAGTTAGATTGATCACTTTTTCACCTCGTTGAATCTAGTCCTCCTTTACAATTTTTCGCAGTTAATATACGATTTGAAGACCTTTCCGAACAACCCTTGCATGTAAAAAAACATAAGATCGAAATACTCTTGGAAGAGGAGAGTCTACAGCTTACAGTTTTTATAAAAAAAAGGTATGTTAACGACACGACCTTTTTGCAAAAATAATAGAAGTTAAATTTAAAAAAAAGGTAAGAAAATCCGAAATTTTAAGTTTAGACAACGATAATTCTTGAGGGGAGAGGGCTATGGGGCTGATTGGGCAGTCGTTCGAAAGGCCATGGAGTTCTGCATACAATGAGATTTTTTTCTTAATCACCCTGTAACTCCTAAACGGTTGATATGCCCCCCCCCCTGCCTTACAATTTTTTGTTCATCTATCAGAGTACTCTACTGACCTCCAGTGGGAAACACCCTGTATTTAAAGTTATATAGATTTTTTTTTCTCCTGGACGGGAACCGAATCCACACTTGTTAGAATCGGTCAAACATCTTATATTAGTGAGTTTGAAATCTCCGAAATATATTTATTTCTTAAAGTTAGAATTGATGGTGAAATAAACCACTAACCTTGAATGTTCATCGGCTTTATTATTTATATCCTCGTCCTTTATATATATTTTTTTTAGTGTTCTCCATAAGGGCGGAGCAGTACTTATACGAAAAATGGTGAGAATTAAATAAAAAAATAAATTTCAGCTATCTTACTACTTAAAATAATCAAAATAATATAAAGATGTGAAGAAAAGAATAAAAGAAAGAAGATACAAATTCAACAAATCTACCTACAATTGTTGTAAGGAGCGAACCCATCTCATTCATTCGCGTCTTCAATCTATTTCAGTGGATACCATGTACTGACTTAATTTATCTCTGAAAATCCTGGTTGAGCCAATCGCTTTAATGTCAATTAAGGAAAAATTCAAACACTTGTTATGTTTCACAGAAAATATATAAAATTTTTTTATTTAAATTTATGCCTAACGCGTTTCGATCTCAAAGATCATCATCATGTCATAATGTCATTGGAAACAACGTGCAGATTCGGAGAATAAGTACGCTGAAGTGGCGGTGGGAGTACAAGAAACCAAGATAATCGAATTAGTAAATTGGTGACCGTATATTTATTAGACGATGTAGGAAACTTAGGGCGGTGAAATCACAATAAGCATTCTAGATCTTAGGGAATATATTCTGATACATGATCAAAACGACGTAGGCCATAAAAAAGCGAACACAATCGTTGTATGCTGCATTAAGCTTATTCACCTTTATTGTACTTGCATATAGCTCACAGTAATAGGTTTTCCAATACACAAGATGTGCTCGATGACCCCCTGTGGCAGTTGTTTCTTTTGAATCCAAAATCGTTATCATAGATATTTCTGTGACCTTTAGTCTGGTACCCTCATATCTATATAGATATTTTACGCAATATTTCCTTTCTTTCAGTTCTTACCTCATCGGACTTACATAGTTTTGATTATTTCCTTCACAGTGTTATGAACTCAAAACCACTTTTTTATCATTTCTAGTTTATCTAAAGCACTTAACAATTCGTCGTGTCCATATCACTGAACTTGTGGCTGCGTTGATAACAATTCCAAATATTTAAATAACCACATATTCTTCAGTCTTATAAAATTAGTAATAACTGAACTTTCGCAGTGCATGCAAAGTACAACTATGTCTAGTGAGACACATGCAATTGAAAATGATGTGCGAAGCCAGGGATTATGTTACTTTTTAAAAAATTTTAAAACTATACTTTGCTCTACAGGCTTCATCATCTAAATCGAAAGACGACTTCCGGATTGAAGCTGATACTTTTGGTGAACTTCGAGTACCAGCGGACAAGTACTATGGGGCACAGACCATGCGATCTGTACTGAATTTCCCGATTGGTGGTCCAACAGAGCGAATGCCTGTAAGTTATAAGAAGCAATATTTGAGTAAATATTTTCCATTAATCTCTATTAATACTTAGAAACCTGTGATAAAAGCAATGGGAATATTGAAAAAAGCCGCTGCCGAGGTCAATAAGGAATTCGGACTGGACCCTAAAGTTGCTGATGCCATTTCAAAAGCAGCTAATGATGTTATCTCTGGGGAACTTTATGATGAACATTTTCCCTTAGTCATCTGGCAAACTGGATCCGGTACTCAAAGTAACATGAACGTTAATGAGGTAAGGAATGAGTTTATTCACAGCAATTTTAATATTAAGTTGTGTCACATTAGGTTATCAGTAATCGGGCTATCGAATTACTCGGGGGCGAACTGGGTTCAAAAGATCCTGTTCACCCTAATGATCATGTAAACAAATCTCAAAGTTCAAATGATACGTTTCCTACTGCTATTCATATCTCGGTGGCAGTTGAGTTAAAATGCAGATTGAAGCCTGCAATTAAGAATCTCCATGATGCGCTGCAGGCTAAATCAGATGAATTTAAAGATATAATAAAAATCGGAAGGTAATAATTAGTAAATGGCTCGTTTCCTTACATTTTATGTACATATTAGAAACATGTCGCTCACAGAACTCATACAATGGATGCGGTCCCCCTTACTCTGGGTCAAGAATTCAGTGGATACGTGCAACAATTGACATACGCATTAGACCGAATAGATTCTGTATTGCCTCGTGTCTATGAATTAGCATTGGGTGGTACTGCTGTTGGAACTGGACTAAATACTCGTATAGGTTTTGCTGAGAAATGTGCTGAAAAAATTGCAAGCCTTACTGGGATACCATTTGTTTCGGCTCCGAATAAATTTGAAGCACTTGCATCGCGAGATGCAATGGTTGAGGTTTCTGGATGTCTTAATACGATTGCTGTAAGTTTAATGAAGATCGCAAATGATATTCGATTTCTTGGTTCTGGTCCACGTTGCGGTTTGGGAGAGCTGTTACTGCCAGAAAACGAGCCTGGTAGCTCTATTATGCCAGGTAATATATATATATATATATATTTTTTTTTTTTTTAGTTTCAAGTGAATAAACTTTCCTTGTCATTTTATATATTTCAGGAAAAGTGAACCCAACTCAATGTGAATCAGCCACAATGGTAGCAGCTCAAGTAATGGGAAATAATGTAGCGGTGACTATTGGTGGATCTAACGGGCACTTTGAGTTAAACGTTTTTAAGCCCCTTATTGTTTCTAATGTCTTAAGATCAATTAGATTACTTGGTAAATATTGATATATATATTATAAAATTAAAAAAAAAATATACATATTTTAGCCGACAGTTGTAACACCTTCAGCGCAAATTGCGTAAGCGGAATAATTGCAAACGAAGAAAGAATTGAGAAAATTATGAATGAATCTCTTATGTTGGTTACGGCTTTGAATCCTCATATTGGTTACGACAAGGCTGCACAAATTGCGAAGACTGCTCACAAAGAAGGCACAACACTTAAAGAGGCCGCAATTAAACTTGGACATTTAACTGAGAAACAATTTGACGAATGGGTAAAGCCAGAGGAAATGTTAGGGCCAAAATAAACATGTGTATATTTATTGGAATGAATTTATTTATACATACATATTTATAAATGTAAGAAAAACTTAAATATTTATTTAAGAATTATTTATGTTCCACCTAATAATCAGTCCCATTCTCAAGGCTTACGGTTATAGTTGTGCTGCTGTTATATACCCTATGATTCTAGTTAATATGGCAATGAGTTCTTGATATTTGCGCTGCAACATATTTTTAAATTTCTGGAGTTAATAATTTTCCAGAGAGACTTATGTTGCTCCGACTGGACAAGTTCATATCTTTTAATAGGTGACGTTATAAGTACAAGCTCCATTTCGAGGCTTCATCAACATATGCCCCCGAAATTTGACGTCGTGAATTCGCATGCTAATCGTCGTGCTGGCATCATTTAATCTCGATTTCAAACATTAACTTGTATGTCGAATTCACAATGCAGAGTGTAGAGCAGAGTGCGCTGTCAGACCAGAACGGAGGTGCTAACGACAATGCAGTGCAGAGTGAAATTCGGACATTGAATTATTATTATTATTAAAAAACATCGATTACAATATCCTTAACTAGAAAATTATAACCAAAGCAATTGTGGGTCCAGTCATCAAAGACCCTACGTACCTACCTGTGATTATTGCTTGTATGCAATTTTATGATCTGGCTTGAATGTGCCAATAAACCTCAGTGCTAAAACTGATTCAGGTATTGGCATGCGTTTTTTTCCCAGTGATAGAGGTAGTAGGGGCATTAATTAGAAGCAATAAATTTGGGTTACATGGAAGAAAGTTTTTGAAATAAATAACGGTATTTATGAAATTTGTGTGTAAAAAAAAATCAAAATTTTGGAAATATTTGAGAATAACTTAAAGATGCTTAATTAACAAATGCAGAGGAATACACTTTTCGACAGCTACTATTCTGGGCTATTAAATAAGCCAACAATAACCAAAATCTATAGTGTGGTTCAAAAGTTATACTCATTTATTCCCATCAGGGTTCACGAATATTGGGGAAATCTTCAATTGGCCACAATTCCTAAAGGAAGGTTTCTAGGGGGGGAGGGGTATGTGGAACAATTTTTTGATCGGTTTACCTCAAGGAATCGCGTGGGTATACCGGAAGGTATCTTGATCAGAATCACCCTGTAGAAGTATATACTATTATATTATATTATATTATAATTTTTTTTTCTCCTCAAGTAAAGTGTTAGAAAATTATTATTTAAAAGACAAAAATTTAAAAACAACAATTGGTATAGATTTAAGATTTTTATGAGTGAAAATTCGGTTTTAAGAGTGATATATAATTAAGAAAGGCAAGAATTGATATTAGGCGTGATAATTAAAAAAAAAATGTGTGTAATTCACCTTGATGACTATATGTAGATCAAGTTAGTCACTTCAAATGTGACACTACTCAGTTGTCATCTTTCTGTTGATTTTCTTTTAATTCAAATGCGGATACTAGACGGCGGTCCGATGTCTCATTAGTTAATGGTTAGTCGCACTTCCAATAATTGCGAACAAAATCAAATAACAAAAAACATGCTTAAAATACAAACGATGATATAATTCTGAATCGTTTCTAAAAGTCCATTTTCAACCGAAGTGAATTACATACATAGGGCTTACAAATACCTAATTGTTTTATTGAAATTTCTTTAATCTGGAAAATTGGTAGATGTTTCACACGGTAGCCTTACCTTACCACTTTAAGTGTGATATATGTTTTATCCATTCACAAAGTACCTGTTGATCTCATTTTGTTTGATTTCCGTTTCGGTTGTTGGTCTCGTTTGAATATTTTTTCGGTTAATGTCAAAATTTGATATAGATAAGTAGAGTTGCGTGATATTGTGCTAAATTGTGTTAGTAATAGAAAAAAAAAGTGCAGTGTGAGGCCAAAATTGATTCCAGGTAAGACGTTTAATGTCGCAAGAAACATCAGATGACGCAAGATCACCCAACGCCACTTTTAGCAGTTCACCAAGAAGCCAATTCCACTCAAAAGAAATTCTGGAAGAAATTCAATTCTTTTTCCTTCGAGAACACCAGCCCGTCTGTTAGTACAGGGGACACTAGCTCAAGAACTGATTGTGGAACTTCGGAAACAGCAGAGGATAAGTTAATATTGCCAGAACTGGACGAGAATAAACCAGTTATCTTCAAACCAATAGAGAAGTGTAATGCTAAGGAAACTACAGAGGATAGAAGGCCCATTATTGAGAAAGTGGATGTGGAAACTCAGACCACGGAATTGATGTCCTTAAGATCTGGAGGGAGGTACCGACAATCCTTGGACACACTAGCATCAATCCAAGAAGAAGAAGAACTACGGAAGTAATCTTCAGAACAGCCAGAAGACGACAATATCAGTGAAAAACAACAACATAGTCAATCTTCGGATAGTTCTGTGCAGCTAGATGAGTTAACCCGTGGAAAGAGCTCATCGGAAAACTCAATTTTAGAAATGGAGCCACCAGTGGATATAATTAAAATTAATTAATTAATATTTAATAGTGTACCAATTTTAATGGGCGAAATAAGGTCCCAACTTAGTTTCAGAAATAAATATATTTATCAATTGTTGTAAGCATGTTATTAATTGTCTAGCCGAAACTGAAATTCCAGTATTCCTAAACTCCTTCCAACGCGCTTCAGAGGCAGGGCGGCAAGTGATCTGGAAGGTACAGGTTTCAATAACTTCCAGCAATTGGAGACCCTGATCCAAAATAAATTAGTAAATACAAAAAGCTACGTGGTCCTTGTGAATGAACTCAGGGCATCGAGCATACCCTCAACATAAAGTCAAGGTGCAACACTTTGACAATACCAGGGCAAAAAAGGCTTTTGTCTAAACACAATTGTTTATCTGTACCAATAATTAGAATTCTTTTGAATTTATACTTCGAATTTTGCAAAAGCTCTTGCAACTCGGGGTCTCCCAACTGACTATCCGCGATAGCTCTGAAATCAACAATATTCGGGATGTGTATTTCTTCTATGCGTGACAAAGTGTCAGCAATGACATTGTCCTTTCCGCTGCATGCCTTATGTCTGTTGTGAATTGTCCCACAAAATCCAAATGTCGCAATTGTCTTGGGAGGCTTTTCCTGGCTGCTGTTTAAACTCGTTAACGGTTTGTGATCCGTGTATAATGCGAAAGTACGTCCTTCTAGGTGATAGCGAAAGTACTTAATGCCTAGGTAGGCCGCAAGCAGTTCCCGGTCATAAGCGCTATAATTACGCTGGGCTCTGCTAAGTTTCACTGAATAGAAACCCAGAGGTTGCCACAAGCTGTCCACCTTTTGGTGAAGTGCGGCACCGATAGCTGTGTCTGAAGCGTCAACGTGTAACGCTAGCTCGGCTGAAAGAATAGGAAAAGCTGGCAAAGTTGTTTCAGCCAGCTGAACTTTGACTTGGTTAAGTGCCTTGAGGCATCTACAGACCAATGGATCATTTGTGCAGCCTTCTTTGGACCGGTTAAATACTGGTTAAGTAGTGAATGGTGGCTGGCCCCATGCGGTAAAAGTTTACCATGCCTAGAAAACGTTGCAGTTCTTTAACGGTCTTTTGTATAACAAAGTTTGAAATTGCTGATACACGTTAGGGAGATGGTTTAATCCCTTGGGGTGTGACCAAGTGCCCTGGAAATTTGACCTGAGTTTGCAAGAACCATTTGCATGCATTTGTCCAAATTTATGATTAGACCTTATTCTTTTAATCGATTGAAAATTTGTTTCAAATGAGATGTAAAGGAGAAAACAAGCTACTGCTTGAGAGTCTAAAAATTCCGTGCTTAAGCAAAAAGTCAAACTCTTTTCTATCAGCGGACCAGTGGCATAGCTAGAGTCTTTGCCGCCTGGACGGTCCCTACTTTGCGGCCCTTTCTAACTTAATCAAATTCAAGAGTGGTTATTAACATTATTGAACATAAATAAATAAATGAGTAAACCCATTTATTTATTTTGTATAAACAGATTGTACACAATGATAAAACGTATGTTGATTTACATATTTATTTTTTTGCTTTTTTATTACAAAAGTCTTGAATGACATTGTCAAAATTTATATTATCTGTTAGTTCTCTTTCTATTGACAGTATCGCTAGATTTGTTAATCATAAATCACTCATTGTAGAACGAAGATAATTTTTAATTAATTTTAATTTGGAAAAGCTCCGTTCCGTGTTAAAAAAAATCTTAATAATATTACTATGTTGTGAACAGAGCTTTCCAACCTTTGGCTTGCTCTTGTACATCAGGTAAAGACAAAATTCTGGATCCTTTTCCTTTCAATATGAAAACTTTTCTCGTCAATGTCAACAAACTTATTTACTTTACATTCAAAACTTTCATTTAAAAGATTAGATGGTATTGGGCACGCATACTTCGCTGCAAAAATATGTAGTTGCTCACACCGTACTTTTATTTCCTGGATAATTCTATCCAATGACAAAAACATTTCTCTTTGTATTTCTGGAGAAGAAGTTCATTTCCATCAGCATGCGCCCTCATTGCTGTCAGCTTTTGAATCGTCCCCATTGTCACCGCAAGCCCAAGTGGATAATGCACCATTATCACCACCAGTTGTGACATCCGTTTTATCACCAGAAGAAAAGACTGCAAAAAGAAAAAAAAAGTGCAAATATCCAAAAAGAATTATTAAACGAATTTAAAAAAGTAAATGAAAACATTCAAAAAGAATGGACGAAAGTTAATCGACATCGAGAAAAAAGGAATGAAACGATTCGGAAGAATTCCAAAAAGCGGTGATATATTTTTTAAGCTCTAAATCCATATTTATCAATTCGATTATTTTGAAATTTATTTATTATAAAAGTGCCAATAAATCTGAGTCACTATTTTCAATCCGAAAAGTGAAAGTTTTAATTTCCGTTTTCTAGCACTGTGCATAGATATTGTACCCAGACACATTATCATCAATAAATGCATAGGTTCTGCACCTAAGTCTCGAGTCAACAACCTACGCTCTGCACAGAGTAAAACTTTGGGCAGATTTGCTTGTACGGTAAGATCATCGCGATATAGACATGTTCATTGTGTTCATTTAAGAAGTTGTGTAATGCACAACAGCATTAAAATATTTGAGAAATGCTCTCAATATTATTATCAAGGCCTCTTACGAGCCTCCGAAATCTTGCCTTTTAAATGTCCAAAGGCATTCTCCACTACCCTCCAGCTTTTCGACAACACAGTTGTAGTTTTTCTCCATTTCATTTCTCACTGCATTAAATGGAAGTAGTTTCATTATTATGTCAGAGAATCGAAAAGCAGTGTCTCCAATAATAACTATGGGCACATTCACTCCAGATATTTCTTTTGCCATTTGCTTTAGAATTGGGTTTTGGTGTTGTTTTCTTAGGGCTGATCTTTCAAATATTTGCGAATCATACAAAAACACTATAATGAGTGATGATTAAAGAGATTGATGTTATTCTAGGCCTTACTCCCACTTTGTTATGCTAGTACTAAACTATCTGTTTTCCTCTATTTTTATCTAGGATGTTATCTGACAGTCGTAAAATTGTTTAGATTTTTTGGATGCTCCTTACAATTTGTTTATTTTTTTTTTAATGTTTATTTTTAATAATTATTATTATAATTTCTTGAGGTAATTGATAGATAATTTTAGTGTCATACTGTTGTCAAATGAAGTCTTTATTATGTATTTTTATAGTCCTGAAGAAGCGTTGAAATACAACGGAAATCGTTGGTGAAAAGAAGAAAATTTGTTTAAATATCCCATACCAGCTGCATTTAAATTATAAAACTTAGGGATATTATAATTCCCCATACTAATTTAAGCTAATTTAATTCTCTTTAATTTTGTATTGTTTATTTTGCTATTGATTGATTCATTTATTTATGTCAACTGATTACTAAACTATGTATCATCGTTAATCCCAGCGTTATACGTCGCTTTAAGCAGGTTTTTGAAATAAATATAGAATAGAATAGAATAGAATAGAAAAATATTTATTGAAGAACCTCAGCTTACGCTACGTTACAAACGTTAATAGCTATTTGGCACAAGCAGTAGAATCAATTTTTAAGAAGACTAACAAAGGAGCAATGAACAGACTCATTGCAATAGAAACTAATATTAGAATTATAGGTACATTAAGTTATAAAGCTATAGTAAAGATAATGTAATAAAAAGAAAAATGAAAAATGAAATAAAATAAAATAAAACAAAATGAAATACAATAAAATAAAATAAACCCAAAAATAGAGTTAAAGATGACAATAACAGAAACACGGAAGCATTATTCAAAGCTTAAAAGAAAATAACATACAAGATCAGCAGTGAGAATGAACGATTATACAATGATACTAAGTTATAGTGTGAATCATCACATGTAAAATGTGAAGTACAAGATTCGAATTTAAAATAAGTATTACTAAATACTAGATACTAAAGACTAAAGAAACCTTAGTTACAACAAGGATCAATTTATAATAAGATAAAATTTGAAGTTAAAAATTAAGATTTAGATTTGGAGCTTGGAGTTTGTAATAGGAGTCCAAAGGCTAGGAATCGTTAGAGACCACTACAGCGCAGAGCGCCACAGAAAGTACCGATATGCCGACGAGGTACTCATTAACGTGCATTGGTGTCCATAAGGTGAAGTAATGCAAGTTCCTTGAACTGCTTGCATGAGCAGATCTTCCTAACCTCCTCAGGAAGTGAGTTCCACAGACAGACTCCACGTCCAAAAACGTTGTTGGACCCGAATCGGGTTCGTGTTCTCTGAAGGACAAGTCTAGTGCTGTTAAGATTGCTCCATGAGAGCAATTGACTTATGTAACCTGGGAGGGAGCCACATCTAGCTTTATGAATGAAGCACGGAGCTCTGAGCTCTAGTTGTTTATCGAGGGGCTCCGGCATAAACAGCTGGACTAACGGGGAGATATGAGCATATCGCCTGAGGCGAAAAATGTATCTCACGCAGGCCCTAAGTGCTCTGTTTAATTTAGCCATTTCAGAGGCCATCAGGGGGAACATGGCAACATCGGCATAGAAAAAATGTGGAATTATCAGGGAGGTTACCAGGGATTGTCTGATGTGCCGGTCAAGATGGTGCGAGACTGCATATAGAGAGCGAAGGCCGTGATATATCCGTGAACACACTTTACCGATCTGAGGCCGCCACGTGAGATGATGATCCATGAGAAGACCAAGGTTCTTGACAGGTCTTGTGGAGAGAGGGATGACCTCGTTGAGAAGAAGTAGGTTGGGGAGCGCGTCATTATCAATATGAGTATAGTTGTTAATTGAAAATCTTATGGCTTGTGTTTTCGAGGGATTGATAGCTAGCCCACTAGTTTGGCACCAGTCAGAAATACCGCCCAGAGTTGTACCTTGAGTATACCTTGATTTGATTTGATTAATCATTATAACGTCCAAGACTGCCGACATTAATGTACAGAAACCGGTATCTATATTATCTTCAATATTAATAAAAGCACAAAGTTTAATGAAACTCTCACCGGTAGTCAACTAAGGCTAGTAATTGAAGTGTCCAAGCGCGTCTTCCGCATGGGGACTTATTCCAATATGGCAACCATCTAAATAAAAAAAAATTTAAGCGAAAACTTTCAGTTTGCCTAGTGCTCCCAGACATTGTGGAAATAGTAATTGCTGAAAGCCATTTACATAGTCCTTTATAACTTGTGCTTTGAGTGGATAGTAATTTAAAAATTTAGGCTGCAATATTTTCCACCCTTCTTGGCAGAAATCTCACAATATTTCACAAATACTTAACTCTCCGACACCAAACAGTTTTGTGATTCTTCTATACTCTGCGGATGATCCTAATGCGTATAGACCAATCGCAATTCTTTTATCTAAAGGTGTTGCCTTTCGAAAATTGGTATCCCTATTTTCAATATTTTTCAAAAAATATTAAAAACCTGTCGTGACATTCTAAAATTTTCTCTAAAAACTCTTCGTCACTTCTTGCCACTTCTTTCTCCCAGAAGCAACCCGCTCGATATTGAAAATTGCGTTAAACATTATTTCTTAAATATGTTTACATTTTTGAACACATTTACAGTCACTCTGTCGTTGCAAATTTAAAATCCTTTGGATATGCTGTTGTCGATTTCTTTGATAATAATCGCTTTTATTATAAAAGATATTATTTATAATGTTTATTCTGTTTCCAATGCCTATTTCATTTAGTAATATTGTATTTAACATATTTTCTATTATTTTGCTCACTAATTTTTTCTAAATAAAAATTTTGACTTCACTGAAATTTGATATTTGGTATATTATATTATATATGACAGTTGAAATTACATATGACAGTTGAATTATTTCGTAAGATTTCAAAATTACCTTGTCGAAATTACGAAATTTTGGCGCAGTCCAAATTGAATTATATCTTAAATGTAAAAAGAATATAAATCAAACATGCATATTAACGGATCCAACAGAGTCCGAGCTTCTGTCTGTGCCCTGAGGCGGGCAGCTTACTTCTCAGTTTTTGAAAGAGAAGAAGAGGAGTGTTGACATCGACGCATCACAAGAACTGTCTAAAGTTTCGTAAAGTAGTTGATATATTAATTGCTTCCTCAAATTCACGTTTAGAGTGTTAATAAAAAAATGGAAAAACCACAGAAAATGCCCAAAGTGGCAAAGGTAATTTGTAAGAAATTGAAATAAATACGTTTTACCTCAACCTATTTTTTTTTAGGTTAAGAACAAAGCTCCAGCAGAAATACAAATCACAGCAGAACAACTTTTACGTGAGGCCAAAGAACGCGATTTGGAAATCCTTCCACCTCCACCAAAGCAAAAAATTTCCGATCCAGCAGAATTAGCTGATTATCAACAACGTAAACGGAAGGGATTTGAGGATGCACTTCGTAAGAACAGAATGGTGGTTAGCCACTGGATTAAGTATGCACAATGGGAGGAATCGCAGAAAGAAATACAACGAGCTAGATCCATATGGGAACGTGCGTTGGACAATGATCATCGAAATATAACGATTTGGCTGAAATATGCTGAGATGGAGATGAAAAATAAACAGGTAAATCATGCCAGGAATTTGTGGGATCGAGCTGTTACGATTATGCCCCGTGTTAATCAATATTGGTATAAATATACTTATATGGAAGAAATGCTAGAAAATGTTGCCGGAGCAAGACAAGTCTTTGAGAGATGGATGGAATGGCAGCCTGAAGAACAGGCTTGGTTGACTTACATAAATTTTGAACTACGTTATAAGGAGATCGACAGAGCAAGAGCCATCTACGAAAGATTTGTAATTGTACATCCCGACGTTAAAAATTGGATAAAATATGCCCGATTCGAAGAGAACCATGGATTCATACATGGATCTCGTAGAGTGTATGAAAGGGCTGTTGAATTCTTCGGTGATGATAATATAGATGAAAGACTTTTTATTGCTTTTGCGAAATTTGAAGAAAATCAAAAGGAACATGATAGAGCTCGTGTTATATACAAATATGCGTTAGATCACCTTCCGAAAGAGCGAACGCAGGAGCTGTACAAAAATTACACGATTCATGAGAAGAAATACGGAGATCGAGCCGGAATTGAGGATGTGATTGTATCAAAAAGGAAGTTCCAGTATGAACAAGAAGTTGCGGAGAATCCAAATAATTATGATGCTTGGTTTGATTACCTTAGACTAGTAGAAGGAGAAGGCGATGAAAATGTAATACGTGAAACATATGAGCGGGCAATAGCAAACGTTCCCCCGACTAAAGACAAAAATTTGTGGCGAAGGTATATTTACCTTTGGATAAATTACGCTATTTATGAAGAACTAGAGGCTGAAGATATGGAACGAACTAGGCAAATATATCGAACCTGTCTTGAACTAATACCACATAAAATTTTTACATTCAGTAAAATTTGGTTGCTTTATGCTCAATTTGAAATTCGATGCAAAAATTTACAGGTTGCTAGAAAAACCCTTGGAATGGCGATAGGAATGTGTCCTAGAGATAAATTATTTCGTGGATATATTGATATAGAGATCCAATTAAGAGAATTCGAAAGATGCAGAATACTCTATGAAAAATTCTTAGAATATGGACCAGAAAACTGCATAACTTGGTTGAAATTTGCTGAATTGGAAAGTCTATTGGGTGACGTGGAAAGAGCTCGTTCTGTTTTTGAGCTTGCCATTCAACAACCTCGGTTAGATATGCCTGAACTATTATGGAAAGGTTATATAGATTTTGAAGTCTCTCAAGGTGAAACTGAAATGGCTCGACAATTATATGAACGTCTATTAGAACGTACTCAGCACGTAAAGGTATGGATATCATTTGCGAAATTTGAATTTACATCAAATCAAGGTGAGGATAATGATGACATGAATATTATACTATCGCGACGGATATATGAACGAGCAAATGATTCACTACGACAAATAGGCGATAAGGAATCTAGGGTACTACTATTGGAATCCTGGAGAGACTTTGAAAAAGAGAGCGGAACACCTGAGGGATTACAGAAGGTTATTGATAGAATGCCAAGGCGGGTAAAGAAACGACAGAAGATTGTATCAGAACAGGGTTCAGAAGAAGGTTGGGAAGAAGTTTTCGATTATATATTTCCAGAAGATGAGATGGCTCGTCCAAATCTGAAACTTTTGGCTGCTGCTAAAAATTGGAAGAAACAGAAAGGGGTACCGACACAGCCAGATGATAGTGAACTATCGGAGGAGAGCAGTTCTGCTGCATAGGATTATATACAAATATTTTTTGTTTTAAATTTAGTTTTAAGAAATTTTTATTGTGGTATAAATATCTTATATTAATTACAATTTGAGATGTTATAAATGCATCAAAATTATTCCTAATCTCGAGGTGTGTGAATCGACCTTCGATGGATTTTTATTAGAAAATCAATTAAAGGAAGTTATCTGCGAAATCATCATCTTCAGTTACAAATGGATTAGCCTTCCACGCAACTTCTAATCATAAAGCAGTATAGATTGAACTTCAAGTGATATCACACCGGAGTATGAGTAGAAAAAGGCACACCTTCCTTGACTTTTAGTGAATGAGTTAGAGTAACATAAGCTCCTTCCACTCTTGGGTTATTTACGAAAATGTTGGCCGCTTTAGTTTAATTTTATACAAATTTCCTTTTTAAGTGTCCGTGGGTCAAAAATTAGATAGGAAAAACTTGATGTAAATTTGGACTAATATGGGGTGGAATTTTTGTCGAGGACGTTAGTTAGACGTGATTGACTGTGGAAGCGGCGATAGTACGCAACCTTGGCTATTTTTCATTTTGCTCTATATAAATAAAAATATTTAAATATTCCGAATAAGATTTTTAAGGAAAGAAAAATTGGAATCGGCAACCCAAGAAGGGCTGTTACGGGTGTTGCCATACAAAACTTTAGTTTTTCGCTATATATTTGGAAAATTCCTGAGAACGCGTCGACGTGGATAGCTCAAATTTTGTACATAGCATTTTAAAAAAAAAATTGAAATTTAAGTTCAAAAATCGGACCAATTGGGCAGTTCTTTCGTAGGGTTGCCATACAAAATTACGTTTTTAACTATATATTTGGGCTCTGCCTGAGAACGCGTAGAGATCTAAAATTTGATACATGGTGTTTTCATAGCAATGGTAAATAAAATTAAAAAAATTGCCTAAATCGCGCTAACCCTTGTTGTTGCCATACAAAACTTTGGTTTTTCACTATATACACTTAAAACTGCCTGAGAAGGCGTCAGCGTGGAAAGCTCATATTTGGTACACGGCGTTTTCATAGAAATTGCAAATACAGGTCCAAAAGTGGAGCAAATCGGGCATTATTATAGCGACTTAAATATTTGGTATCCGTTTGGGAAAAAAATAATAATTATTTAGAATATAGCGTCGGCTACTGATTGGATTATGACTGAACTTATTTAATTTCACTTTTGTTACCAATATATGTATATAAAGGTATCCAAAATTAACTTTACAACTATATTCAATTAAATTTAATTTGTCTTTTTGTTCAGTAAAATTGTCAAGTAACCGCTTTTTATTTCTCTCACACAATAAATTGTGTATTTTTGTGAGGAATTAATGTGACACCTTTAGAATGCTGCTATGGCAACAAGAAAATGTGGGAAATTAGATTTATTAAAAATGTGGCTATTGCAACAGAAATGTGGGAAAGTCAAGTTTGAGGCTTACGCACTACGAAGCCATAGGTTTTGTTTTTGTAATAATTTTGTATATGTCTGTTAGGTAACGTTTTAGGTCAATGTATGTAACTCGCGTCGACGTAGAGGGCTGAAATTTAGTACACGTTATTTTTTTATATATATATAAACTCATTCGTAGGGTTGCCATACAAATATTTATTTGATTTTTTACTATGTATTTGGGCACTGCCTGAGATTTCACCGACGTAGAGACCAACTGGTAAAAAGAGCGCTATAAAAGCCCTCCTGAAGCGCTTCCCTATTCCAGTTCAATTCTTTTTAACATAGGCATGCCCGCAGAGGCAAGCGCTTTAATCCTGCTCTTAAGAAGCGTGTCTTTTCGAAAGCTTTAATTTTTTTTAATTTCTTCCTCAATCTATATAGCTTGTGCCTCTCTTTTTTAATAATAACTCACTTTTATTACTTAACAAAAATAAAAACTCACAAAAGAGAAATGCGTTTCTTCACACAATAGTGGAAAACTAGATATAATCACCCCTTGTTGCAGTTCTAGCTCATCAAATTATCTTCTATAGAGCTTCCAAGCGATGGCTCTAGAAGCACTTGAGTTAGTTAGTTTTGCTCCTTTGGTTATTTTTCTGGATAGATCAGTGAATATGGTTCTAAAGACCTGCCAAGTAATATCTAGAGAAGCCCTTAAATTGTGCTTTCAGAAGCGGCGATTTTTCGTCCCAACTCACTGAGAAAAAGAGCGCTTCCCGGGAAGCTCGTAGCGTTTCTTTTCTCTATCCTCGTTCATTGCTTTTTAACACAGGCATGTCCGCAGAGGCAAGTGCTTGAATGCCGCTCTTAAGAAGCACTCTAAATGATGACCGAAGAAATGTTTTGAATTTGTCTTTTCGAAAGCTTTAATGAGCTTTTTGGATAATCATCAGAGCGCATCTTCCTTAATGTCATAAGAGGCCTTCAAAACGGAGAACAGTAGTAAGGCGCTTGCGTTTGCTCATGATTATTTGTGGTATTAAATTTTATGAAGTTGATTAAATAAACCAATATTCTCCCTTTTCTTCTGACTTATATTATTCAAAACTTCAAATTATGTACATACTTCTCACCAGTCTGAACATCATATCGAAAATGAGAGATGAGTTACTTCGTATAATAGTGGGAAAATCCAAAGTTTAGAATCGTGGAAAAGTATGTAGATAGATCACCTCTTGTTGCACTTCAATCTGCTGGAGCTCATCAAATAATCTTCTATAGAGCTTCCTCTAGAAACACTTGAGTTACTTATTTTCGCCTTTGCTTATTTTTCATGATAGATCAGTGAATATGCTTCTAATGCGGTGCCAAATTATCGCTAGAAAAGCGCTTAAAATATGCTCCTTTCAGAAGCACTGGTTTTTGATCCCAATGGGAATGAGGAGCTACACACTCTCACACATATGAACGTGTGCACACACACACCCACATACAGATACAGAGTGAAACCCTGGAGTACGAAAAGCCGTTGTGCGCGTTAATCTTTACAATTTCTCTAAGTGTTTATATGATCAACACAGAAGTATCATTTTCAAAGCACAACCTGTTATCTTCTTATCGTTTGATTTTTGAAATTTTTTGGTTGGTTCCGCACTTCAGTACCTCAAATATGACACTTTTATGCAGCATTTGGTATTGGCCAAGTATTTAATAGAGGCTATTTATTATCGTTGTCACATCACTTCAAGTGACACGACTGTGTCAAGTTCATAGGAACACCTAATAAGCGAAAGAAAAATTGACAACAGAAGCAGTAAAAACAGTCAATGTGCGATGACCTCGACTTTTGTCACATGCTTTTTCTTATCGATAATTCTCATAATTTTTTCAGTTAAAATCTGTCTATTCTTCTTGATTTCCCCTAATAGGGGTGTTTATTTAGTAAAGCTTGCACTTCCACTTTTTTTTTTTTAAAGCATTAAACATTCTGTGCCGTATATTTGGTATTCTATCGAGTATCAGAGGAGGATGCATACTTCAAGAATGACATCGAACACTGTAATAATAAGGCTATAGTGAATATACTGTGGATATAGCTAATGTCTTAAAGGAAAATTATATCAACAACATCCTTAAGATTTTGTTTTGAGTCTTCACCAGAATATAAAATTTCAAATTCAAAAAGTTCTTTACTGAAAAACCTTAGTTACCTAAGCCTGTGATAATAAAGATAATCGCCCGCGGCGTCGAAGCCATCCTGACTCTAACAGCTAATTAAACTAGCTCTAGTGTTAGTGTGGTAGCTTAATTCTTTACAGGTTTTGCGATTTACAATTCTGGCTGTATTTGGACTTGATGTCTTTAACACGTCTGAAGGAGAATATTTTCCTAATATGAATTTTACTAGCGATCTGCAAGTTTGACACGACCATAAAAACTAGTTGAGCATTTAGCTTTTTTGGCAAAGTTAGCTTTCTTTACATGAGTATGCACTGAAATTTTGGTTTTTTCGAAGTTGACAGTGCTTACTAGCACGGTTTTACTTGAGGTAGATTTTATATCGAGTCCAGGTGGTTCGATTGCACTAGGAAGGCTGACATGTAAAGTATCTTCCAACTGAATTGTACTACATAACTTAATTTCTTTATCATAAATTAATTAACTGATGTTCTAATGTCCAGTGCATATCCTGAGTTAATGTGTCTTAACTGTGTTATAATATATTTCTATAGTTTTATCTTAATGCGTATCAGAATACATTTAGTCAACAAAACAAGAATTCGTGAATTTCAACAATTCCTAAAGATATACTACTTCAGGTTTCAAAATTCAAAAATTTTCTTAGTGGTACGTTAATTAGGACAAGCAATTAATGTATGTAGATATAATTTTAGAATTATTATTAAATTAAGTTACTGTTCAGCTGTATGTATACAATGTTTAAATTATTATTTTACTTATATTCAGCTTTTTCTTTTAATCTTTTAAATAACTTACTGTTATTTCAGCTTGTCTTAGTTAGTAATGCACATCTTATTATATTGAACATATATGGGCTTATATCTTGCGTAGACTCACAATTCATTAGGTTGACAATTTTGAGAAATTCGCTAGTTCAATTTTAAGGCGTATATATATGTCATAGGCTGGCTATACTAAAAAATTTCATTGTGGTACAGGGTTTTTGCACAGCCGATAATTCCGTTAATTTAATAAAATTCAGTTTAGTTGCTGTCTGTGGCTTAAATTCTATGTGCTAGGCTTATTCTATTGTATGCGCTATAAATTAGTGGAGATTGCTTGAATCTCTTTACCGGCATGTGATTTTGATTTAATTCAAGTTCTCATTTCGCTTTTCGTATGTTAGATTCTCATTGTGCCATTAACTTATATCAGCAGAGTTCGTAACGCTTCACCCCTTTAAGGACGACAACCAACTTGCATTAATCTATCTGGAAATATTCCATATGGTCCTGTAGGGACGTAAGAAGAGGACTGTTACTTATTTGTTACGAGTTGGCTGCCGTCTGGTAAACATGGTATTTTATTTGAATAATTCAAATAAAAGAAACAACAGTAAAATAATCTTAGCAATATTATTATTATTTTTATTTTATACAGTACTACTCATTGTGAGTAATTCTACAAAAGCTGTATTATAATAAAATTTAAGTTACATTGGGTAAAGTCCCTGTTTCAGGTCCCTAAGTTTTATCTGCAATAGAAATGATATGATTAAAAAATTAAACAAGAAAAATAATATAAAAAAAAAACCCAAACTACATTGGACGGAATAAGGGGATAAGGAAAACGGTAACAAAAAACTCAGTTAGCACAAGTTGTAGTAAAATGTATTGTAGAATTATTTACATTAAGTTAGGATTGTAAAACGACAAATCAGTTAGAAAATGTTTCTAAAAGGAATCAACTTCCTCAGGTCGTACGGGATGTGTGAACGGTATCATGGACTTCTTTTGTTCATCACGAGACATCGCTTTTCTCATATCTAAAAAAATAAAAACGTAAATTCAGCAAAAAGTTTAATCTAATAGTCTCAGACCAGTCGAACTAATTAAAGTTAAATTCCATTATAGAATATGTATATGCTTCATCAACGATAATCTTAATTTTAAATAAAAATCTTATAATACCAACTTAATGTAATATTTTGATGGATTCACCTTAGTTTCTCATTGCCACAGTTTGATATAAATTTTATTCTTGTCACTTGATTTTTATAAGACTCCTGGTGGTATTTGTAATTCGAAAACTGGAACTAATTAAAACTTCAACCGGAAGACATGAAAAGATCAAGTGACAACAGTCACATAGGTACATTGTGACTTCTAGTTTATTTGCTATAATTTTACATGTCTTCAATCCAAGGTTCTTTTTTTTTAACTTTGAAGCCGAAGTTCGTCTAACTCTTAAAAGATATATAAAATAAAAAATAAAATAAACTCACCATAAGCATCTTCATCCGGGTCACCGGAATAATATTCTAAAACAGTTCTATAGACAATATAACCAAGATTAGTGTACATGTTAATCGCTATTTTGTTGCTAACGCGAACAAATAAATCCACAAAATATGCCTTTTTCCTTTAAAAAACAGTAAAAACAATAAAAACAAATTTCTCTGCAAAAACATTCATACTTTTCAGAAACATCTTCCAGAAAGTGCATTAACAAAGCAGCTAGCCCAAGACGCCTATAGTCCGGAGATACTGTTAACGCTGTAACATGTCCATGCCAATTTTCACGATGACCCTCAGCTTTTCCCATAACTATAACGCAAAATTTCATATTAATTACTCTAAAATTTTTTTCTTATTTGCCATACTATATCCCATAATTTCTCCGCTTGGGGATTCTGCAACTTGGAAATATTCTGGCCAATGCGCCAGATATTGCATATAAAAAGATAGGCCATAAGTTTCAGTTAAAGGATCTAAATTTCTGAAATTTACAAAACAATGTAGAATGATTTTCGAGCCGCAGCTAGTTTTAAACTTACACGTTATTAAATTTAAACATATCATTGCAAGTAAATGGCCTTAACGTCGTCATTTTCTTCAGAGTTTTGTTAATCAATTGTAAAACAGAACAGATTTTATATCAAAATTACAATTCGTCTACGCCAAAAGTAAACAAATTGTCTTCTTCTTTGTTGACAATTGGAAGAAATAGCACAATCCAGTGGCCGGACTTTGTAACTGTCAGTTTATGTGCACACAAAATTCATGTACACCACCTTTTATCGATTCTGCAAAAGTGGAAATAGTTTTTCGGTCAAAACTGTTTTCACGGTAACCGATATTTTCTCACGCAAATTTTTTTTCGTGAATTTTGAAGAATAAAGCATTAGATTTAAACATTAAAAAATTACAATTAAATGAAACAACATTTACGTCAATAGATAAAAACCCCAATGCTAGGTCCCACACGCTTCACCTTTAACGGGTGAGAGGCATTCAGGGGTAGGAAAATTTCTGATATGCCAAGTTTCGGTCGGAAAGAAAAGGAACACAGCATACCCCGAGGTTACACCTGCAAGTACAGCTTGCATGCAACTTGCACTGCCATACTTCTTGCACGTGTAACCTCTACTGCCATGCTGGCAGTACAGCTTTCAGCGAACTTGCATGCTGAAAAACCATGGCAGCTGGGAGATAGTAATTTGACATTTATACAGTTTTCAAAATGGCGGAAACGAAATGCTTGAGAGAAATTCATAAATTTATACCGGGAAAATGCAATTTTCTGGGATTATTTGCAATACATCATTTACCAACACCTTCATTTTCCTTTTTTCTTGGGTTTTTATCATTGTGATGCTTCCTTTATTGCCATAATTTTCTAATATACGCAAGAGTTTACGTCTCAATGCCATTTTTTAAATGAACTTGCATGCAAGCTGATAAGACATCAACCGTACTGCCTTCCGCTGTCAAGTTAAAAATCGTGTTGGAAGGGTGGCTTGCATGCAAGCTGTACTTGCAGGTGTAACCGTGGGGATAGGAGTCCAAAAATTACCATGAATTTGTGAAAAAAGTTTTTGCGGTGAAAACTGGAACTGGTTCAACGAATTTGGTTCTCATTTAAAGACACTAATTACATGGCGTGTATCTTTATTCTGCTCAGAGCACTCCGAGCGCTCTGAACACCGATTTCTTGTATCTTTTTTTACTTTCAGAGTACTCTGAGCGCTCTGAACGTGTATCTTTATTATTGCTCAGAGTGCTCTAACTAATCGTAGATAAACCTCGGAGCATTTGGAGCAATCTGTCAGTAATACCAATAGAGCGCAAAAAAATCCTATTAAAAATGTGAATACTTCTTTAAATTCCATATTTCCTTTCTTTCCTTCACCCCTTATTTATTTTTATAACTTTATTATTATTATTTATTTATTTTTATAAAGAATTTTGTATTTTCAATAGATATTTCACAAATCATAAGTGCTGCCAATATTAAAATAAACTACCAGAACACTCAGAGCACTCCGAATTTGTATCTTTTTTCCAGAGTGCTCTGAACGATCTAAAAAATCTGTTCGATCTACGGAGCGGAAAAAAGATACACGCCCACAATTTACCACAGATGGCGTTAAAACTAGGAAAGTCCAACAAAAAATAAAATCGTACCGCTGTAATCAAAAGACTCTCATCGAAGAAAAATTGATGTGAGCTTGAAAAATGGCGTATACAATACAAGCCTTTTGTTAGCCGGTCGTGTAGAATTTTTGGTGTTTATTAGCATTTCAAGTAGCTTATTAATTATGAAATGTGCTCTTTATTGTTCATCATAAATTAGTTATTATCTATAATCGGATAAAATGTAATATTAGTGTCATTGTGACCGAAAATTTTTAGTGTTTTCACATTTAGACCCTAACAAATGTGTTTAAAAAATGAGAAGAGGAAACTTCATAGGCTTTCCAAAGTGGGACATACATCAATAAAAGAAAACGTCACACATCAATGACAAGAGCTAGAAATTATTGAAAACATAATTAAAAAGCAAGTTTTATTGAGGTATATATTCCTACAAAATGTTTGCGGGGTGTTTTAATTGAAAGTTTGGTTCTCTTGTTAAAACTGTGAACAAGTTCGATAAAATTTTTGTGTAGATTTTTTGTTAGGTTAGGTTATTGCATAAATATAATCACGCTGTCAAAAAACTCTGGAATTAATTGGAGTGCAATTTAATGGATTAAAAAGAAATTCAAAATGAAAATTATAAGGAATATTTTGGGTATGTTAATTGAAAATTTTAATATCTTCTTTATAAGTATATAGTCTGCCACCGTGCTCATTTTCTTGTATGCACTTTGTCGCCTTATAGTTCTTGAATATCTTTTCACTTTGAGTCTTTCGCGATATCACAAATTGAAAGTTCATCCTCTGTGCTATATAATTCATATTTTTGGTTGAAATTATAAATATTGTGCATAAGTTCCATTCGCTTTCCATATTCTTCACTCGCATTGCAAATGGCTGAATTTGAAATAAAAGTACCAATACAAATATATTTTAAAGTGTGTTTGTGATATGAAAATATAATTATACGAAGTTAATGATGTATTTGGAGGCCTACTTAATTTTTGTAAATATTTGGTACTTCGCAAGAACAATTTTCTTAACACGACAAGTACGCTCAACGTTGGGTCACTGCATTTTCATTTCAATGCTACCAGCAGAAAATTTCTAGTGCAGCTAAAGAATTTGACATTTGCTAGGAGCGCGCGCGATGAGATTTCTTTCAGGTCGTCGTCGTTCATTCTTTGCTTTTCTCTTGGTGGCTGCTGGTGCTGCATATATCGCCTCATTGTGGTGTGTGTGTTTTGACGGCTGCTGCTATTTGGTGGAATTGGAGCTTTCTTAATTCTTTGCGAGGTGAGTTTTGACGAGGCCCACTTGTATAATGTAAGATCTGAAGAAGATATTTATCCATAAGGTCTGTTGACTTCCTGTAAATTTTAAATATTCAATAAATCGAAGCCTCCCTGCTTTTCATATTTCCATTAACACATCTGTCGGAAGTGGATATCGTCATTCCTGAATGTGTGTAATATATATAATTCTGAATACCTTAGTATGCGTGCTGTGTTTCAGCTCAGGAGGGACCATCACGCTTTGCTTTGCCGTTGCCAGATCCAGATGAGCTAAGTTATACCGATACAGTTGGGCTTTGGGCACCTTCTGCCACTTTATTGCCCGTATTTTATCAATTGTTAACAGCGATTGATATCTAGGTGCAGTTACATTCTTTCTCCATACATGTTCTCATTGCCAGACAATTTTATGAAATGATTAGAAAAATTTGTTTATTTTAGTTATTGATATTATGATTTTATTAGACATTCTTTATAAAATTACATTATGTGATAAAAAGAGATAAGGGAAAATTTGTCAAACGGATTAGGATCATACCTAGCTTATGTGTTAAGATTATGACACCTACATAGGTAAATAAGCAATGGAAATAGAAAACTGAACTTCAACGTCCTTCTATCATTTCCGAACCTTTGTAATGTAATGTTTTTGCATGTATTTATTTGTGCAGTGCCTCCCTAAATTCATTTAAATCTGAAGCTCTGGACTTCCTGACAGCAGCTATCTAATGGCCTTCTGCCTTATCCTATCAATAATCGCTGTGTCAATATAGTCTCCAGTTTTCCATAATTTATTCTTCAGTTGCCTCACATCCTCCGGTCCCAGGATTGTATTGTTTATCAGATATCCATCATTCAGAAGCTTCAACTATCTGTGCTGCACCTTTGCACTTTGCACTGGACTATGCTGTACATTAAGCTACTACTTCTATATTGTTATATTTTTATATTCTATTTTATACTGTACTATATATTAAGTCTAATGTTATTTGCATTATTTTATTATTTGTTTTGCTAATATGTAAATCTACTATGTAACTTTCTAAGATGTGCCCAGCTCTATGCGTGCCTTTGGCAGGGGTTCTCAAATAAATAAATGTTTATGTGCATATTATCTAACCCCAGAGTTAGTTAAGACGCCAAACTTTTTGCACGTCGCGCACGAAAGTCGACTGGCAAGGGAGGTGCGCGGTGTTACCCCGCACACAGTTCTTACCTAGCATTTTCGTGAAAAATCTATGCCGTCTGAACTAGCCTCAAGTAGGCATTCGATCCAAAACAGTTAAAATGCTTTACTTCATTAGTATAGTAAGTTCATATCTTTTTTAATAGCTTAGCAATATTTTTGTTCGATGAAAACACCGTGTAAATTTTTCCCAAATTTACCAGGAGTTTTGTGCACTCATCGAATAAGTTTTTAAAACACCTGGTATACCTATCGTAATGGCATTTCTCTCTGAGTATAATTAGGTCTGTTCATGTACTTCTCGGGTGTTTTCGCTCGCATTTTGTAGATTTTGTACGACCTAGGTGAACAGTGCAAATCAGTTTCAAATTCTGCCGCCTTTTCCATTTTTTCCTTGACAATTTAAACTTCTGACATTTCTCGATTTCAAATTTTAGGTCTGTCCGCGTAGTTTTTCAAGTAAAAACATAAAAACGTCAATGATAAAGAGAGAAATGCTTCGAGTAAAAATTTGCAAATATTCAGGATCTGTAATACGACGTGAAATGTTCCTAGCACATGTACAATAAACGAATGTAATTTACCATTTTGAATACGTTGAAATATTCTTGGAGTACATTCTACTTCTACTGGAGGAGGAGAATAGGTTTTTCCATTTTTTTTAGCAGTAGTAGATAGTAGAACCGTGCGTTCAGGTGCACGCAGAATGTCACATTTTTACACACCATGCCGTTCAAGCGACCGAAGCGTTGTCATTTCCCCAGCACATTTTACACTACGGTCTGATAGTGTCGTGTCTCTGTGCGCTTAGTAGGTTTGACGTTTAGCGTAGTTTTATTCTTAAAGAACTTTCAAAAATGACATTTCGAATGTAAGTGCACACCAACCGTTCAGGTGCTATCCCTACTTTTTCAATGATGTGATGTGCGCACCGATGTGCTTTTCAGCACATCGGTGTGTACACCTGGAGCACGCTCATAAAGTAGGCTGCAGCCGGCTATGGTAGCTGTAGATGTGGCTATCGTTGTTAGAAAATGCAATAGCCAGTTTTTTGACTTGGCTAAATGACAGTCTCTGGCGTTCGGAAAATCATAGTAGTCGGAGCGCGTTCATGAAGTCGGCTGCAGTCACAATCGCAGCCAGGCATAGCTGCGTGTAGCTGCTCCTGACTTTATGAACGATTATAGCCATTACTAGCTTCAGAAATGTCAGCATTGGAGTACGATTTACATTTCATGTAAATATACAAAACACAATTTATTACCTGCTTCGTCTATTAAATCAATAAATGGCTCCCCACGCTCATTAATATAAATGGTTACATTTTCCATTATTACAATAATATTTCTTTTCCTTTCTGTAATTTAAAAATACCAACAAACAAAAATGTCAAACAAAATGCGTTTGTATTAGTTAGCTATACTGGGTAGCACTCTCAAGTCGGTACCGGCTGTAGTCGACTACGAGACTGGCTACTATGATTTTCCGAACGCCAGGGACTGTCATTTAGCCAAGTCAAAAAACTGGCTATTGCATTTCCGAACGACGATAGCCACATCTACAGCTACCTTAGCCGGCTGCAGCCTACTTTATGAACGTGCTCCCGGTACTCACTTGAGAGTGCTACCCAGCATAGCTAACTAACGCAAACGCATTATGTTTGACATTTTTGTTTGTTGCTATTATTAAATTACGGAAAAGAAAAGATATATTATTGTAATAATGGCAAATGCAACCATTTATATAAATGAGTGTGGAGAGCCATTTATTTATTTAATAGACGAAGCAGGTAATAAATTGTTTTTTTTTGTATATTTACATGATATGTAACTCATACCCCAATTATGACATTTCTGAAGCTAGTAATGGCTAAAATCGTTCATATAGTCAGGAGCAGCTACACGTAGCTTTGCGTGGCTGCGAGATAGCTATGACTGGCTGCGACTGTGGCTGCAGCCGACTTTATGAATGCGCTCCTGAACGCACGGCAAGTAATAAATTGAACAGAGGGGAAAGTGACGTCAACAATTTCTCTCAATTTTCGAGTAAACACTTACAAAAAGTTTTACAAGTATTAATCGTAAAAAGTTATTTATAAAATGTTTGAAGACAAATAAAATGTACTCTAGCTATTTTTCTATTACTTTTCTTCTAATTTCTGCTTAAGAAGTAATTTATATGTCCCAATCAGCAACACATTCTCAAATGACAACTGTCAATCCAATTACCCCGAGAAATTTTAAGTGTAAGCTCGGGGTAGCTCAGGTTTTTCAAAAAACAAGATATTCTAGCGCGGTGTAGCCCTAGGTTTACCCGGGGTTTTCATAAAACAGACCTAATGATTTTATTATGGGCTAAATTGTCCACCAATTCGTCCCCAACAGCCCAATTTGCGACCGTCCAGTCACTGCCTTCGTGAAGTTAACATGGATTCAACGAGAACTCAACTAAACTTCGTAACTAAATATCTTTTTGGCTCTTAACTGTCACTTCAACTATATTGGATCCGTTCTCAACTCAATCTTTCAACCCCGAATCGAAAACTCAACTCAATCTTTCAACTCTCCATGTAAAGGCCGCTACACTCGTTCAAGCAAATCATATAATAGAAATTTAAGTTAATTTCCGAAATAACCACATCAGTCGCGAAATGGATCAATGATTACTATCATGAGTCAGTTTGACTTTAGTGGTGGACGCAGATTAGTGCTGAATTCTTTACCCTGACCAAAATTGCTGCCTACAAGCTGCACTTTATTAATTACTGCGATTTAATGAAGCGTAGATAAGGGCATACTGCTACAACGGTAAATTAAGCACTGTTGGACATTCGGCTAGGAGAGTAGCTAGCATAAAATATAAAATTCGAAAATAACATTACAGGATAAATTGTCTGGAAGACGTCTTAAAGGCAGCTATAGGAAAACCTGAACATCATCAAGTCCTGATGATAGCATTATAAACGCAGTTCAAAAAATTGTGCAAGATGATGGCAGCACTACATCTTTCAAAAATGTGATGACCAGGACAAAAATAGTACCTTTTCCTGAAAAGAAATTCAGTACTTGCACATCAAATTCCCGAAAGCCTAATTAAAGGTACAGTTGTGGTTTCTAAGGAGGTTTTTCAAAAATGGTTTAATGAATTGAAAAATTATATAAATGGAGAGGAAACTAGTTTTTCTCCTTGCCCAAAAACAGAAATATTCAAAATTGTATACCTATATAAAATTCAACAGACAGTGGGGTAGTGGTTCTATTAGTATTTACCGCAAGTGTTAGCAGTCGTTCCTATGGTTGTACTCTCCTATGTACGAAAACCCAGAATATTGGTTTTTAGATCGTTCTGAATCAGGTTGGATGAGAAGCGACGTATAAATATACCTACACGACTAATTAATGAAAAAATTCAAAAACCTATAATTATTTTGTTGATGGCCACAAGTCTCATTTAACATTGAAGCTAGCTAGTTTTACAGCACAAGCGAGATAATTTTATACATTTTTATATTGTTTTTATTATGCTAGAACTAGCAGATGCTAGTGTTTTCAAACAGCTGAAAACAGAATGGAAAAAACTGTTAGGGAATGACAATGTAAAACAAAAAATGTTAAAAAAATCGTGACTTTTCCATGTGTCTAAATTAACGTTATTCTTTTTGTTTTAATGGTAAGTTTTAAATAATAACATTATGAATAATATTGTGATGTGTTTTAAATAAAAATATATCGCATTTACTTCACTATGTAATTTATTTACTTAGAGCTAATAAAAAGCGTTTCTTTTGTATCACATCTCTGCTTCTACTGTTCTAATCTCGAAATACTGTTCAAGATACTATGACAATTATTAAGTAAGTAAGTATTAAATAGGTAACTATTTTCCTACAAAGAAATTAATTTTAGTTACTGATTTGAGTTCATTTGGAAGTACATTAAAAAGCTTAAGACCTTTGTAGGTACATCATTGCATTTTGAATTGTCGGTAATCACATCTTTATAATCTAAGGTTATTAGCATTTCTCAAATTATCGCAGTCTTCATTTGCAAATATGTCCTTAAATATTTAGAGAAAATGTCTATCTGACTTTTAAAAAACTATTATCAGTGCATTTAGTTTTAGTCTTTGCTCAATCGTCATCCAATTTAGCGTTTGCAGCATTGATTTAATGATGTTCGATATCCACATTTTAGCACCATTAAGCATTCTTTTATGTCAAACAGTTGATAACTATCATAATAACTTTGGTTAGCACAGAAAAGTGTGGTTGTACAGTAATCAAAATGCGGAAGAACCAGCTCATTGTACAGCATTATTGCACTATTTAATGTCAATTGACTCCTAATTCTACCTATATATATTTACGTTAAATCGCAAGTCTATCTCTATATACTGAAAAGCAGCTCGGTATATGGTCGATGTACACTCAGTATATAGTACATTGGAACTCAGTATTGAAATTGCGAAAAGTGTATGTGGTATACGAGTTTATTGCAATATGACCCTAGTTATAAACTATAATTATTTAATTCACGAACGTTTTAGAACCGAATTTTATACTGCAATGTTGGCTGCCAATTGTATTTGACACTTATCAACTTGAAGTGTCCATTTCGTTTTTATTTTCCATATAGACAAGTAATTTGACAATAATTGCTCTCATTTTGTACGTGCCCGGAACTTTCTTAAGTTAAATGTAAGTTCTCCAATTAATTCTCAGTATCGTAAACCGCAAGTGTGTCTCTGAAATTCTATTATTGCAATATGAAAATCTCAATTTGAAATCGCAAGTCTGTCCCCGATATAAGAGCCCAATCCTTTAATACCCTAGAATCTAGATGATGAAATCATAGACTATAGGTACTAAGCTTGTCATTCCGTTTGTAACCCATAGAAATAATGATGGCAGAGCAAAATGGATTGGACACGCACGCATAATATTAAAAGTTATTTTGATTTTTGCGTGAACGTCTGTCCTCACTTTAACTCGAGAACGCGTGTTCTTAGAGAGCAGAAATTGCCGTGCAAAAATTTCGTTTTTCACTATATATTTGGACACTGCCTGAGAACGCGTGAACCTAGATAGCTGAAATTTTGTACAAGGCGGTGTCATAAAAATAGTAATGTTAAATGCGCAAATAATATACACTTTGTATTTTTTTTTTCCGTTATATAGTGACTTCTTACTCACTCGCTCATTCATTCACCGTCTTAAACATTCGATCACAACCATTGAATAAATAAATAATAAGGAAACGGCATATCGGGTGAAAACGTAAGCCACTCGACGAAATGTATTAGTGTGCTCTGTTTGTATTCGTTTCGTCATGGGAGTAATGAAATTCTTACATTCTGAAGGGGAACATTTTTTATAATCCAAATTCCTATGTAAAATAAACAAATTTTTAGCTCCCCCTTATTTTCAGATAATATTTCTTGGCGTTACCTTTGTATGACTGGAATAATTTAGAAACGAATGACAATTCAATTGTAAACAAACAAACCGGCATTGGTAAAATGTTATTTTTTTTGCCATGGCTGTTTATTTTTATAAATATTTCACTTTTATTTTGTTAGAAACACTATAATTAATAAGTAAAGCTATTAAAGTTACTTAAAGAATGAT
This sequence comes from Dioctria rufipes, assembly GCA_963924295.1. Classification (NCBI taxonomy): domain Eukaryota; kingdom Metazoa; phylum Arthropoda; class Insecta; order Diptera; family Asilidae; genus Dioctria; species Dioctria rufipes. Next base: position 164,001,982 of record OZ002742.1, on the reverse strand, counting down.
TTCCCACGACAATAACTCTGTTCGTTCCTACAGCACAGCACAGCGCACTTCATTACGGTTTTTTAAGACTCTGCAGTCTCTATTACATAAATAATCGTTCACAAATGTATATTTTACACTAATTTTACACTACTATTAAGAAAATATCCTATTAAATTATTTATTTATTAGAATATCGCGAATTCAAATCCGATAACTTCTTTTCAAAATAATGAAATGACAGAATGTTGAACTGACACAAAATAGCAACGACGCCCTCTTGTCACCCGTTCGGATCGCATAGTTTAAAAAACTTTATTCCGTATTTACATTTTTTATTTTTTATATATTGCCTGAAATGTAATCTTCCACTAAATAGAAGCAGAGATTCATTTAGTGATAAGGCTCTCTTCGGAGCGTACGTTCTTCGGCTGCTCCTCTTGAACTCTTCTACAAATGAATAAACGCTGCCAAGGTTTTTACCGTTAATATCAGGATTCACATTAAAATTGCGCAATATTTGCTCAAATCTACGACCAGACATGGTATGTCGAAAAACTGGATGCCAATATAACGAATATGTTGAAAAATTGCCTCGTATATTAGGTTCTCCAATATGACCACTCAAAAGCCACAACCCTAAAAATTTCATCAATTCCTCTTCGTCAATATCTTTAAATATTTTATGTCAGGCGTTTCTAGTTTGCGGAGCTTTATTTGCAATGTTTGCTGCATACGTATTTGTATATTTGACTAACATATTCCTCATTTCAGAACTGAATATTACATCGAATACCTTCCGAAGTGTTGCATTTTTCGTAATTTTTAGTTTGATTCCACTGGTGCTCTCATCGAACTCAAAATCAGCTATATCAAGCGTCGTCTGTGTCCACTCATCTTCAGAAACTAAAGCTTGTGCTCCTTGTAATTCCTGATCCCTGTCATTATATTCTTCAACCGATTCACTGTTATCAGAATTACTTAATACACATTCCAAATCTTCACTACTACAATCATCTGAAGAATAAAACTACACGTTTTACTCTCCTAGCCGGTCTCTTGAATAAATCCATTTCTTGATACTATAAGGTTTACATTAAAAGCAAAACAATAATGAGATTACAAGTTACAATATTTACCTGAGCTTACTACTTTTTACACCGAAATCGTTTTGCCACATTCACTATAAAACTGTCGCAGAACGTGTTTACGTAGAATAACTCTTTTTAAATCATAGTATGAAAGCTTGAATAAAATAATACTGCGCATGCGGTAGTGACGCTTACTGTGTCGTTCAGTTTTCGTGACGCGGAGTGCAATGATTGGGCAATCCCGCACGAGTATTCTTGATGCAGTTTGCAAACAGGTTTTCTAGGGTAGAGGTAAAAGAAGCAAAGTAATTTCTATACATTTTGGAGAGTTATTTCTTTGCTTCTTTTACTTCTTCTCCCTAGAAAACCGGTTTGCATACTGCATCAAGAATACCCGTGTGGGATACGCATTCAATGATACCAATATTGACAATAAAACGACGGCAGTCGGATTCTTGTATGTATGGTGAGCGTGGATTACACTGCCAATATTACCTATAAGTTTTTCCATCGTTTTGATTATTCAAATTATAAACAAAAAATGTACTGCATATGCAGTGGTGACCCACTAGAGCAACATAAAAATACTGCATATGCAGTAGCCGTCCGCGAACGTGTTAAAATCAATTTTAGGATTCCTATTTAAGAAATACTATACCTACAATTTTCAGTAACTGGCTGCGAAAAGAAGCAGAGCTTCTATTTCCGGCCATGACCGGCCGTCCAAAATTTCTTTAAATTAAAAAAAAAAAATCACCTAATATAATACTGTTTGTTTACTGCAAGAAAAACATACTATAGAGGCCTATTCTATTCTATTCTAAGTCCTTAAAACCAATTATTACTTACCTATTCGGTATACCTCGTCTAGTTAAGAAAATCTAGAACCTTCACGCATGTGCTTGAGGCGTGAAATACAATTGCGACTTCTCACTCGACTTCGACTTGATTTTCGGTCGAAGTCGACGCTGAGGTGAAATTTGTAATTAAATTACGACTTCGACTTTGTCAAGGTGCAATTGCTGTTGCTGTCATTTTGTATTTGACGTTTGTGTGAATCGCGTATTAAAATGGATTTTTCTGATCAAGTGCATTTTTTTTTATTAATTTGTGCCGTGTATAAGGCTTTTAAAAATTTATGTGCAATCTCGCAAAGCCAAAGGACAATATGGGTGCGGGAGATATTCGAAAAAAATGAGAGGGAACTCCACGGGTTTTTCACCCAGGCATTTAGTGTCATTAAATGTAGGGATGAGCCGCAGTTTTATAAGGCTGTGCGGATGGGCGTGCCACAATTTAATTTACTATTACAGTTAATTAGGCCGAAACTGATGAAAAATTCACGGAGAGAAGCTATTGATCCAGAATGTAGATTGGTTCTTACTCTCATGTAAGTATTTCATAATATTATTGCACCAGGCAGCATTTCAAAATAATATGCAATTGCAGTTACTTGGCTCATGGAGCCCCAAGGCAGATTTTATCTTGGGCATTTAAAATGGCTGTTTGCACTGTTGGAAATATTATTCTAGAGACATGTGACAGCCTGTGGGATGAATTATCTGCTATTTATCTGTCGCAGCCTAATGAAGACGAATGGAGACGCATAGCTGACGAATTTTATACTTTGAGCGGGATGCCTAATTGCGTAGGGGCCATTGATGGGAAGCACGTTAATATTAAGTGCCCTCCGAATGCTGGCTCCGAATATTTTAATTATAAAGGACATCACAGCATAATTCTATTAGCTGCTTGTGACATAAACTTATGCTTCACAGCAATTGACATTGGGGCATACGGAAGCCAAAGCGATGGAGGAGTTTTCTCAAATAGTGTTTTCGGGAAGCAAATCTTAAATGAGACACTGCCACTCCCAAAGGACAAGAATTTGCCAGACTCAAATATAATGTTTCCGCATTATTTCGTCGCAGATAGTGCTTTTCCTCTGAAGAGGAATTTAATGCGCCCTTTTCCCGGAAGAGGATTGCGGGCTGACGAAGAGTATTTTAATACTAGGCTTTCAAAGGCTCGAAGGCTTATTGAAAACTCTTTCGGTGTCTTAACCAGCAGATGGCGCATATTGTTTACTACTATAAATTGTTATCCTGATAACGTCGACAAAATAGTGAAAGGAGTGGTTTTGCTGCACAATTTCTGCAAAATGAATGACAACGCTTACTGCCCCACGAATTATATTGATCATTTAGAGAATGGAATCATAGTAGAGGGTCTTTGGCGGCAAGAAAATCAACAACTACGACCTTTCAAACAAAATACTGGACTGAATGCTTCTAGAAATGCTTTTAGGTTAAGAGATGTTTTAAAAAATTATTTAATTAGAAATTAAAACACGAAATACTGAAATAAAAAATAAATATATTTTCCAAATTCAGTCTTTTTTACTTCACAGCTTCGATCACATCTTTCTTTGCTTGTAAAATGAACACATGTATATATATATATACTTATACTAATTACTAACTGAAAAACTAAAAAAAGCACCTCCACCAGAATAAATAAATCACTAAATTACATTTTTTTTTACTTCACAGCTTCTATCACATCTTTCTTTGCTTTTAAAATGAACACATGTATATATTATTTTATTACTAACTGAAAAACTAAAAAAAGCACCTCCACCAGAATAAATAAATCAATAAATTACATTTTTTTCCGAAAAATAATGTTTACGACATTTCACACAAAATTGCGCTTTTAGCAATTATTGTTATTGCGCTGAGCTTCGCCTATAACCCGCATTGTGTTAGTAAGAAGCTCTTGCTGGAGTCCCATCCACTGCATTATATCCTTCACTGTTGCCACGAGTTCTGAAAATTCACTTCCCGCTTTTTCAAGGATATTTGTTTGAGCGGCAGCTTTTCCTTTCTTTGGGCCTGGTTTTGTTGGCGTATAAGATGGTAAATAGTTCAATGAAGCCGATGAATCGTCGATATCATGATATGATGGTTGTGCTATATCATCAGGTAAACATTCTTCTATGATGTCGTCAAAAAAATTCTCAGGTTCCGCTACCACAATTTCTGGGATTGCTTGGGATACATTCCTTTCAGCCGTGTGTGTTCTATTAAAAAAAATTTTTTTTTTATAAGATTGACATAAATTGAAAAATATATTTATTAGCTTACTTTCTTGGCTCCAGGCTAGAATCTAAAAATTTTAGGTGGTCATAAAATCGCCAAACGGTGTCATAAGTAGCTTCACTCCCTGATGCCGCTTTTTTTTTATTTTTTTCCATCCTGTATTTATCGCGCAGACTCCTCCACCTCTTTTGGGCCCTTTCAGCTAAAATAAACAATTTTGTACACATAAGCAACGCTACGAAGGAATGCAGATAAACAACGCTTACCAGTAATATTTAGTGACTCGCTGATTTTCTTCCAAACTTTTTCCTTTACGTGGACATTTCTGTATGCCTTACTTTTAATGTTCCACAATATTTCCTGATCCCTAACTAACTCGATTAATTTTTCCTCCATAATTTCACAGCCGAACCAAAACATAAACAAACCAGAAGTGCCGGCTAATTTGGCAGATGTAATTGAACTGAAGTTGGTTGCAGGAGACACCAACTTTGAACTTTGAGCAAAGTTTATTTGCAGTCGAAGTCGAGGTCGAAGTTGCAATTGTATCTTGCCACATGCATTAACCATTTGGGCAAAGTCGAAGTCGACTGCGAAGTCGCAATTGTATTTCACGCCTGACACCACAGTTCACTAACTATTGAACATGAAGATTTTGTCATACTGCATGTATATTAAATTGTTTTTTGTATATATAGAAAAGGTTTCTAACAATCCAAATTAAACAAAAAATGAGTTCTGCAATGCCAGGAGCTACGATAGCAAGTGAGGTATTTTTTGATGCTGCAATAGATTGAAAACTATGCATAATACCCCGAACAGTACCATATAACTCAATAAATGGTGTGCTAGAAGCACTTTGAGTCATACATAACGTTTTTTTTTTAAAAGTGTGGGCGGGAACTGGGGTTGCCGAGAATAGATTACCTTACCCTATTTGGGCATTATTTGCATGAATTGAACTCTGACAACTGAACTTTAACTCAACGATCCTGTTTTGCTCACTTTAGGGGTAGCATATACCAACATGAGCATGTACTATGTATGTTTCCATGAGCTAAAATTGAGTTAGCGCTAAGTTTTGCTGGTTGAGTTAACTCAATGCTGTTTCCATGAACGGCTCTTGAGTTGAATTGACAGCTGAAATATTTCGTACAAAGTAGCTTTGTGTTGGATAAAACACCCATCCGCACTTTTCTAACAACTTCAACTCGACTGGTTTCGTAGAGTTAACATAGATTCAACGAAATTCAACTCAATTCTCGTTTCCTCGGATTCAATTCGGATTGAAGTTAACATTTAAACATAGTAATGAGGATATAGAAATATCTGCATTTTAAGGTAAATATGTCGTTTTATGGCATGCCATAAAATGAACTGGATGCAAAATGGTGCACTTACCCTACAACATAATATTTTCACAAGGTGGGATCCGTGTATTCCCATATCAACAGCACTGAGAGGTTTTTTAAACAAGGCTAGCTTGATATTATGCTATTTCTGAATTCGTGAAACCTCAGTTAAAAAGCTTCTCTCATATTTAAAATTATTATTTGGAAATAGCGTGCTATGTCATGTCAGCTCGACCGACACTCGCTTGACGGCTAGTCAAAACCGATTTGTTGCCGACTGGTCGAACCGCATGTGGCTCGCGAACTGCAATTTGCCGATCACTGTACTAGACCATTACCATTTTTTTCGCATCAATGGTAGTTTGGGTGATATAATGAGGTGAATTTATACAAAACCGACGAACGCTGGAAATATGATAATGTTTCAAATTAAGTAAAAATGTGTCTGCGCTTTCCCAAGAAAGCGAAAAAGAAGAAGAAGAACCAAAAATTTGTTGTCACCATCGAAGTATGGAGAAACTATGATAATGATCTTTATTATTATTCCATTAGGATTTTGTTATTTTTAAACAAATTTTCGATCACACTTTTCTTCGTTTCACATAAAATTATGAATTAAGACATCACATCCGCTGACACATTTTGCACCTCAACCAGGATCTTATTGCAAGATCGTTCTTCTTTTTCTCCAAATCTTTAATTTGTCGCATATTTACAATTAATTATTGCTGTTTAGCTTACATTAAAGCTAATATATTTGTCACTTCCATTTCCAAATTGTTAAAAACATGTCAACTGAATAGAAATGTCAAAGTAGGTAAAATCTAGATATCAATACCCCATGTCTGTCATAAGAAAATAACTTTAAATGGTACTCTAATAAATATGTATACAATGCAGCAAGCATAGCACCCCTAATGATCTACTTGATAAATTTGGGCGAAAAAGCCTTGAATAAATTTGAAAACCATCCAAACCCAATAGTCAATAATGTATTCACTGAAAACAGAAACGATTCTCTGACTGACAACTACTACATCTCCTCCATAAACATACTCCACGAATCCACCTTCAACTCATTCTTTCCCAGCTCTCCAAATCAACTAATGATCCCCTTCTACACAAAAGCTTTATTAAATAATTACAGAGGATAACATTGTACCTCATGTACTAGGGAACTAGTTTCCGCCTTGTGTAAACCAAAGTAATAATAATGTGATAAAAGTACACCCAATTAATAGATCTCTATAGTCGTATGTACCCATAGTCAATTGCAATATTTAACCGAAACAATCATTTGTAAGGGTAATTCACAACCATTTAGATACTTTACCTTAGTATCGGGCCTCAATGGTTCTTGTTACAAATGTCATTTAGTTTTAAGGTATTTTTAGTGTCATTTAGACAAGTATTTTCTGTATACCGGGAGCAAGTATACTCTATACACTAATCCCCAATGTTATAATCATAACCATAATACTTGGACTAGCAATAGATGAATTTTCCACCTATTATATAATCCCTTGATTGTAAAGCCAGGCATATCAGTAAGTCAGGCAGATATATACGTACTTCTGTGCGGAATTAGGTTTAAGATTTAAAAAAAAAGAAAATGTGTATTTTATAAATTGGACTCAATAAATCAAACTTGAACTTGTCATGTCACTCATACCAAAACCTTGAGTTCATTCTTCGTGCAAGAGAAAAAAAAACGTTATTCTTTTGTGTGTACCTTCACACTGCATCCACAGATTGCAACTACTCGATGCTACTTTCATGGCTCCTCTCTGCACTTACTACGAGCAAGAGGTTAGAAAATGGATGATCGCCCACCCTGGGAGACAGGTAACAGCTTATCAAGTGGCAAAACTCTTTGGAAACTCATTTGCCAGAGCAGCTGTGGTGGGAACAGCCATTAAGGGTTTTAAATGCAAAGGAATTTTCCCAGAAAGTCTATCCCAGAGCATTTTACGCTCCTGGTGAAACTAAAGAAATACCTATGCAAACACAAATGGCTACAGCAACGGAATCAAATACCACCCCACCCCCAACGTCAGAGGCTGTCAGGTTGTCACAATTAAATTGCCATCCCCACCCTCAATGCCAGAGGCGGACAGGTCTGGTGATCAGCCTTCAAGATCCTCTGATCTCCCAACAGCTTCAACCGGTCCGCGTGTTCCTTCAACAACAGGTCGCTCTAGATTTAAGTCGCTTTCGGTTTTTAAAATATCTTCCAATCTTTTTAAAATATCTTCCAATCTTGAATTGAAAAGAAGCAAAGAAACAGAAATAGAGGAGAAACAGTAATTCTTACAAAACAGAACTTGAACAAGAAGAGACTGTCAAGATGAAGAAAATTAAGACAGCAAGAAAACCTTTTGAAGCATCAACAGCATCTAAGGTTAAACAAAAGAGACGGAAAAAGAAACAGGATATCTCTTCCTATGAGAAAATAACGGAGAAGGTAATGAGGGAAGGCCATTCCACTGAAGCGTGCTTATTTTGCAATGCGGTAAATGTTGAATGTGTTGTTGGAGAAGGGTGGATACAGTGCAACGTGTGCAGACAATAGGTTTGTTCGATGAAAACACCGAACAGACCTATTGGGTACATGAAGAGTGCAGCGAATATGATAGAGAAGGAAAGTTTGTATGCCACTTTTGGGATAATGTCACTGCAGAGATCACATTGATAGATTGATTGAAGAACTTTAACTTACCTCCCGATTCTATATAAGAGACTTTTTTTAAGAGATCTCTTAACCTCCTAAATTTAGCAAGTAAGAGATTTTAGCAGAATTAGTATTCTACATAAATTTTTGTGGAGAAACATTAACTTTAATAGGTTAATAAGAGGGTTTGGAGAATCTTTCAATCAGCCCAGCTATTAAAGACGTTTACTTTTCAAGAAGGAAGAAGAAAAAGTAATGTTTTGGTGAGGCGATGATGGCAATATGACCAACCTACACGTAGCTATAATTGTGTGCGTCTTTAATCAAGTTACAATTATCAATATAAATAATAATTGTATGATAAATTCACAGCACGTAATGATAACAACAGCATTTTCGTATAAACCTTTAGCAAAAAAATTAATTGATACCAAAACTTTAAAGTGACGATAATATTGTCGAGTAACGGAGATTATCGTAAGGCTATGTCATTTCATCACTTTAAAGCAGGGACCGGAAATAACTGTTATTTTGAAAATTTTAAACAAAAAAAGATGGGATAAATCATAATCGTGGAATTTAGTGGAATATATGTACGAAAAGATGTCTGGTGAAACTCATTTCGATTCCTGTAAAGCTTACTTTTTATAAAAAAGCCAACCTGGGTTCTTATTTTCAGGGACCAAATCAGTTATGAATTTTTACGAAAAAGCTGGTAATACTTTTAAAGCTAGAAAAGCAAGCGCAACGGCTTGATACTTTTTTTCGGTAAAAATATAAAAAGCGAGCCCGGCTTTTTATTTTTTCTAGCAAACCTTTTTAGCTTCAAATTAGTATCAGTCAGGAATAACAAGTAAAGTTGGCTTTTTTCGTGAAAAGTCATAACTGATTCGGTCCCTGCTTTAAAGGCAAAAGATTTTAGTATTCTGAAATTCTATACAGCCCAGAAATAGCATAGTGATTCAAGTCGTCTCTCATATTGCTCAGAACTATCCTCTGTGCATAGCTCAAATTGTATAATTATTTGATATTTCACAAACTTGTACATATTTATATAATATATACGAGTTATATAAATACTTATTTTACAGCATTTTTATCCAACATTTCGGTTTTTTAAACAAAACAATTTCTGCAACTATCACGATAAGAGATTTAAGCGTACCTCGGTGAGGAGCTCTTATATTAAGAGATATTTGACAGATATTTTCGTTTGATAGAATAAAAAATCTCGACAAAAGTTAAGGGGTCAGCTGACGTCTGACATGTCTTAATTCTTTACGTAGAATACCAATGTCTGCTAATAAGACAGCCCAGTTAAGAGGATAATGCCCTAGACACACAGCGCTCTTAATGAAGAAGTAATTAACCACTCATTAGTCTATAATGATTCATTATAAACTGCAGACACACAGCCGTTTCTTTAATTAAATTGTACTGTCAAACTGATTTTGATTTACTTGTGCTTTGCATTTCTTCTTCTTATTTTTCAAATCAGCAGATGCACAGCGGAGCTCCATACTTAAATTATATGCTAAATCTAGCACATTTTTCCTCATTATGGCTATAATGAAGGAAGAAAACACTTCATTTTAGGGTACTTCATTATCATCTGATTTTCGAGCCATAATGACGTATACTGTGTGACACACGCCATTTTAATGAATAGTTAGTACTAATGATTCATTAGATCGTGCTGTGTGTCTAGGGTATAAACGGCTATCACTAATCGGCACAATTAAATTAAATTTTGCATATTTTGGTTTTCGTATTTAAGAATATTGCAAATTTTAACAAAAAATGGACTCGAGATATATTGTTTCGCACATCAGAAATGTTTTAAATATAATATAAAGTATTTATTGAGTTAAAAATTTCATTGAAATCGCATTAAAATTGCGAGTAGGGAAAATGTACGGCATACCAGTAGGAACATTAGTAGGAAGTTAATGCAAATCGACGATAAGATACGATTGCACAGTGAAATTTCAACTTACTCCTATAAATTCAGTTCGTGGTATGCAAAGAACGACAGTGCGTATGTTTAAGTACATTTAAAGAATGAATAATTGCAAGACTCTCAGCGGTTTCGGCTGCCTGGCTAGTTGTGAAATATGAAAATAAATATTGAGACGGGATTCAATTTCAAACTAAGAGTAAGATCAAAAAGTTTGTTGTATTGTAGGTATAGAATGCAAGATATTGAAAACATTAATGTACCCTGCTCATCCCACAAGATGGTAGACAGGATTTGCTCGGACCATCTATAGCCAAGCCACCAATAAACCACACGAATTTTGAAGAACTATGGTCGATTTCAATTCTAAGAAATAAATCAATTCTTTCCTCCATTGAAAACATTTTTTAAAGGCCTGAGACGAAAATCCGCGCTGATGTACCTAGATCTACGCTCATAGAAATTTCCCAAGCACAACTTATTCGAATCGTCTTCAGAAGCCACCAATAATGCCTGGTAGGTACCATTGATTTTATACATGTCGCCACTGTAGTACTTTATCATCTGCTCACAAAACGGTCCGCCATCTGTTAGCAAAACTTGGAGAATATGAGGATAATAAGATGTCTTCGATAATAAATAGCGCCATATCGCAGCAAAGAATCTAATCTAATTATGATTTTTCCGTCTTTCTTTATCTAATGAATGTGGAAAAAATTTGTAATAAAAAATTTAAAGGCATATCTTGATTAGTGTCAAGATGATTTGAAGGATTTGACAAATACATATGATACGTGATTTAACTGAAAAGAATTTCATACTTCGCTTTCGCACCAGAAAGTTGAGAACTAGTCCAGTCATTACGTCGGAAAAATCGGGTTAGAAATGAAAATGAACCGAGAAAGCCAAATTTTGGATATTACGTGGGGGGCGGCTAGAAAAGCTTAAATTCAAATTGTCGACCAAAATAACCTTGTGCGTTTTCCGCCATCTTGAAAAAAGGGTTAAATTCGGTTTTTTCATCATAACTCGGTTCCCCGTTGAGATACGAAAATTTTTATGCAATACTTTTTTGTTGCTCTTTGTACGATCTACAATTAAGGTCCTATACATTTTTCACGTATCTATCATCAACAACGATGTACATACTGTATCTGAAAATAAGTCTAGTCGGCCACCAAAATGAATAAAAATTCTACCGAAACACTGTGTAAATTTCTAAAAAAAAAAACATTTGCTTATTGCTTGTCTAGCGTCTACGCTCATAAAAATTTTTGTCGCCCTCCAAAAGTGCGTATGAATTCTAAGGAAAAAATTTCCAGTAAATTACTAAGAAAAAATTGCGGCCTTCCCTAAATCAGGTCGAGGCATCGTTGTTAGATTTTATATTCGAACAAGGCACAGATCTCGGCCCGGCCAATGCATAAAAATTCGAAGGGAGAAATTTCCAGTAAATTTCTAAGAAAAACTTGTGACCTTCTCTTCATCGGATCGAGGCAACTGTGATTTTGTATGGAGCGAGGCATTGGTGGCTTACCCTTTGGCCACGTCATCAAGTGCCAAGTCGAGGCATCGTCGAGGCATCGTTAATTTTATATTCTAGAAAAGCGTTGCATATTTTTGTTCTACGTGTCCAGTCTTTGTATGTTATTAATTTGGCTATGGCAATATCTTATGAGCGTGCGTTTTTTTTTTTTATACCCTAGATGAAATTTAAAGGATATAGGTACTAAGGTTGTCATTCCGTTTGTAACACATAGAAATACTGATGCTAGAGCAAAATCGATTGGACCCATCATTAAATTAAAAGTTATTATATAGCATGTCCGTCCTCACGATAACTCGAGAACGCGCGTACTTAGAAAGCTGAAATTTTGCACATGGGCTTTTAAACAAAAAAGCAAAATTACGTATCCTGTGAAAACGATCAGTCCTATACGATTTTAATGTACTGGAAAGTTCTTCAGAATATAAAATTCAATAAAATTGGTTGTAATCATTTTTGCTGTTCGACGAACCGTTCTAGAGATATATTCAAAAACCTCTTCAAAACTCAAACTTGCGCAGATGGGTGACTATACGAAATTACAAACGAGCACTAAACCATTCCTAATTTGAAAATAATTTACTTATTTACCTAAGGGTACCTATAATATATATATATAAGTTACTGAAATAATGTGTCAAATAAAATATATATTAAATTACATATGCATTAATTTAAATAATAATTTCTTGTAGAACAGAAGGAATACAAAATTCAACAAAAAATCTCTTACGAAGTGTACTTCTCTATATATGTATATGTATGTATATATCTCATAAAAGCAAATTTATTGAGAAAAAATCTGAAATTCCTTGAAGAATAAACATTTGTTATCGCCGAAGCTAACTTAATATTGTTACGTGCAATAGAAAGGGACAACTGGTGACATCTACTGGCAATGGAGAAGTAAACGACTTTAGGTTCGGGGAATTGATTATGGTATCTACAGGAAGGTTCAGGAATAGAATAAATAGAATGAATAGAACAGTCAAGAAGCTTCTGGAAAATAGAACACTCGAGAATAATCTGGAGAGTTTCTAGGGTATAAATATAACAGTTGTCATCGCCAGAAGAAGAGTCTTGTCTTAGACGTTGCAGTGTTAACAAGTGTAAGTAATAAACGTGCGAAAGTGTTGTAATTAGATTGCGATAATTGAAAGTACAGTATTAGCGATAATTAGAGTTGAGTTGATTAATAGAAAGTTTATGAATTTTGTATGATTAGAGTGAAATAAAGAACTTGTATAATAAGTATTTAATATTGTGCTTTAAATAACGAACCTGCAAAAGCCACGCTCGCAACAACTGGTGTCAGAAGTGAAATAAATTCGCGAAATAAAGTGGTGGCAATTGACTTAAAAATTCAAACTGTGATTAATTTTGTGAAATTGTATTAAATTTTGAAAGTTCTGGAAAATAATTTATATTCAACTTTAAGTGAATTACTAAAGTAATGGGGCGAAAATTCGAGGAGCTTCGAACGACAGGTGCAAAGAAAGTGCTGGTCGAGCGACTCAGACAAGCTTTGATAGAGGAAGGAAAGAATCCTGAAACATTTGTTTTCGAAGATAACTTGGAAGAAACCGAAGTTGAAGAAGAGCCTACGATGAAAATGGAACAGCTTTTGAGTACTTTAATGAGCAAAATGGAAGCCCGTTTTGATGAACAAAAGAATTCTCTCGAGGAACAAAAGAATTCTCTCGAGGAGCAAAAGAATTCTCTGGAATCCCGTTTAAATGAGCAGAAGAAATCTATGGAAACCCGTCTGGACGAGCAAAAGAATACTCTCGAGGAACAGAAGAAATCTATGGAAACCCGTCTGGACGAGCAAAAGAATGCTTTTGAGGAACAAAAGAATTCTCTGCAGAATTGTCTAGAAACTTGTTTGGAGGAACAGAAGAACTTTCTGAAAGGTTCATTAGACGAACAAAATGTGAAAATTGAGGAAATCCAGCAGGAAGTGTTGGAAGTTCGACAACAAGTGTCGGGAGTAAAACAAAATGTTACAGAACAGCTTGACAGTTTTAAAGCAGATCTGGAAAGAATAAAGCATCGTCAGCCTCTAAACGTAGCAGCTGAAATATCCAGCACAGGTAGAATGAAACCCCCAATATTTGATGGACAAAATTCCTGGCATATCTTCAAGAGACATTTCGAGGCAGCTTCAGAGGTAAATGGATGGATTGATGAAGACAAAGCTATAGCTCTGGTGTTAGCACTTCGAGCTTCTGCGTCAGAACTCTTACAAACTGTACCAATTGAAAATCAACGTGATTACTCTTCATTAGTACAGGCGATAGAATTACGTTACGGAGATGAGCACATGCAGCAAGTATATCGCCTACAGTTGCGCAACGGGATTCAAAAGCATGGCGAATCACTACAACAATTGCAGGCTGATGTGGAAAGATTAGCGCATCTTTCATACTCCAGCGTAAATGCGGATTTTCTTAATGAAGTGGCTACGGAGGCATTTGTGAACGCTATTGCAGATCAAAATTTACAACAAGCGTTAAGGCTAGCAGGAAAGAAATCAACAGCAGAAGCACTAGTAAAATGCATCGTGGAACATCTGGAGAGCATTTAGGAGTGAATAAAACAATTTCTAAAATACGAGAAAAGTTTTATTGGCTACATATGCGGGAGGATGTGGAGAAGTGGTGTCGCAGATGCACTGTGTGTGCGTCTTACAAAGGGCCGCCACATAGCAGCAGAAAGGAAATGTATAAGTGTAATATCAGAGCCCCATTGGAAAGGAGAGCTGATGTACAAGAAGCCACGAGGACAAAATTAGCAGTAAATGCCAATCGGATGAGGACCCGCTATGACTTACGTGCGAATTCAGCAGGATTCAATGAAGGTGATCTTGTTTGGCTGTACAACCCGAACCGACGTAAGGGACGTTCTCCAAATTCACAACAACACTGGGAGGGACCGTATTCAGTAGTAACTAGAATAAATCACGTAGTATACAGGATTCAACGTGGTACAAGAGGCAAACGAAAAATCGTTCATCTGGATCGCTTGTGTCAATATTACAAGCATCAAGACCGTGGACCACCTGTTGTTCGGGACGAACAATTTTAAGAAGGGGGCAGTGTTACGTGCAATAGAAAGGGACAACTGGTGACATCTACTGGCAATGGAGAAGTAAACGACTTTAGGTTCGGGAATTGATTATGGTATCTACAGGAAGGTTCAGGAATAGAATAAATAGAATGAGAACAGTCAAGAAGCTTCTGGAAAATAGAACACTCGAGAATAATCTGGAGAGTTTCTAGGGTATAAATATAACAGTTGTCATCGCCAGAAGAAGAGTCTTGTCTTAGACGTTGCAGTGTTAACAAGTGTAAGTAATAAACGTGCGAAAGTGTTGTAATTAGATTGCGATAATTGAAAGTACAGTATTAGCGATAATTAGAGTTGAGTTGATTAATAGAAAGTTTATGAATTTTGTATGATTAGAGTGAAATAAAGAACTTGTATAATAAGTATTTAATATTGTGCTTTAAATAACGAACCTGCAAAAGCCACGCTCGCAACAATATCCTCATATTTTAAATTTTTTCTAATATATGGCGCTGTCTGTATACATGATTTCAGTCATTCGGTAAAAATTTCGCCTCTATTTTCTAATTTGTACATGTAAGGCCATCTGTCGAGAAGAGGTAACATGGTAACGTGGCCTTTGGTTCGTTATTTAAAACACAATATTAAATATTTAATAGACAAGTTCTTTATTTCACTCTAATCATATAAAATTCACAAACCTTCAATTAATCAACTCAACTTTAATTATCGCTAATATTGTACTTTCAATTATCGCAATCCAATTACAACTCTTCCGCCTGTTTATTACTTTCGCTTGTTAACGCTGCAATGTCTAAGACAAGACTATTTTTTTGGCGGTGACAACTGTTATATTTATACCCTAGAAACTCTCCAGATTATTCTGGAGTGTTCTATTTCACAATCTTCTTAACTATTCTATTCATTCTATTTCTGAACCTTCCCGAAGATTCCGTCATCGGTTCTCCGAACCTGAAGTTGTTTACTCTCCATTGCCAGTAGATGTCACCAGTTGTCTCTTTCTGTTGCAAGTAACAATATGTATAAAATCAATGCTAGTACTAAGGTCCGCGCTAAGTTAAATTTTAGCGGTTCTCCAATATCGGGCCTTTCTTTAGCAGCTAAATTATGACAGCGGAGACTCAGAGAAAAGATATTGTTGCGAGCGTGGCCTGTGGCTCGTTACTTAAAACACAATATTAAATTTTTAATAAGCAAGTTCTTTATTTCACTCTAATCTTATACAATTCACAAACTTTCAATTAATCAACTCAACTTTAATTATCGCTAATACTGTACTTTCAATTATCGCAATCTACTTACAACACTTTCGCACGTTTATTACTTTCGCTTGTTATCACTGCAACGTCTAAGAGAAGACTCTTGCTCTGGCGGTGACATCTGTTATATTTATACCCTAGAAATTCTCCAGATTATTCTGGAGTGTTCTATTCCAGAACCTTCTTGTCTATTCTATTCATTCTATTCCTGAACATTCTCGAAGATTCCTTCACCGATTCTCCAAACCTGAAGTTGTTTACTCTCCATTGCCAGTAGATGTCACCAGTTGTCTCTTTCTATTGCACGTAACACTGCCCCCTTCTTAAATTTGTTCGTCCCGAACAACAGGTGGTCCACGGTCTTGATGCTCGTAGTATTGACACAAGCGGTCCAAATGAACAATTTTACGCTTTCCTCTTGTGCCACGCTGAATCCTGTATACCACGTCATTAATTCTAGTTACTACTGAATACGGTCCCTCCCACTGTTGTTGTAGTTTTGGAGAACGTCCCTTATCTCGTTTCAGGTTGTACAGCCAAAGAAGATCACCTTCGTTAAATCCTGCGGAATTAGCACGTAAGTCATAGCGGGTCTTCATCCGATCAGTATTTGCTGCTAATTTCGTTCTCGTGGCCTCGTGTACATCAGCTAATTGTTGTCTAAGCTCCGATACGTAGTCTTCTGGTAAATTTTGTTCACTTCTGGGGGTACCAAATTTGAGGTCGCTAGGTAAACGCATCTCTCTTCCAAATATGACCTTAGCTGGGGTTTGTCCGGTAGTGTTATGAATGGCTGATCTATAAGCCATTAGGAATATAGGAATATGTCGATCCCAATCGCGTTGATGATAGTCAACTACTTTCTTTAGATGCTCGATCAATGTTCTGTTGAAGCGCTCTACCATGCCATCAGATTGTGGGTGTAGAGGAGTTGTTCTGGTTTTTCTTATTCCCAACATTTTACACATCTCCTGGAAAGTTCGCGATTCGAAGTTCCGTCCTTGGTCCGATGAAGTTCGTGAGGCACTCCAAACCTACTGACCCAATTAGTTATTATTTGTTCCGCAACTGTGGTTGCCTCTTGATTAGGGATTGCATAAGCTTCAGGCCATTTACTGAAAAAGTCAATGGCAACTAATATATAACGGTTACCGCCATCCTTTTCTGGAAAAGGTCCAGCGATGTCTACAGCTATCCTTTCAAAGGGGGCTCCGACATTATACTTATGCATTTCTCTCTGCTTCTGTGTTGCGGCCCTTTGCAAGCAGCACAGACAGTGCATCTGCGGCACCACTCCTCCACATCTTCTCGCATATGTAGCCAATAAAACCTTCCCGTATTTTGGAAATTGTTTTGTTCACTCCCAAATGTCCTCCAGAGGTTCCACCGTGCATTTCTTCTAGAACATCTTTGACGTTTGATGCTGGCACGACTATCTGCATTCGGAATGATTCGCCGTTAGGTGTTTCCCATTTGCGTTTTAATATACCACATTCAACATGAAGAGAGTTCCATTGAGCCCAGTAACTTTTCAGCTTCTCGCTTCGTTCCGAAATATCCTTCCAGTCTGGTCTTTCCATGTCTTCTTCCCAAGCGAGAATAGGTGAAATGTCCGGATCTTCTCGTTGTGCTGTTCTCAGGCTCTCGTTGTCCCAACCTGTAGATGGTTCCACGGTTACCAACTGTATAGTTGCTGTTGTTTCTTTTTCTTCCACCCGGGCGGAATGTTTGCATTCAAGTTTGCATGGACGTCGTGAAAGGGCGTCTGCATTTCCATGGATACGACATCTTCGGTGTTGGATTTCTAAATCATAAGACTGGAGTCGCTCTATCCATCTCGCCACTTGTCCCTCAGGGTTCTTAAACTGTAGAAGCCATTTGAGTGCTGCATGGTCGGTGCGAAGGATGAATTTCTGCCCGTAGAGATATTTATGAAAATGTTTTGTTGAACTTATAATTGCAAGTAGCTCTTTTCTTGTAGCACAATAACTTTTCTCTGACTTTGAAAGTGCTTTGCTATAGTAAGCTACTGGAACTTCTTGACCATTCTCCTCCTGCGAAAGCACTGCACCAATACCTTCATTGCTGGCATCCGTATCTAATATAAATATTTTTCCCAGCTGTTGCTTCAAATTTTCAAAACTTTCGTTGCATTTATCCGACCATATGAACGGCCTTCCCTTTTCTGTAAGTTGATGTAAGCTTCTTGCTATATCTGCAAAACCTTTCACGAATCGCCTGTAGTAGGTAGCTAAACCAAGAAAACTCCGTAATTGATGTTTGTCCTTTGGAACTGGCCAATTTTTGACGGCTTCTATCTTCTCTGGATCGGTTCTTACTCCTTGTGATGAAACTATGTGCCCTAAATATTTAACTTCATTTTTGAATAGAGCACATTTACTCGCACTGAGCTTCAATTTTGCATTTTTGAGTCTTTGAAGCACGTCCCGTAAGTTGTTTTTATGTTCCTTGAATGTCCTTCCGATTACTATTATGTCATCCAAGTAGACAAGACATGTTTTCCAGGTTAAACCACGTAGAACACATTCCATTAGTCGTTCGAATGTGGCTGGAGCATTACATAACCCGAATCATTACTTTGAATTGCCACAAGCCACTGCCAACTGAGAAAGCAGTTTTCTCTCGGTCCTCGGGATGTATTTCCACTTGCCAGTAACCACTCTTCAAATCCAACGTGGAAAACCATTGTGCTCCGGAAAGGGTATCCAACGTGTCATCAATCCTCGGTAATGGATAGCTATCTTTTCTCGTTACGTTATTTAGTTGGCGGTAGTCTACACAGAATCGGGTGCTGCCATCCTTTTTCCTAACCAGAACAACCGGCGATGTCCAAGGGCTGTTAGATTTCTCTATTATGCCTTGTTTTTTCATGGAGTTCATCATGTCTGACACTTCTGGTTGTTTGGCTAATGGCAATCTTCGTGGTGTCTGTCGAATGGGCCTGGAATCTCCTGTATCGATCCGATGCTGGACAAGATTTGTTTTACCATAGTCATCATCATTCATTGCAAATAATTCCGAAAATTCATCGATCACCTCTTTGGCATCGTTGTGTTGTTGTTCACTTAAGGCACTGGACGAAAGAAGTTTCTGAACCTGTTGGGTAGTAGCTGGTATAGGTTTTGTCTCCTTGACATTATTACCATTATCCAAATTGACGATTGGGTAAACGGGTTCACAATTTCCAATTATAGCACATTCTTTTAATTGTACCTCATTTTCGGATGTGTTAAGCACTCTGACTGGTATTAATGTTGCACCTTCTGCCTTCACTAAAGTCTTGCCAACAATAATGCTCGATGTAACTTTTGTGGGGTCAGGCTCCACCAGATAGAATCGGCAAGTCCCGATATCATCAGTAAGCTTTGTCCATACTAGTGTCTCGGAGCATGGCGAAAGAGTAATATTTTCGCAGACCATCGTCCTTACTTTCGCAGGATGATCTGCTCCTTCTCTTAGTTTCATAGGAATTTCTACGTTCCCATATTTGAGAATCTGCTCTCCGACATCCAGATTTATTTTGTATGTGGTCATGAAGTCTATTCCAAGAATGCATTCATCCATTATGTCTGAAACCAGGAAAGTGTGAGGAAATAGTAGTTCGCCTAGTTGAACATCTAAAGTTATTTCTCCAAACACCCGTGCTGCTGCTCCAGTTGCTGTTCTTAGTAGATATTTGGTGGTGTTGTGAAGCCATTTGTTCTTAACAAGATCTGTTCTAATAATTGATCTTGAAGCTCCAGTATCGATAGTGAATGCGCAGTCATTTTTTCCTACACTTCCGTATATAACAAGACTGCTAATATTTCTCTGCAACTGGCCTACTTGAATGATGACTTCGGGGGTGTCGATTCCACCAACCAACTTCTGCCCCACAAAGTTGGTTTTTACTAGTTTTCCGACTGCTCAACAGGAGAGCTGTTGCGACTAGACGCGGCTTGATATCTAGTCTCTCCACGAATAGCTTGTTCCCTGGCTCGACATCCTTGGCATTCTTCTTTCCCTTCTTCTTCAGGTGATTCCAATCGTCGACGTTTTCTGCAGTCTCTTTGAAGGTGCCCTGTTTTATTGCAATTCCAGCATCGAAGGACACCACGTGAAGGCGTGCTCTGTGATGATTGCACTCTGTTACAAGTTCATTCTTCCACTGAAATTTCTCTTACTCGTACTGCACTCCGTGAAGCTTGTCTGGTGGATTCATACGCTAATGCATAGGCTAGTGCTTCTGCTGTTGATTTCTTTCCTGCTAGCCTTAACGCTTGTTGTAAATTTTGGTCTGCAATAGCGTTCACAAATGCCTCCGTCGCCACTTCATTAAGGAAATCCGCATTTACGCTGGAGTATAAAAGATGCGCTAATCTTTCCACATCAGCCTGCAATTGTTGTAGTAATTCGCTATGCTTTTGAATCCTGTTGCGCAACTGTAGGCGATATACTTGCTGCATGTGTTCATCTCCGTAACGTAATTCTATCGCCTGTACTAATGAAGTGTATTCACGTTGCTTTTCAATCGGTACAGTTTGTAAGAGTTCTGACGCAGGAGCTCGAAGTGCTAACACCAGAGCTATAGCTTTGTCTTCATCATTCCATCCATTTACCTCTGAAGCTGCTCGAATTGTCTCTTGAAGATATGCCATGAATTTTGTCCATCAAATATTGGTGGTTTCATTCTACCTGCGCCAGATATTTCAGCTGCTACGTTTAGAGGCTGACGATGCCTTATTCTTTCCAGATCTGCTTTAAAACTGTCAAGCTGCTCGGTGACTTTTTGTTGAGCTTCCGCCACTTCCTGCTCGATTCCTTCAATTTTCAAATTCTGTTCGTCTAACGAGTTTTTCAGAAAAGTCTTCTGTTCCTCCAAACGAGTTTCTAGACAATTCTCCAGAGAGATCTTTTGTTCGTCCAAACGGGTTCCCAGAGATTTCTTTTGTTCTTCAAATGCATTCTTTTGCTCGTCCAAACGGGTTTCCATAGATTTCTTCTGCTCATCTAAACGGAATTCTAGAGAATTCTTTTGTTCAATGAAAGCATTCTTTTGTTCCTTGAGAGAAGTCTTTTGTTCCTCAAAAGCATTCCTTTGCTCGTCCAAACGGGTTTCCATAGATTTCTTCTGCTCATCTAAACGGAATTCCAGAGAATTCTTTTGTTCCTCGAGAGAATTCTTTTGTTCATCAAAACGCGGTGATAATACCTATTTCTAAAAACAGGTTGTTAAAATTATTTGAAAATATTAAAAATATTAAAATAATATGCATAATGTATACAATAAAAACAAATAACAATGATATTGAAAATACGGCCACGAGAAGAAAACCAATTCATCCGTACTTACTGCAAAGACGTACAAAACTACGTTTACTACAAAAATCCGATAAATAAATTTATCAAATCTCAGAACTCTGACAATAAATATTTTTAGCGCGCTAAAAACGGCCCGATCGGATAAATTCAAGCTAAATTTTTTGGAGACTTACTGGTAGTGCCATCTCTAATCAAAAGCCAAAGGCAAATTTAGCGCGTTAACCTTAGTACCGCTCTCGCTAAAATTCAGGATAAATTTTCGCCAATATCTTTTAGCTTGCTAAATTTTCATTCAAAATTTAGCTTAGCGCGGACCTTAGTACTCTGCTTAAAGAACGGCCCGATATTGGAGACCCGCTAAAATTTAGCTTGCGCGAACCTTAGTACTAAGGCTTAAGAGGAGTCAGTACTCAGCAAAAATTGCAATTTAGATACCAGCGAGCCTGTAGGCAATAAAACTTACTATACGTAGGTTTGTGTCCTGAAAGTATGAAAATTCATATAAAAATAGCGTAGACCTAGACCATAAGTCACATTAGAGACATCTAGCGTGAAAGGCAGAAACCAAGCATGCGACAATTTTAGACGAAAATGAAAATTTGCAGTTCAAAGAAATTGAAAATTTTTAACGAGAATGAACTCTCCTAATTTTATTTTGCACATAATTGTTAAATATACTATTTTGCTTTATATTTCTACAAATTTCAACGAAATATTGCAATTTCTCGTCTGTGAAATATCGAGACAAAAAACAAGTACAATTATAGTTAAACAATTAAAAAAACCGCCACTAAAAATGAAAAAACTCGACGTTATTTGCTAGATTTAGGCTTTATCTTTCTAAAATAGTCACAATCTAAAGAAATAAGAATACCTACTAACAGGAATTTGATTTGAAAAAAATCAATTTTAATCATTTTTTACAATTTTCCGAGCTAATATCTCCATTGGAATAATTTTTTTTTTATTTTTCTCGACGTTATTTACTAGACCTCTTCGTTACCTTTAATTTAAGATATAAGTCATTATTCTGGTACAAATAGTTTGCCAGAAATTCGCATTGAAAAATGTATGAAACTAGCAAATCTTGGTACTGACTCCTCTTAAGAATGAAATGAATTTTCGCCTATATTGAAAAACATTTTTGGTTCGTGCCCATGATATATTTAGTCGAAATCAGTGAATTATTGAGGTTTGCTATGAGCTCTTCCATGCATCACTTTCTTAATATTAGTTATAACTGGGTATTTCTTGTCTGAGCTCAAGATTCCCATTACGAACCACGTTCCGCCATTAGTGACGAAATTCGTGAAAATGTATAGGAAAGCACGGTACAGAGAACACAATAATCTGCCCTCTCTCTGTCTTTCCTATAGAAATGTATATACAACATAGTCACATACGTCACAGAACAAGTGCCAACATTTAAATGGGAATGACTTGTTTTCTCTATGCTTACATATCAAAACGAACGAATAAAAGTGGCTATGGAGTCAAAATAAAAAAAAACAACGAAAATAGTTTATGTAACCCGGGGATTACACGAGATAGTACAGCTTGCATGCAAGCCTCCCTTCCAACGCAATTTTTAACTTGACAGCAGAAGGCAGTTCGGTTGATATCTTATCATCTTGCATGCAAGTTCATTTAAAAAATGGCATTGAGGCGTAAAGTCATGCGTATATTGTAAAATTATACCAATATACAGAATGATAAATATCAAAGAAAAAGTTAAGAGAAATGTGTTGGTAAATGATGTAATGCAAATGTTCCTCTCATTTTTCCAGAATATCAATATCAATTCTCTCAAGCATTTCTTTTCCGCCATCTTGAAAACTGCATAATGTCAAATTACTATCACCTCAGCTGTCATTGTTTTTCATCATGCAAGTTCGCTGAAAGCTGTACTACCAGCATGGCAGTAAAGGTTACACGTGCAAGAAGTATGGCAGTGCAACTTGCATGCAAGCTGTACTTGCAGGTGTAACCTCCGGGTAAGATCGAGAAGAATTTTCGTTCGTATGGAACATGAAGTGTAAAAAGAAAAGATATACTTACTGCAATTATATTCAATATTTTATTACATGTACCGGCCTAGGTATTGCAGTAAATTTATGGTAGTTTAGGGCAAACTTTGTGTTTTTCGGTTCAGAGTTTTCGTATTTTGATGTGGAAAAGGCCTAATTTCGCTTGTGAAAACCATGCTTAACTTGGGACAGTATTTTGCATCTGAAAAATATTTCATGCGATTTAATGTGAAAATATCACGATGAATCAACCTTTTGACAATTAAAAATAAAAGCATTGCCACCTGCTTAGAATAAAAGCCTTGTATTCTTGCTCTACTCTGGCTATAATCGTACATAAAAGAATGAAGCTATAATGACCTTCCGCGTGGTAGGTTTAGGTATGATGTGATAAAAAAAAACTGCCGATTTTAAAAACTTGGGTTGCCTTGAATAAAAAATTAATTTTCACCATTCCAAAAATGCCTACATACCTATGTTTTTTTTTTACTTTAATTTTTTAATTAATTTCTTTCTAAGCCAAAAGTTGAACTTTGTAACATTCGTGCAGCAAAACTTTCTAAGTACCTACATAATGAATTTTTATAATTACAAGGGTACTAAAACTAATAAACTTAAAAAACAAACAAAAGACAAAACAATTTTCCTGGATTGTATGTTATGCAATTTTTCACTTCTTCCTTTTCCTCTTATATATGATTTTCCATTAGTCTGGCAATACCCAAAGATAGTAAGCGCGCACTCAGTCGACCAAAGCCAAAAACGTACGCTTGTTTCTGTTTTCTGCTGCTGTTGCTTGCCTGCTGCTGTCTCATCGCACTGGTACGTACGTAGAAAACACCCGATAATTGTATGTGCGCGGCTGAGAACTCGTTTACATGATGATATTTATAGAGTTCTGAGAATGTGTCACATTGCTGGTTGACTGTGTAGAATGTAGGGTGTATTCATGTATGTTTCCTCTGTTCCCAAAGCAAAAGCACCAGCAGCACAGCAGCTCGGCGTTGAAGCGGTGGTGGGTCAAAGAAACGTTGTCTCTTGTCCTCTGTATCTATCGGGTTTTGTGCATTTATTTTTGTTTGTACACATCGCTCCATGCAACCCTCTTGGAGCTCGGGCGGCGATAAAGAATTTGCGCTAAGTTTACATGTTCACGGTTCACCCCCAAAGAGTTAGAAAACTGAAGTGTGATTGCAGAAGAAAAGCTAAGTGATTTCCTCCGCGCCGCGATCAAACCTAAATTTTCTCTGTATTGCCTTGCCTTGTCGAGTCCGTCGAGCGTTGATGTGAACAACGTACGAACAAATAAACGAAAAATAAAACACAGCCAGAGCTGCGATGGCTGGTTTTCATGTAAATTGCTCGCCTTCTGGATACCCCAAAATTTGCTGTTTCTTACGTGAGTTAATTTGTAACAGTTTTGTTGTTTTTTAACGGGCAGTTTTTAACTTTGACGTGAACAAAATTTTAAGAATTATTGTCGTGAGGAAAGGAAAATATATCTCAGGTATTTCTTCTTTTTATCCGATGGTGTTTTTTTTTGCTCGTTTATTTATGTGGTAATTGTAGATGTATTGCTGAAGCGACGTTACTATATTATATATATAGCTATGAGGTTGTAGGTATATATATATACAATATATTTTTATTTTATACCACATGTCGGTGTTAAAACATAAGCTGCGGGCCGAGGGGTCATATATGTCACTCAGAAAATCCCAAGTCTGGCATTATTGAAGTTCGTTTCCGTTGAATTCATTCTGAAGTAACTCACATTTTGGATTTTGTTAACTGTCAAACATATACTTTTTTATTATTTAGGTATAGTGCTAAATCATTACGAAACACGACCTGTACTGTACTGTATAGCTGGGATCTTTAAATGTGTTTGAATAAAACAAGGTCACTCAAACTAACAGCAAAATCTTAATTATTGAAATTTCGTATTTTATATTGCCGCAGCGAAAGAATTAATTAACACGAGGAGAACGCCTCCTCCTAGGATTACACACTCATCAGAGCTTTATGTGCACACGGTATCAATGTCTCAAAGCAACTGTTGAACTGTGATGTGAGCTGAGCCATGGTTTTCTGGCAAATGAGAATTTCTTCTGCTTGGTGGTGTCAATGTCCACTATAAATTTTGGGCGCGAAAAACAATTTGCATAGCAGATAGCACAGAAGTACATGAATAGAGTAGAGATAATATCACGTGTGGATTGTGGACAGGTTCAACATCACAGCAGCGCCAATCCAATCTACTACTGTCAGCTGGTAAGTTCACTGTTTGTATTTCCAACAACGAACCACATCACATCCACGATGTGTTATGTAGGTGCACCACTTCGTGCTAGGAGAAGAAAGGAACTGTCGAACCCGAACCTAGGTTCAGCACTTCAGAAGTCGCGCAGGGAAATTTTCAAAACCAAAAAGCTCTCTTACGATCGGTAGGGGCCGGGTGGCATGGTCTTAGACCATGTACTATTTTAAATGCTGTTTAATAAAAACATTTCAACATGTTACTGAATAGGTAATACGAACGAAAGCATGGAATAAGGAGACAGTGCTGTATGTAGGTATACACATGTAGAAATTGTAAATAATTAGGATAAGCAATGTTTTCTTTTCATTCATCTCGAAAATTGTGAGCATATTGATACTAGTAGGAAGGAAGGAAGATTATTATTAGCGACATTGAATTTTTCAACGCTTTGACTTTCTCCAACTATTCCTTGAATTTTTGTTTATTTGTAATAAATTTAAAAATTTGATCAGCTTTTAATGTATCTATACGTATAATTATATTTATGCACAAATTGATTTCAGTTAATGTGCTTACTGAATCAGTTGTCCAAAATTAAAGTAAACAATTGTTGACAGTTAGGTACTTCTTCTTAAATATATACATACAACGGTTAAAGAAACCGTTACATTGATGAAAAACTGCAAATCTAGACACTGCATTACCTTGAATGACAGACATTATAAGATAAGATAATTATTTATTAGTACCTACCTACAAATAATACTTCCATACACATAATTCCTATTAATACCAATTCAGTAAACAGCTATCCTTTATTTTATCTTAAAAATCTTACAATTACTTTCTCTTTTCATTTCTAGTGGTAGTTTGTTAAATTTTTGAAATCCTTTATAGGGCGTTTTTACTACATCGAAATCACGTAATTTTGATAAAGTGATTTATAAATCAAAGTCAGGTATTTTGACTACCGCTGAGATGATTTCGTTTGACATAAACGAGACTTTTGTAATTAAAAGAATATATTGTCACATAAATGTCAACAACATTAATATATTATTAAATTTAAATTTAATTTTGAATTTCTTCCTTAAAAATTTATTGACAAATGTATACAACAAATGTCAAATAATACAGTTTGAGAAAAAGTGGAAACTGAAAATGGGCGCGTTCGGGCAAATTTTCATAATTTTCGACGTAATTTCATTGAAATTACGCAAAAATGAGATGATTTTGATTAAGTTTTTTGTACTGGAAATTACGTGATTTCGAGGGTGATTTTGATTTCGATGTATTGAAAACGGCCTATTATATATTAGTGAATTTTGTGTCCTACTTTTATTAAATAAGCCTAATCGAATATTTACATCTGCTCCTTTTAAGTTATACGGCTGAACATCTGTACCGAGATTCAGCTACGTCGAAATTGGCAAAAAGTGAGTGAAGTGAGTCACTTTTCTGCAAATTTGATTCTGCTAAGAAATTCACTCACTCACTTCACTCACCTTCAATTTTGGGGTGAGTTGGGAGTGAAATCATCGAGCAGCGATTTTATTTTAGAATTCGTAAGTACGTATAGTAATTAATTATCACTAATAAATTGTAACTCGCCATTTGCATACTAGAAAGTTCTAATTGATGGACTACAATAAAGTTATAATATATTAGAGGGGATGCTTGTTAGTGCACAGGGACCCCAATGAACGGAAGAAAAGAGCTGAAAAATTAAATTCTTAGAATATGTTATATTATATTTCTCTTATTATCTGCATAAAATGTTTAGAGGACAAATTTCGCAGCCGTGTTTATTTTCACACATAAAAAAGCCAAAAAGCTGTGAAAATGACATTCGAAGTTAATATTCGAAAATACTCACTTCACTTTTTTAAAGGAATCATTTTATTTTCAAAAGTGAGTGAAAGAAGTGACTGAAGTGAATCACTCACAAATTAGCTGAATCTCGGTACTGATCTCTCCTGTAGAATTGGGATTTATTTTTTGGCTGCAACTCATTCACTTTAAGGCATTGGCGTTAATCTATTACATCTTAGTATTATGTGATAACACTATTTTGCAGCTTTTGAAGTTTTTCTACTTTGTCTTTAGCACAGAAATAGTATTGAAGAGCAATATGTACTAAAAATTTTGTTTTTTTTTAAAACGTTATATTTTTGATTGCACTCAATTTCGATAAATTTCTTCGAATTCTTCTAAAATTGTTGACTTTTTTTCCATGTTTTTTTTTTTACAAATATAATCAATATTAAAGCTTAAATTGTTTTTAATAACAACTCAATTTTTTCTCACACATTTAAATTTTTTCATTATCTATTTTTGATATCGTCATTATATGCACTATTTATGTCATTAATTTAGTTTTTTTTAACGTTTAATTTCAGTTTAATCTTTCTAAACCACTCACTTAATTCATTTAAATACATTATTAAATCGTTAATGATTCCTTCTACATCTTACCAGTCACAAACATTAGCAAAAAGTCTAATTTTTGAATGCCTTAACGTACTGTTAATATCGTTTATATACAGGGTGTCCCGTAAGTCGACGTCAAGCCGGAATCGGGCGATAGACGAAATCATAATAGTTACCAGAAAGATAAAAAAAAATCTAAGTCATGTAGGTATTTTTGAAATTATAGAGATTTCCTTTGGTTTCGAGAAAATGTACAGAATCCTTATTAAATGCGTCAATTTCTAAAGTTACTTGCCAAACTGGTGTAGCACATTTTTTATACATTACAGTCAGTTAAAGTTGTGTGAAATATTAATTTTCTATTCTTGGTTCGGCAAAATGTCACATTTTCTTCCAAGCTGGAGCAGTTGGCTTAGACTTTAAAACAACAGGTTACATAAGCACAATTCAGGATTACATAAGAAAAATAAAATTGAAAAAAAGTAACGATTTGTAGCAACAGGAGCTAAAAAACCATCACAGGATGTACATTTTCCCGAAAACAAAAGAAATGTCTATAATTTGAAAAATATGTGACTTAGATTTTTTTTTATATTTTTCTGGCACCTATTATGATTTGGTCTTATCACTCGATTCCGGCTTGACGTCGACTTACGGGACACCCTGTATATCAACAACAATAATGTTCCCAGCACTGATCCCTGTGGTACTGCCAATTTTATTTCTACTGCTTCGGAAAGCGTGTCAATCACTCTAGCCCTCTGTCCCCTTCCCTTTAAAGCTCCGAAACCAACTGAATTCCTTGCCCTGTATAGTATATTTTACAAGCTTTGATAGAAGAATTTGTCTGTCTATAGTATTAGCAATTATAGTTACAATCGTTAAAAAGAGTGTTACTTGGAAATATCCGCATGCCGATCTACAATTATACGATTATTTACCGATGACCCATGGCCAAAGATAACCTAATAAGGATACAAGACACAGCCGAACAAAATTGGAGATTTTTTTTTCGTGCTTTTTAGACCGACAAAAAAAATAATGTGTTTTGCATGAATGGGGGAAAAGAACTTGGCTATGCACTATTGTAGTGCAACTGAGACAACGAGCTAAAAACAAAAATTGATAGAACGTAGGATTACCCGAACGACAAAATCTTATTGAATCCCAGACTACCTCACTTTTTTGAGAAAAAGATAAATTTCGCTTTGGCCAAGGTACTGAAAAGAAATATAAAATTTCTGTCAGATAAAATTCTCATTTTCCCGAAAATATCAGAGAATCCAGAATGAGTTTCTGCCACTAAAGTATAGTTTACACAAGCGAAGTTACTGTCCCAAGTAACCTCGATTTCAGTCCCTCATCTCCTCTTGACATACCCACCAGTTTATTTGCGCCAGTACGAAAACGAGTTCCACTTATTTCAACTTTTTAGCGAAGTGGAACCTGAGAAATAGTCAAATTGAGTGTATTTTCTGCAATTGGTACACGTTTTGATGTGTGTAGTCATTTATAATATCATCTGGCGTGGATCTTGCGAAATGTGAAGATATTTATATTTGAGAGAAAATGGTTTCAAGTGAAAAATTACAGAAAAGGTCATTAATTGTGCAGCAATATAATTAAGGGCAATTTCGGAGGAAAAATTCTAAGAAAAAGAAAGTGCGAGTACGTTCCTGGCATATTGATTGCTAAGGAATAATATTTTTGCTTACGTAATTATCTTTAAAATTTACGAAATTTCTTACTGAAAAATAAAAAGCACTCATTTGTATAAAAGCGCAAACACAAATGTGTTGACATTTTACTAGTTCCACACCAGCTGATATTATTAAAGACTACTTAAATCAAAAAATGTACCAGTTGCAGAAAATGTACTCAATTTGATTATTTCCCAGGTTTCACTTCGCTAAAAAGTTGAAGTGAGTGGAAGTCGTTTTCGTACTGTCGCAAGTAAACTGGTGGGTATGTCAAGAGGAGGTGAGGGACTGAAATCGAGGTTACTTGGGATGGGACAGTAACTTCGCTTGTTTGTGGTGTAAACTATAATTTTACTCTCTTCAGACCAAAACGAATGTAAACAGAAGCACGTGCTATTCAAATATCATAGAATTACACCAACAAACATTAGTTTTGCTATAAAAAACATTGAATAATTCTTTCAATATTTCAGCAAAAACCGGTTTTCACATTTTATGTGAGTAAAACCTGGAAACTTCGCCCCTTCTCATTCATTTACCATTCTGTTTCATTGCATGTAATCTGCGCTTTCACATTTTTATCTTTATTCATAAAAGTTTTAAAGATTTTTTTTTTCTTTCTTCTTTCTTCCTTTTCTTGCCGTGTACATTTAAATGTAAACCAATCGGAAAGCTCTTCTGTGTCTTAAATTTTTTCATTGCCTCGTCAAATTTAAACAGGAAGCAAATCGTGGATGTTTTTCTCAATCGCCGTTAAGAATCGCAGAAAGAATAATTCTTATTATAACGCCAGTTCCGAATCTAGGAAAGTTTTGAAGGGGTTACCGCCCCCTCTAACAACGATCTTTATTTGGGGCAAATTTTATTACAGTTCCAGGGTATACTAAGCATCATATGTATATGATAGATGACCTATTTATACTGCATACCTTAGAACTAGAACCAGAATTGTTAAAAACAATTCGAATTTGAAACAAATGATTATTAAATAAAAGGAATTTAATTTTCAAACAAAAATTAGGATCCCTTATAGATCTTAAACGTCGTTTCAATCTCAAACTGTAATAAAAGGAAAATAAAAAATCGTATGATTACAAATACAGTTTATTTTATACCAGAGACAGACTTGCAATTTCAATATTGATATATTGATGAAGCAATTATGTCACTTGCAATATGAAATTTCAGAGACACACTTGCGGTTTACGATACTAAGAATTTAATTAGAGAACTCACAATTTATTTATCACTTGATTTGTCATTTGACTTAAGAGTTACGTGCACGTACAAAACGCGAGCAAATGTTGCGATATTACTTGTCTATATGAAAAATAAAAACGAAATTGACACTTCAATTTGACAAGTATCAAATATTAAATGTCAGTAAAAGTTGTAGCCAACATTGCAGTATTAAATTTGGTTCTTAAAGGTTCGTGTATTAAATGATTATGGCTTATAACTAGCGTCATATTGCCATAAACTCGTATACCGCGTACGTTTTTCGCAATTTCAATATTGAATTCCAATGTACTACATACTGAGTGTACACCGAACGTATACCGAGCTGTTTCTCAGTATATAGAGACGGACTTTCGGTTGAGCGCAAAATGCAATATTGAATTGCAAGTCTGTCTCCGGTATTAAAAATTTAATTATGTTAGAGATTAGTTTTTTATTTTTGCCGCTTTTCAATATGAATCTTCTCGGCTAAAACTACTAAAATTTGAAACGGGTTCAAAAAAACTCTGGGTAGGAATTCTGGCAAACTGCCGTTCAGGTTGAAAGGATTTATCTGATTTTTTACTCAGATTCAAAGGCCTTAACTCCGGCTAAAATGTAAATGGCTAAATTTAGCTGGCATAAAAATATTTTTCTGGCAACTCTGTACTTGTGTCTACTGTTTTATATTCTGCCTACATTCTAGGTAGGATTGATGGATGATGGGGAATATAGCGTTGCCAGCCACATTTGTAAAATTTTTGAATTCATTTCATATGATACAAAGGTACAATTTGAGAATTTAGCGGATTTTTTAGTTTAATTAGCTTACAGAGGCTTACAGACTTAAATTTAATAAACAGTAAACTGATTGCTGTATAAGTATAGGCACAATTGAAAGTATGATATCAGCAAAGGAGCTTTTAGATTGCGGAAAGAAGACTGAAGTGTTAAGTATGGTCTGAAAAATTTTTCCAATTATTGTAATTAGATTTTTTCTCGTTTAGTTATGGGTTCAGAAGTCCGTCGTATTGCCGCCCCCTTAAAACTAGCTAGCTAGCTAGACGTACGATAATTCTCGTACATGTACGCGAATTTCTACTCAGGTACGATGTACGAGGCAAAATGTATTCTCGTACGCAAAAGTACGAGAATTTGGGTGTCAAATATTTTCCAATCAGAATTAACACAATGCGAAAATACTACTAACAAAAGTGGAGTAAAAGATAATTTAAGAAAAGTATACACATTACACACTTTTTGCCTTGTCTTATTGCAGGAGTTTTTCTTATAAAAATAGCTTGGATTTGGTTCAAACACCATAATTTCGATAAATTGGCCCTACATGTAATTTTTTTTAAACATCATTAAAAAAAATATATTGGGATCTAATTTGTTATAACATTATTTTTCTGTAGGAGCGATAACTTTATGCTCAAGACCTGATCTCAAGATGCCGAAACGATACTCTATTACTCATATTTTTATGTAGCCTGTGTCCTATGGCAAATCCGCCAGACCCTAATACCCAGACAGATTGTGTTCATATTGACATAATTTGAAAATCAGTAATTTCAAGGAAATAAAGAGGTGACAGACTATGAACGAAAATTATTTTATTTGGAATGTCAGTTCCGCAATGTGAGTAAAGATCATGGCAGAGTTCATAAATTTAATAAAATGCTATCAAGAAAATTTGCGAGTATTTACTGTAAACTGCAAAGCATTTTGAGTAGAAGAAAATTATTGTTGTTGAAAGAGACCAAAAAGAGAAGTAAGCGACAAAGAAATTTCTTTCATGATCAGCTGATGGCTGTCACTGCTGATTTTATTGGAAAAACTTTTCACTCTCCAATGAATTCAGTTCATTTTAATGACGGTAGGTTGCAGTTTTACTAAATAGAGTAAAATTTGGTCCATTTGAAAACGAAGCGAATTTTTGTAAATGGGTCCTTGATGGAATTCGTTTATGTGACACACTGTATATTTGACTCCATTTAATTAAAATTTAAGTCATTATGGAGACAGTCTCTCTAGGGTATAAGACACTGCAGCAACTCGAGGACGAGTGTCGACTTATTCCCTTGGATCAACTTGCACCACACATCACCAAAGAAAAGGAAGTTGACATATTTTGGCACAAGTTGCCCGAATCCGCATTGCTGATGAAGACTACAAATATATAGTTCTACCTCAATTTACGCTATCCGTTTTAACTCTCGCACATTCCAATGGCAATACCGAAAGGATTTTTAGCAAGAATAACCTAACAAGAATAAAATTAAGAAAATTAATAGGCTTTCATCAAAGATCTTGATAGGAGCCCTACTTTCAGCTCAATGTGTTAAAACACAGTCCCAACCAAGTGATAAGTTGGCATCATATAATAAAATAAACCTACTACTGCAGTGCGACCTGATGATGAAAATGTCGACCAAAATATGAACTCGGACCCAGATAATCCTAGCCTAGCCTAATCTAGATGTCTTTTATTTTAAGAACAAGACTATACACAATTTTAAGACAAAAATCGGCTTAAAAAATTTATAAATTTTATAAAAAAAAAAATTAATAAAATGAAATGTTACTAAATAATCCCCAGTTTTAATTAAGCCGCCATTTCTCATTAATTTCGAGATAAGCCCTTAGATCATATAACAAAAAGGATAGGCTATGAGGAAGAAAAACTTAAGCATTTTTCTGCATGTAGTAGAACCGCATCGATGTATGCGTTTTAGTCATGGAAGTAGTAAACTACGATATTTTCACACCGGGCGAATTATTTAGTGGTTGAAACTTTATTAAGGATTGAAGAAATTCAATAGAAGAGATCCCATTATATCAAAACATTTTTAAATTAATTTGTAAGTTTATAATTTTGTAATAGTTTTCTAACTTTTCGCATTTCTACGAATTTTCCTAGTGCCCCGTTTACTCTCTAATAATATTTTTTGGCGTTGCCTTTGTATGGGTACTATAACTTAAGGCGACAATGACAATTTATTTCTAAACAAACAAACCGGCATTAGAAAATGTTAAATTTTTTTGCCACGGCTGTTTATTTTTATAAATATTTCACTCTTATTTTATTTAAAACACTATAAATTTATATTACCGGTTGTTTCAGCAGCACAGCACAGCGCACTTCATCGCGATAATTCAAGATTCCGGAGTCTCGATTATCTAAAATCCCGTTCACAAAACAATATTTCACTATTGTACCACACTACTATTAAGTAAAAATCACTTTTAATTAGTTATTTACTACAAAATCGCTAAATCAAGCCCGAACTTTTTGTCATAAAATCTGAAATATCAGAAATAAATTAGAATTGTCGAACTCACGAATAACAAGGCAATACCTCTCTTGTCATTTACCCTCCGTGTCACAAGGAAAAATGCTTATCACACGTACACGAATTTTACATAGCATAGCCTATCCTTTTCGTTATATGATCTAAGGATAAGCCTAGTGTACGAGAATTTTTCATGACGTACGAGATTTTTGTAAAGTTAGTACGAGAATCCATTTGTTGCAGACTAGCAACCCTGCATAAGGCTATATAATAAATTGTGATGTGAAGGGTAGAAAAATAGATACTTAATATAATTTGGAAAAAAATTATATGAAGGTCTGCGTACCACAGGGTTCAATATTAGAAGCTATATTGTTTTAAAAAAAAAAAAAAAGTAAATGCTGTTTGCACTTATATTTATACCATAAATGAAATCATAGGGTATACCTAGTTTGTACCACCTAGAAATAATAATGGTAGAACAAAATGGATTAGACGCCCATGCATAAAATTAAAAGTTATTTTGATTTTTGCATGTTCATCCGTCTGTCCATCGACCCCCACGATAGCTCGAGAGCGCGTGCACTTAGAAATTTTGCACATAAGCTTTTAAAAAAAAAGTAAGTTCGAAAATGGGATCAATCGAGCAACTGCTTCGTAGGGTTGTTATACAAAAATTTCGGTTTTCACTACATATTTTCATACTACCAGAGAACGCATCAATGTAGTGAGCTGAAATTGTACATATGATTTGCATAAAAATAAAAAATGCATTTTAAAAAATGGACTAAATCGGACAACCCGTTCTTGGTGTTGCCATATAAAAATTTAAGATTTTATACATTATAAAATTTTACTCAGGTTTAATTGTTAAAGTGGCAGCCTCATTTGAGAACTGTCACTTGAATTTTGTTTGTGCATATTAAGATACTTCTTAAGCAAAATAAGCAATAATTAGAAAAAAATAGAGAAATAGCTAGAACACTTCTTAATTTCTTAGTCATTATAAACTTTCACAAATTTAAAAAAAATTATACTCAGAAGAACTGTCAGATTAGGGTAAATGGCAATGGTAAATGGTGCATATTTTACAAGAGGTCTGTCTGAATCTTTGCGTAAAAATCAATTAAAAACTTTTATGCGGAGAGGGGGTAAATTTTGTTACGCTTGCCATGTGTCAAAAATTTGGCAAATACGTTTTCTGTCTGAAACATAAAACAATTATAATTAATTTGAAATACGTTTCAAAAACTCACATATTAAATAATTTTATTAAAATCACAACTCTTTAGATGATAACTTTTACATTCACTCGATAACACAACAAGCTTAAACTCAAATTTAATACTTTTGACTGTCAGCTGATGCACATCGAAGTTACACATCCTCTTGATCATGTGTAAACATGTGTAACTTTGTGCAAGACCCCTCGCAAAACGTTTCCCCAAACGTATCAATTAAGTCGATTTTTGAGATCCCAAAAGTTAACAGACGTTTCGTGTGCAAATTTGCGCAAAAGTTTTTACACCGAGTACAAACTTTCGGGTTAACAGACAGACCTAAGGTGTTTTCATCGAACAAACCTATTACCTGCGCTTATTCTCATCAAATAAAATTTTTTATATTTCTGAGTTTTGGTAATCAAATTTAAAAAATAAATTTCGTTGGCTGTTGGGATGCGTTATTTTGTAGCAGGGTTATATATCAAATAGACTACAGGTGTAACATTACCATCACCAATTTTGTTGAAATTTTACATACTTAAAGGGTTTGCGAAAAGAAAAATACGAATTAAAAATTTTTCTTCTACAATGCGAACTAAGGCATTTTTAAACTTTCTCAAAAATGGTGGATTGGTCTGCTTTAAAAATTCATATAGTATGTTTTTCTATTCATGCTAGGACAGTGAAATATGGCTCATTAGAAAGATGGGATTTCAAGTTATCTAAAAAAAAATAGAATCTTAAGAATATACGCAAAAAAGGAACATCAAGGATATTTTTATTCTTTATGCTTGAATATCCTTGAAGACGTACTTTTGATTTTATTAATTTTTTTATATTTTGTACCTTATATTATCCACTAAAACATGTTAAAATTTTAACTTGGGATCTCAACGGCATCACGGAGTAAAAATCAAGAAAGTTTCACAAAAATATATTTATAACCACATACAAATAAAAAAAGTTTTTCTATACAGGGTGTCCCGTATGTGGTCTTGCATCTGAAGGCTATAGATAGGCCATGCTTAGACAAGCAAAAATTGTATGGGAGGTGTTGGAAAATCCTTACAGTTTTCGAGATAACGGGATTTAAAAATATTTGTTTATGTTTTTATATATCACCCTGTAACTTCTTAACGTTGCAGCCTATGATGATGATTCAAAATTTCGTAGATTGATAATCGTTTTACCTCTCCAATGATGTACAAATTTTACTCCTCCTCTTCTCCGTTTTGAAGTTATGGTTCAAAAAATTTAAAATTTCAGATTTTTAACACGGGTTTATTAACTACTATATTTATCAAAAAAAGGTCGTCATCAACACCAATTCTTTATGGGATTTACAAGGCCCAAAAGTTTCCCCCTTTGGTTTTAATAGTATATATATTTATATATATATATATCTAAATATGTCAGCAGTTGTCTCTAAAACTTTATTTGGTAGCATCTAGCGTACGTATATGTATTTGTGAGAATTTCACTTAATCAAATAAAACAAAAACAATTTAACACGTTTCAACCCGGCGCACTTTTTCAAGTTCTGCATGATGAGTTAGTCATATAGACATTTACATTAATTATTTTAATTCTTTTAATTCTTTTCCAAAATGACTTGAGCCAAGTAATATTAAATATTTTTTTTCTCTTTCCAGGATAATGTCTACCTCTTGCCTTTACAACAACACCACAATATAGAGCTTACAGTTGAGCAAATTTTATATATATATAAAAAAAAAAAAAACTGCCTTTATGTGAAAAGTGTTTTAAACTTTACTGTGAATATAAGAATATTGAAGCAACAATAGATACAAGAACTAATTGCCATGAGAAATGTTCTAAAAAAACGCGATAATGGCTCTTATATATAATGTCAAAAATAGCAGTCACAGTTTTCAATATCATCAATTTCTACGTTGTAAGAAAAGATTACAGGATCTTCTAGTAATCACTTAACAAAATTAGCTTAGTAGCTGAATGATTAGTTTGTAGTAGCAGAAATTCATTATAGTGTCGAATGTAAAATAGAAATGAACGATAATACTAGGGACTTATCACAGCAGGATAGTGAAGAATTATTAGTAACATCAACATCATCTTCAATAACTGTGGAATCTATTGTGTCCTTGTCCGAGACAGAAGCAACTGAATCTGATACATCAACAGCAACAACTGCAACAACAACAACAACAACTGGATTATGTCAAATTGTAACTAGTAGTACGGGTAATAACAATAATTTTACATCTGCAAATGATGAAGATGATTCTGTTGCAAGTATTGATGATAGGCTAGGTGAAGGAGGTGCAGATGCTAAGGACGATTCAGGGAGTAGTCCAACAATGGGAGGAACTTCTTCAAATAATGACGCTGAAACATGTGTTCTGCCAACAAGTAGTAACTACATTGAACAGTCGAGTGAAAATACAAAAAACAACATGGTAATTACACGAAGTGCGGGAAGCTCAACTGAATTTAGCATAAGATCAGATGTACTGGTAAGTCCAACAACTTCATCAGCATCAACGATATCAGCACCAACAACACGCTCCAAACGAAAGTTATTGAACGAGTCTGGCGGTACATCTTCGTTAAATCGTAATAATAGTATTAGTTTGAATAATAAAACTATTAAATTAGACATTAAAAACCACCAGTCACCTATGACGACGAGAAAATCGTCGGCAGCTAGTATTAATTCCTTACCGCATCAAGGTGATAAGGTGAAAAGTGAAGAAAAGCCAGGTACAACCGCCAAATCAGGGTCAATAGTTGGAGGTCGACATCCAACCGTAGGAAGAGTTACGATAAATGATTGCGATGCTAGCACCAGTAGTAGTAGTAGTAGTAGTTGTAGTAGTAATAATACAAATACTAATAAATTAATCATTAAGATTAATAACTGTATAAATGACGTAGATAGTAATGACAAAGTCGAAGAATCTCATTCAGAAAAAAATGATATCGCAACGTGCACAATGTCAACAGCTGGTGACAACAACGACGAACCCAATTTAAGTAGAGTAAAAACTCCACTGGTTAGTAGCTGTGATAATGACGATAGGACTTCAAATGCAGGCGGCGAAAGTCGCAAAGTTGAACCACTTAAAATTAATTTAAATCGGGATGCTGTGAAAACTAAAATCACAATAAAACCTATAGTGAGGCCAATTAATGTTGATAATGAGAATCCAGGTTCACCAATACCAAAGTTGACTATAAAGTCGCCTTCAATTTCGAATATAATGTCCATTAGTGGAGATTCAAAGGCAACATCAAATGGCTCCGAACAACAATTGCCAATTGAGCCGCATATTGTACCAAAGCTTACAATACGAGCTAGTGATTGTAACAGTAGTTTAACTAATGCCGACGTAAAGCATACTGTTGTTCCAAAATTAACAATTAAAATGGACGGAGTAATAAATTGCGTTAAAGAATCATCATTAAATAGTTCATCTTCTTCGGCATCACCTTCACCTCCGCCTTTGCCAAAGTTAACAATAAAAACTTCTGGAGATATTACGGAGTCTATTATATCGAAAATTTCACCTAAAAGTTCGACATCATCACAATGTCATATTGTTAGTACCAGCAGTGTGCCATCATTTCATTCAACATCTCAAACTACAACAGTTCCAAAACTCACAATAAAACCAATTCCAAAACCATCCACCTCAAATGGAAGCGATACGCTATCTACAGTTCCAAAACTTACAATAAAACCTATTCCTTTACGCGTAACAACGTCGTCTTGCAACGAAAGTGCTGGTACTGATGAAGCTGATCTTTCAGAGAAAACAACTGTTCCCAAACTTACGATACGAACGGGAGTTGAACCTTCTGTTAAAATTCAACATAGCGAATTGATGGGTAATACGGTTCCAAAGTTGACAATAAGAACAGTGCAAGAGAGCAGTGATTCTACTGAAAAAACGCAAACAGTTCCGAAATTTACAATCAAATCAGTTCAAGAGAGCACACAAAGTATTCCTAAATTAACGATAGCTGTAAATGATTCAACATCGTCTAGTTCATGTAGTTCTCCTACCAACGAAAGAATACCAAAATTAACGATCAGACAAGTTGAGCAAGATGAAACAGATAGGATTCCCAAGCTGATGATATCAGCGGTACAAGATAGTGACGATGTTGAAAAGGTGCCTAAACTTACAATAAAACCTATTCAGGATACAGATACTGTAGATAGAGTTCCGAAAATAACCCTAAAATCATTTTCGGAGCCAGACGATAAAGAAGGAATACCGAAATTGACAATCAAATCTGTCTTAGATAGTAGTGAAAGCGTTGAAAAAATCCCCAAGCTAACAATACGGCACGTTCAGGATTCAGATGATGGAGACAAACTGCCAAAATTAAAAGTTACATCTGTACAAGAGTCTGAAAGTATATTAGCTGTTCCTAAATTGATGATTAAGCAAATTCAGGACGCTGAAGAGAAGGTACCTAAATTAACGATTATATCGAAATCTAGTTGTGATGACACTACAAAAGTTAGGAAACTAAAAATTAAAACTGTTCAAGATTCCTCGTCCACGACGTCAAAGATGGTATCCCTTACACAAGAAACCGATACTGTAGATAGGATATCTAAGTTAGAAGTAAGAACTACAGAACCGCTGGACGGAGAAAAAATACCGAAACTCACAATACGGCAAGTACCAGAAAGCGAAAAAGATGGACGAATTCCAAAGTTAACAATTGTTCAAAGTTCGTCTGTATCGCATACTGAAACCAATAAAGAAACCGAATATTTTTTAAAAGCGAAATCTCCTAAAAGAACTAACGATGAACATTGTGAGGAGGACAAAACTGCCAGCAAATTATTGAGACTTTCTCCAAAAAACGATTATGCGAATTTACCGGGGGAGAGTTCCTTTCGGAAAGAAGAAGAAAAAGAAACGGAAAAGGAAAAAGAAAAAGGTCTAGACCTTCAGGAAACAAGAAAAGTAGAAAGCGCGACCGAAGATGATAAAAAAAACGAAAATCAAGATTCAGAAATTATCGAAATACAACCGAAATCGAAGGAACAAATAGTAGAAGATAAGACAAAAGAGGAAGAAGAAAAAAGTATTGATAAGGAAAGCGCATCAAAGGAAAAGGTAGATTCGGAAAAGGAAGCAAAATCGGAAATTGAAACGGAGTCAAAAGTGCAAATGGATTCGGAACGAGAATCAATAATGGAAGACGATGAAGTAGAACAAATGAGAACGGAAAAAGAAGAAGCAGAACAAGAAAAGAAAGCAGAACAAAAAACGGATGCAGAGCAAGAGAAAGAAACAGAACTAGAAAAGGAATCAGAACGAAAAACTGAATCAAAACAGGAAAATGAAGCAGGATTTCAATCAGAAGACCAATCTGAAGAGGCTGTAGTTAGTATAGACCTTGAATCTGAATCGAAAACAGAAGTTGTTAATAGGAAATTAGAACAGGTAGAGGAAATTGGGGGCGTTACGAAAAAAGTGGAAGAAGAAGATAAAATGGGAAAAATATATGTCGAACGTGCACTTGAACTTCCAGAAATTATTAATTTGGATCAAGAACCAGATACAATATATGTTGAGCAAGATTCTCAAGAACTTCCAACAATTAACGCTGATTCCTTAGATGCTTTAAAAATTAATAACGATGAAGATGATGAGCAGGTACCCATGTTCAATGAACCTTGCAACATTCCAATCGAAAATACTCCACAATCAGAGGATGTAAAATTATTTTCGATTACTGACAGCGTTGACTTAACAACTCCATCACCCGGTTCATCTCCAGTGCATTTAGTGAGTGATGATAGCAATCAAAAGTTACTTTACGAAGAAATGAATGAGAATGAAGTTCGAAATAAATTAATTCATGCTTTTGAAACCATCCAAAGGCCTACCACATCTGTCGAAGATTTTATGGAAAACTGCAAGGATCAATTAAAAGGGCAAAATTTTGGAACCGACGAAGATGTGTTTGAAGGTGAAAAGCTATTTGAAATCAATTGTGGTCCCATCTCAAATGAATCAACGCGATCACCAAAAGTTTTTTCTGATCAAATCATTGAGAATTCCGAGGATAATATATCGATGCCATCAGTGGAACAACTTTTGAATTCAAATAGTCGCCATCCTAGTCCATATCGTGAGGATCAATCTAAATCAACCGAAAATTCAAGTGAACCAGCTCATTTGGATGAGAAGTTTTTATCCAATGTTGATGTTCTATCCTGTCTTGGGATTTGTCAAGAAAATGCAAATAATGCTTCGTTTAATGCCGTTGATGCTGATGATGATGTGCTACGAAGGAATAACAATAAAGAAGCTACAACAGCAGCAGCAACAAAAACAACAACAGCGACAACCGATTCGGATAATTCCGTGGAGTCTAACCAAGATAGGAATAAATTGAAGAGATGCGCGGAGTCTACAATTTTAATTGATCCAGAGGTAATTACTTTTTTATTATTATTTTTTGTTTTAAATATTTCTGTAGTCTTTAAGTAATAACTCAACTGCACTCCGTAAAATCTTGCCATCTTAATAATTATTTACAGTGTCTTGCAGTCTTTACCACAATTCCACAATTTCTCCTTATATTATTAGATATGGGTAGAATGATTGAGATTCCGTTGTGTATTGCTATTTAATTTTTGTATTTTGTAAGTAAGGATGGTCAGCTGTTCCATATTTTTCACAGTTACGGATAGGAAAGTATTTTAGAATTTCACTCTGCATAAAAAATATTGGTGGATGGATGTGGATTTCAGAATAATATTGCGTGCAGGCAGGGATTAATTTACTAGCATTAAATTTACATCAGACCTGATAATTCAGGACAATGACCATCGAAGTAACCATAAATAAGTGAGAGAGGCATCCAAGATTGCTGCGGTACACCAGAGAGCCGGTATGGGATGGTTCTGCTGTACGTCCGCTACTGTTCAAGATAGAAGTTGTATTCCAATCCCAGACCTGACAATCGTAAAGCTGGCAGGCCTGATTTTTTTTTCCGGCTGTTCCGAAGTCTTAAACATTTGAACGATTTCTTGGCAATTGACTTAACTTCTGAAAATATTATTGTCTAGAATAGTATATAGTATATCTGCGCTTCCATGGAAAACGCTACAAGAATGGTTAAAATAATTGGGAGTCTTTTATAAACTGGTAGTCATATTACATTTAGATTTATGTTAATATAATTCAAACAATAGGAGTAAGGCATTACAGGTCCTTGTCTTGGTTGGTATGGTAATGACCAATTTCTTTGTTTTATTTGGATTTAATGTCGAAAGTCGTCGTTTAATGCAAAATAGAACAAAATGACCGGATTGTAGTTTCCAGCCGTATCTTTAGTGATATGATGCTTCTCGTGATATGTGGATTGAGTAGCATTGCTGTATAACCTGAAAGGTGATGAAGTTTGATCATATACTTTAAATATTTCTGCATTAATTCACAAAATGTGTAGGTATGCTCAGCAATATGCAAATCTTCCATCTATAAGAGTACACTACTTTTTTCAGACTGATTCCTTTATATGATTTGACTACGTTTAGCTCTCCTGCTCACTCCATATCTTGTGGGCTGCGCTTAAGCCTATTTCTCTGGCAAGTAGCCCCACCCTGATGTGCAACAATCTTGATATTATTCGAGGAACAATTTGCTGAGTAAGCTGTTAATTCATTCATTTTCGCTGTGACAAAGCGACTAATGGTTTCGCTATTCTTTGCATGAAGGCTCCATGAAGCGGAATCTAAGATAAAATATATCCGAATTACAATCAGCTCTCCAGCTCTCCTATAAAAGCGCACATCCATAACAATTGAAAACTGTGCTAAGCAAAAGTAGTATTTTCTTTCTTCTAAGGGACGAAAAATAGCATTGCTTTTACCTGCTAAACAATAAAAGACATTTCACTAAAAATCTTTCTGTCTTATAATGAAGCGCATCAGATCTAGATGAAGTATGCTTCTCACCTCATCCGTAGATAGAGAGAAGGCCCAAGCGTATCCACTATCCAGCCTGCTTGGACTGTCTTAACCTTCCAGGCAGGACAGATATTAGAAGCTGCCAATAACTCCTATATTTGTTAAATGAGTGTGAAGTTAAGGTAGTGGTACTCGCAAACGATTCCTTCGATTCTCTTATGGGTTCGATAGTTTTTTAGTTTTTTTTTTTTAGTTTTTTTTACATTAAGCTATTTTAGCGAATGTACTGATATAAAAATATATCTAACATCTACATTTATTTTTCTTTTTTTTTTTTATATATAGGCTCCACCATCGAAAAGAGTACGTTGTGATACAAACAACATAACTCAAAATGCCATTCCAGATAGCCTTAGCTCTGAATCAGAAACATCCACTTCGCT
This sequence comes from Dioctria rufipes, assembly GCA_963924295.1. Taxonomy (NCBI): domain Eukaryota; kingdom Metazoa; phylum Arthropoda; class Insecta; order Diptera; family Asilidae; genus Dioctria; species Dioctria rufipes. The sequence continues at coordinate 163,958,087 of OZ002742.1, read as the reverse complement.
TCTGGTTCAGTCCGTATCAATGCAGTGTACCTCAAGTACAGATATAAAGGAATCATCGAATATAATAGAATCTGAAACATCATGTGACGAAAAATTTAGTACATTAATAGCATTAAAATCATTTGAAGTAGTAGACAATGACGATGAGAACGGTGGTACAACAAAAGATGACGATTGTTCTATTGTAGACTTAAAAGGTATTTTCAGCGAAGATAAATTGGAAACTGTTACCTTATCATCACAAAGTGATACAAATGAAAACTTACCGAAAAGTCTCGATACAAAAATTGATGTAATTCATGAGGAGAACCAGGATAATCTTATATCAATAAGGACAAGGCAAAATGTGCTGCTAATAAACGAAGAATCTGGTTCAGATGGTATGATGGTTGATGAATGTACCTCGGATCCTCTATCAGCTTTTTCTAATCCGATTGATGACAAAAAGAGTCAAGAAGTTGATTCTGGTGTAGATATTTCCAGTTCAGTAAAATCAGAGTCAGTACCTGAAGTGCCGGTAAAAAGGCCTAGAGGTAGACCTCGAAAAGATGGCCGACCCGCGGGAAGTGTTAAGAAACCTGAAAAGAAAATTCGAGACAGTTCAGGGGTACTAATTAGAAAAAAATTTAAAGGTTGTTTACTAGAGGCTCAACAAATTACCGAAGTCCTTGTAACTCCAGGTAAAAGAGGATGTGAAACTAATATGTCACCAGACGGAACACCTTTGCAAGAATTTACATTGGATTCTTTTGAAAAGACTGGTAAGTTAAGATGTTTATTTGATAACATGATGTAAAATTAAAACAATGTTTTGTTTTTTAATCTTGTAGATATCTCAACTCCATTGACTGCCCTTGGACGACCACTTCGTGGTAGAGGGAGCCGTGGTGGTCGTATTAATCGATCAACAGGTAGAGGAAGTCGAGGCGGTCGAGGTGGTAGAGGTCGAATTGCACAAGCGGCTCGAAATCGTCCTCGTGGAATTGGCGGACTTACACACACGCCAGACAAAGACGCCAACTTTTTCAGTCCGGTAAGTTTATTATTTTTATTTTACAATATTGCAGAAATGTTGTGTTGTTTTTTGCGTCACCATTCAAACGCACATGTAGTCTGTAAACAGGTCAAATGCCGTGGCTTTGTATTCCGTACATCGTTGGTTTTCGTATGTAACAGAACAAAAGATAAATTTCCCTTGTGTTCCTTTATACTTTCTTTTTAGATTTAATTCAACTAATTTTATTTATTTTCAACAGATTTCAGCAATAATTCAAAAAAAAACTCAACAACTTACACAAATCGATCAATAAAATTTAAATTAAATTCAACATTTCTTCTAGATAAAGATCAAAGTATTCGTTATTCTACTAAAATAATTCACCAATATTATTATATTATTAAGTAAATGGCCGCCCTGCGGCTGCTATATTTAAATTAGATGTGGAGTATAAAATTCCGGAAATCAGATTGAGTGATAGAGGCTGTTGTTAATGATATTGACTAATTTTGCTTGGGACCTCAAACTTTGTCTGCAGTAGATTTTAACTTTCGAAAATACATTTTTCATCGGATTTAACATGTGGGAGGAATATGGTGGTAGAAGTTTTTGAGAATAATAACTTTCGGAAAAAGCAATTATCGTTTTAGAATCGTTTTATACTCATACTGGTTTGCAAAAAGTTCATGTAAAAAAATACAAAATTTCTCATAATTTACTATAGCATCAGCGTACACTTTGTAATGTAGAATTCCTGTGTTCATCATTGCTGCTACTAGTGAAACATTACATCCTCTAATAGTTGGTACAGGAATATTGGCACAAGTATTTCTTCTTGATCTTGCTTCGTGCGTCGAAGATGCAAATTAAGGCCTCTTTAGGCAGCAAATATGCAACTTTCGGTGTTTATTCAATTAAAAATGCCTGTAATATGAACTGCGTGTATTAATCGTTTGTATACTTCTTAAGATATGTGGATATTGTTATATTGGTGAATTTTTTGAATAGAATAACGAATACTTTGATATTTATCTAGATGAAATGTTCAATTAAATTTAAAAATTGTTGATTTAATTTTGAAAAATGCATTGAATTTAATTTAAAATTTGTTGACCGTTTTGTGTAAATTGTCGATTTTTTGTTGAATGATAAGTATATCTGAAATCTGTTGAAAAGAAATGAAATCAGTTCAATTAAATATAAAAAAGGTAAATTGAGTCATTATAACATCCAGTGATCGAATCTGGTTTTGTTTTAATAGTTACTTAAATTTTCAGGAAATAACGGTTACTTACTAGGTTTACAAAGTAAAATATTCATTCTAACATAAATGTTTTTTTTTATTATACTCATTTCCACTGTGAATTAAATAAAAAAAAAATTCTTCACATTATCAGTCAAAAGTACATTTTCAATGATAAACGTAATAAGGCGTCAATTTTTAAGGCAGCATGTGCGAATTTTGTCCTCTCAATACCAATAAGCATCGTTACAAACCGATTACCACTAGATTTAAGAACTCTTAACTTTAGATTTCTGTATCCTGACGCATTTCGAGTGGAATGTGCAGAAAATAAGTAAGATATGAATTAGTTCACCTCAGTAATGAGCTTAGGAATGGCATTCCGACGTATTTCTCTCGAATTAAGCAACTTTGTACCGATTGTTATTACAGAACGAAAAATAAATCAATAATTACAATCTCTAGGTCTGTTCAACTCACGCTCCGTTAGTTTTTTTTAATTCAATCTCGAAAGTTGTCCCATTAGCCACCGCATAAGGTGAAACACTTAATTTTGAGATTTCATTCGTAAAATACTACTATACTGCATTTGTACAATTTTGTGAACCGATTTGGATATATTCTCATTCTGTACATAGTCATGAAATTGTACATGTAAAGAGTCAAGATTGGGAGTTCGAATTAAGCGAACGGTAGTGAGACAGCATTATATTTAAAATATGCAAATACCTGTTACTCCATTCCGTAACTTGCAGTGTCAACCAGTTCCTCAACTGCTTGCGCAAGAACAATATCTCAAATATACTAACAACCAGGTTGGGAGAGCACACGCCTGAACAATATGTGAGTTATATATGAGCCCTTGGACCCAATACCCAACAACTGTTGCGCAACTGACTCACATTCTTTGTCCGTTAAATTATCACGAATTTCAAGATTTCCCTAAGATGCATTTTAAAACTCCAGTAAGAGTTTTAATAGTTGCAATATTAATTTTTTTTCCTTTCTTCAATTATTTTCCATACAGTTTCACAGTTTCCTTAGCACTTGTTTGCTTAAAGTTGAGAATTACAAACATTTGTAATTTACATTATATTTTTTACATGTGTTTCTTCTACAATAGGAATATAATAAGACGGCACTGACTTTAAATTAATAGATGGTTACTATATGTACTTCGAATGCTACTTTACATTAAAATGTATTAGAGAGTGACCAAAACAGAAACCTCAAAGATCTGTTACAGCAAAGCAGAGTCGTAATAAAAAACCTCTACATCACTCTACAGGGAAGACCTATTTTTGCAACGAAGTTTTTTTTTTTACCAATTTTCAATTTATTGTAAGAACATAAATTTGAATGGAACTTTTATTTCATGGCGATAAAATTAAACTTCTTAAGTTACTAGTATTTCAAGTATGATTTATGAGCGATTCCACACGAAGCCGATCACTTTGAAACATGACCATCTCCGATTTGAATGAAACCTTCACAGTTTGTATATGGAATACCAAATACCAATACTCATATTGTTTCTGTTTCCTTCTACCACGCCCCTCTCGCCGCTAGGGGAATAGAAATTTCGTGATTTTACGATTAAACGTCATTAAAAAAAAAAAAAAAATTTTTTTTTCCAAAAATAATAGTATTATTTACTATTATATAACCCGCTTTCATTGAACATAATGTATTTACATTTGTACATTCAAATTATAGCTTGGTTGTATTGTAATATTGCTCTAAACACTCCAAGGTCTACTTTGGATTTCTTTAACCAATCCAATATCAATAAATATTTTACATGAAATCTGTGCTCTGAAGAGATCTGTTGAGAGTAGAAAGAAGATACACGCTATCTGATTGTTTTTTAAAAAAAAATTCTGAATAAGCCTTTAAAGCTTTTTTTGAATACATTTATTTAAAGTTCCATAATGGTCTTCAGGCTTTAGCTCTAGGTATACATATGTACTTCATTAAACTTTCCCCTATCCGACAATTTCCTTAGATTATTTTTTCTTTAAAAATTATTTTCGATTTCTGGTTAGATAGGTATCGTTTGATTTAACCTGAATAAGAGTAAATGTGAAGGTTTAGTGCACCAGCTAGGTTAGATGTTTTGTAAAATGAAATTCTACACTGTGTGAGCTCACATTTTCCTCCTTAGCTACGAACTTAAGGAAAGTAAGATATCAAGGGTTTTTACTTCCAATATTCTATGTGGACTGACCTGAGTTTTAAAAAGCCGAAAAGCTTATTTCACATTAAGTACCGATTTGGGCAGAGTATAACTGCAGGTATTATTAATTTTAATTAATTGCTTTAAGACAGTAGGACAATCCCAGTCCAACTTAGACATTATATAATGCATTCTGGTACAATGGCATAAAAGTTCTGCATGGTAAATGGTAGATGAAGCTCCCTGTGTCTAAGCAAGATAATTTTATACTGACTCAGAACCAGCCATAAGCTCGCTGTAGTGACTCGTTTAATAAATAAACGGCCAACAATACATGCGTTTCATCACTTAATCAGTATTAGTATTAGTATGTTAAACTAAAAATAAACCAAACACCAGAAGAAATTACATACAATGCAACACGAACAAAAACATAAAAAAAAAAGAAAATGAAAGAAACAAAAAAGATTAAATATTATATAAAGGTTTTTTTTTTTAAAAAAACGTCAACTACAAAATGCTCAGCTATATTAATAACAGTAATACACATGCGTTTAATAGGTTCATAAATGCTAAAGTTAGATCTTGAGGAGTTAACATGGAGCAGAGGTAGCCTTCTTAAATTGTGCCTCCTATCACGGAAAGACATATTGTTAAGTAACAACGAAGAATCAATATTCGCGTTTAAGAGTTGATGCACATTACGCATTACATCGGCAACCATGCGACGTTTCTCAAGCGAGTGCATATTTAAAAGCTTCAAGCGATTCTCATAAGGTGGGAGAATTAATGAATTATTCCAGGGTAGGTGCCTGAGAGCAAATTGTGAGAAGTTGAGCAGAATAGACTTGATACGGTCGATGTGCGTACGGTAAAATGGAGACCACACCTGGCTAGCGTATTCAAGCAGTAGTATCATAAAGCAAGTGTACAAACGCAATGTTATGGTAGTATTCGAAAACTCTCGGGACCAATGTTTTCTAAAACAAAGCATAGAACTACTCTTTGATATCATGTAGTTTATATGGGAGATAAAATTCAATCTGTGGTCACATTTGACACTCAAGTCACCGACAGAGGCCACACGCCGGAATCCGAGAGCTCATAATCATAAGTGGTTGGTGTCTGATTTCTATTGAAAGTCATGACCTTACATTTGTCGATATTGAGAACCAAATTATTGCTGTTGCACTAAATGTAAAATTTTTGAAGGTTACCCTGTAACTGTTCACAATCGTTAACACATTTAATTTGAGCGAAAAGCTTAATTTCGCCAGCATAAATCAAGACCTTACAGTACCTCACAACATAGACAATATTGTCAATAGACAGAATAAAGAACAACGGGCCGAAGTGACTCCTTTGAGGTACTCCAGACGAAGCCTTCAAGACTCTAGAGATGGAATGGCGGAATAAGATTAGGTATGTTCTGTTATCTAAATAGACTCCGTCCATTTTATAAATGTTTGGGGAAACCCATACTTTTCCATTTTAAAGAGTATCGCAGAGTGAGATAAATTGTCGAAGGCTTTACTAAAGTCAGTATAAATACAATCTCTCTGATAGCCTTTTGCCAACCCCCCAATGGTATCCGAGGCAAATTCCAACAAGTTAGTGGTTGTAGGACATGCCCAAAATAAACCCATGTTGGTTTGAAGAGAGCAAATTCTTACAGGAAGTTGATAGTGGTTGATAGTAAGTGGTAGATTCGAATAATTTGGGCATGCAAGATAATTGTGCAATAGGCCTATAGTTAGAAATTTAATTTTTACTACCTTTTTGTAGATAGGTATGATAAAGAGTATTTCCATAGCTGCTGGAAACAACCACTATCGAGCGATTCTTGGAAAATAATTCTCAGCGGAGCTGGCCAAGGCAAGGCAGCATGACCTAACAAAGGCTGGAGGGATCCCATCAGAACCAGTTGTGAAGTTATTTGGAAGCCCATTAATATGATCGAGTATATCCTCTTCGGAAATTAATGGGATAATGAATGACACGTTATGAGAGTCGTTCATATGACTAAAGTTGCTATTTTGAAGTTGAAAATTTTACGAGGCAAAGGCATTGTCAAAAAAAGAAGCAAACATCGTAAATTTCAGACAAATCATGACTAGCAGAATCCTTGCACCTCATAAATATCCACGCCTGCTGTACCCTGTCCATCTGTGTACAATTTTTTCTTTTCAATGGGCTCGAAACCAGACTGCCATTGTTGAGTATCTCTTAAAATCATTTTGAATGGAATATTTCAAAATGATGTGATTTGAGCAAATTTGTGCTTTCCAATTTATGGCTTAACACTGGGTGCGTTCACTGACACGATAGCGTCCTGTAGCGTTGTGATAGCGTTGTGTTATGAACAAATGTTAAAAGAATTACTTTGACAGTTAGTCACTACAGTGGTGACACTTGTGTAACCAAATTACAGTGAACGCAAAAGAGAATAACATAGCAAATCAAATATTTTTGACGTTTGCAAAAAATACGTAAATTAAAAGTAAACATGAACTTCAAATTGTAAATAGCGTTATCGTTGGGAGATGAACTTTTTCGACATTACAAGGAAATAAAGTAATGCATTGAAATTGAGTTATAATAGAAAAACCTTTTTGGCCCATTACACAGGCCATATTGGTCTCATCAACTTAAATTGATATATTTTCTGCTTACATTTCCATATAAATGTCACTTTGACAACACAAATTTATTATAGCACAACTTTAATATCTTAAATACGGGTAGTGAAATATTGCGCGCTACCTTTTACTCTTGGCCGTCTCAGTGAACGCGTGAGTAATTAAAAGGAAGTGACTATCTGTCATTTGATGTGTACGGTGAATGCACGATAGCGTTGTGTAGTGACATATCGCTATTTTTCTGCTGGTGAACGCACACACTGAGCAGTAAGTATGGCCTTCTTTTTTCGATGTAAATCTAATTGAAGTAGATTCAGTATGGTACCTGACAACGTGCATATTTATCTATCATTATGGATACGGTCTGTCATTTACCGGATGACGATGATATTTTGAAATCATCATAGCAAGTGTCAGTTTTTATTTTTATTGACAAATTCAGCTTTAAAAATTGATCAAAATAAATGTAAAATTTGTATGCTTTGTTTGGCGACCAATACCAAACAAACCCGTTAAAAATTGTATCATAGTAGTATAATAGTGTAATAACTAAAAAAATCTTTGCTGATAAGGTGGCGTTAGAATGAAAAAAAAAGTGAAAAGGAAATAAAAATTCATTTTTGATGGCATGTGTTTTTGCTCGCTTCCTTTGTCTCAAGATGTAAGAAAATTTTGCAGATCATGAAATCTGTATTCTTTGCAATTACAGCACCCTTACTGAAAGTTAGAAGGTAAGAAAAGAAGTTGTATAAGGTTTGTTCAATGAAAACACCGGGTAAATTTTCCCCTCCAATATTTACCCAGGGTTTTTAAAACACCGGCCGTGCGTTCAGGTGTACACATCGATGTGCACATCACATGATTGAAAAAGTAGGGATAACAACTGAACGGTTGGTGTGCACTTCGATTCGAAATGTCATTTTTGAAAGTTCGATAAGAGTAAAACTACGCTAAACTTCAAAACTACTAAGCGCACCGAGGCACTACGCTAACAGACCTTAGTGTAAAAATGTGCACACCGATGTGCTGGGGAAATGACAACGCTTCGGTCGCCTGAACGACAAGGTGTGTAAAAATGTGACATTCTGCGTACGGCTGAACGCACGGTGGGGGCGCGTTCATGAAGTCGGTCGCAGCTACAGCCACAGCCAGTCTTAGCTATCTCGAAGCCAGGCATAGTTGCTCCTGACTTTATGAACGATTTTAACCATTACTAGCTTCAGAAATGTCATAATTGGGGGTATGAGTTACATTTCATGTAAATATACAAAAAACAATTTATTACCTGCTTCGTCTATTAAATAAATAAATGGCTCCCCACGCTCATTCATATAAATGGTTACATTTGCCATTATTACAATAATATTTATTTTATTTTCTGTAATTTAAAAATAGCAGCAAACATAAATTTCAAACATAATGCGTTTTTTTTTAGTTATCTATGCTGGGTAGCACTTTCAAGTGTGTACCGGCTGCAGTCGACTACGAGACCGGCAACTATGATTTTCCGAACGGTAGGGACTGTCATTTAGCCAAGTCAAAAAACTGGCTATTGCATTTTCGAACGACGATAGCCACATCTTCAGCTACCATAGCCGGCTGCAGCCTACTTTATGAACGTGCTCAGAGTAAGCATAGTGTAATAATGACATTTCTCTGACAGTTCTCCCGAGTATAATTATTTGTAAAAAGTTATTTATAAAGTGGGTGAAGACAAATAAAATATGCTCTAGCTATTTTTTTATTTCTTTTCTTCTAATTTTTGCTTATTTTTTTTCGACAAGTAATTTTTTTTTTTTCAAAATTCTCTAATAGAGGATTTTTTTTTATAATTGAGATCTAATGAAGTAAAATTGACCATGATAAAATTTTTATCATTTCATAATAATGCTTCACTCTGTGTTCGGAATTAATATTCTATTCACTATCTATTGACTATCAAATTAACTTTGAGTTGTGTACAACGCTAAAAAAGTGAACACGTACTAATTCAATTTCTTCAATTAGGTCAGTGTTAGTATGTATGTATATAACAAAGTATATGCACATTGATTGAAGAAAAAAACGTGCAACAAAAATATAAAATCGAAATGATAAGAAGACTTAAGACAGTTTTTGTTTTTTAAGTAAATATTCAAAGACATCAACGTGTTCAATGTTATTATGAACAGGGATGAACATATGGTTTACTGGTTCAAGTTGTTCTTGCCTAGTACCATAGATGGCACAAGAACTAGTTACCGCATGCAATACCAGAGCAGAGTATACAAATATTATATGAGAAATACTTCGAGTGATCATATTTTCTCGCCTCTGATGTATTGACAGGGTCGACCAAATGTATAAAAAACTACTAATAAAGCAACATTGGCGCTCTGCTGTGGTCCATCCGGAATGCATCAACCATTTCGCAATATGTATTCTCTGCTGGTATACCATGCTCGATATGTGCTAGTACACATGGAATAAGATAGATAGTCTTCTCAAGTTGTGGCTTCTTTCTCGGAATATTTTGGTACGCAGAAACTGGGAATCGATATTCGAATCTAGAACCTGATATACAAAGGTTACATCTGCAATTAACAATACGACGCTTTTCGAGCAAATGCATATTCAAAAGCTTTAACCTTTTTGTATATGGTGGAAAAATCAGCGAATTATGAAAAGTGCCGAAGAGCAGAAGGTAGGAAGTTTTTATACCCTAGATGATGAAAATAACGTATATTAAGTTTGTCAATCCGTTTGCAACACATAGATATAATAATGGTAGACTGTATAGTAAAATGAACTGGATACCAAAGCATAATATTAAAAGTTATTTTCATGTCCGTCTGTCTGTCTTCACGATAACTCGCTAAAATTTTGCACACGGGCTTTGCAAATTTAAGTACGAAAATGGGGCAAATCGGGTAACTTCTTCGTGGGGTTAGCATATAAAAAGTGCATGTTTACTATGTATTCTGTCTGAGAAAGCGTCAACTCGAGAGCTGAAATTTTGTACGAGGCGTTTTCATAGAAATAGTAAATAGGTCTGTTCACGTACTTCTCGGGTGTTTTCGTTCTTGGGCTTTTTTGTGTGAAAATGTGCAGGAGGGGAAGCTATCAAATCTGGAAAGTACATGAACAACTTTTGTGTGTTCTTGGGCAGAAAGCGAAAGTGAAAACTACAAACTGTCAAGCTAACAACTTTAATTTGAAAATAAAATACCAAACATAACATAACTATTCATTTTACTTACTATTTTGTAAATTTTTATACGACCTGGGCAAACAGTGCATATCATTTGCAAATTTTGTCGCTTATTCCATTTTTCTTTTGACAATTTAAACTTCTGACAATTCTCGATTTCAAATTTTAATGTCTTTGACAGTTTTTACATATTTACCCCGAGTTTTTTTTTTGTGGATTTCGGCTAAAACTTTATTGAAGGGGAAGTGTGACGTCTACATATTTTCCCCAATTTTCTGAGTACGTGAACAGAGTTTGTCTGCGTTTGGGTGAAAATGTTGTAATGCATTCACACAAATTCGAGTACGTGAACAGACCTAATATAATTTAAAAAATGGATTCGGACAAGGCCTCTTGATGTTTCCATATAAAAATTTAGGTTTTTTACTTATACTTTGAAAACGATCAGTCCTAGGTATTTTTTATTGTACTGAGAAGTTCTACAGAATATGAAATCCTATGAAATTGGCTATAACCATTTTTGCTGTCCGACGAACCGTTCTAGAACTATATGTGAAAAACTACTTCAAAGATCAAACTTGCACAGATGGCGCACTGGTTCCCCGTTCATAGTAAGGTGCGACAAAAATATAAAGTGCATGATAGGTATGTTTTTATGAGTCAAACAACATATAAAATTAATTTGGAAAAATAGGCTATTTACTATTAAGTTATCTATGATTGTTATGTGCCTATCAGAACCAGTTTAACACAAGCTGGCTGTAGTGACACGTTTAATAAATAAACGGTCAACAATACATGCTTTTTATCACTTAGTCGTTGTTAGTATTAGTATGTTAAATTAAACATAAACCAAACACCGGATGAAATTACTTGCTATGCAACATAAAACAAACAAGTAAAAAAGCTAGAATTGGTCTAAGACCAATTCTTATGATATTTGATTATGAAATTTCGTATTATCACCCTTCTGTGCAAGTTTGATTTTTGAAGTGGTTTTTCGCATATATTTCTAGAACAGTTTGTCGAACAGAAAAAATTGTTATAACCAATCTTATAGGATTTCGTATTCTGAAGACGTTTTTAGTACAAAAAAATGTCTTGGACTGATTGTTTTCACAGTATACGTAAAAACCCTAAATTTTTATATGGCAACACCAAAAAGGAGTTGCCAGATTTAGTCCATTTTTGAAATTTTATTTTACAATGAAAACACCATGTACCAAATTTCAGCTCTCTATATCGATGCGTTCTCAGGCAGTGACTTCGTAGATGTAATTACAAAATATGTAGAATATTGACACGATTTCTTTTATTTTTGTCGTATGTAGGGAACCACTGTGGATGGGTGGGTGACCATACGAAATTGTATACATGCCTTCATCTAGGTTTCTAGGGTATCGTAAGAATTAGTCTTAGACCAATTCTAGCTTTCTTTAATTTTTTTTATTGACTGACTAGTGTAATATTGGGTCTCAACTTGACTATCAAGCTTAATGTCGAGTTCGAGTAATATGTGACATTTCCATACAAATTATGGCGCTGGTAAAATGCAAGAAAAAATTTTACTGAAGATAGTACTAGTGCAGTACAGAGTTCACTCGTAAAAAGTGAATATTTATTTATTTTAAGATAGATGGCGCTGTGTATGTGTCTACTTATTTTACTGAACATTTTAATGCGCGGAGCATTAAAATGCTGGTAAAATTATAATATTTCCTGTTTTTATGACAATTTTCAGATTGTTTTTTTTTTTTTATTTATTGAAGGATTTAATTTGAATTGAAAATTTTCAGATTGTTTTGTTAAGTTAATTAAGTTAATTTTTAATTGTAAAAACGTTTATCTAAACTTTATAAACAATTTGAAGTTTTTCAGTGATAAAATTGTTAAACATATGTCACTTTGTACTGGACTTTAGTAATTGTTAACAAAACAACAAACTTTGATGCATAATAATAATAGTTTTAATTTGTATTGGTTTCATTTGATTTTTATTTTATTAAGCCTATTATCGAGTTCGGGCGCAGTAAAATTTAACACGGTCTCCAAATATTTCACATTAAAATCGCTGGTAAAAATTTGACGTATGTTAATTTGGAGAAAACAAAGTGACATGTTTAAAAAATTTATCACTGAAGAACTTGAAATTGCTTATAAATTTTAAATAAACGTTTTTACATTTACAATTAAAAATGGATTTAGTTGATCTGAAAATTGTCAAAATAAATTAAAACCTTCAATAAAATAACAAAAACAATCTGAAAATTGTCCAGAGAAATTAAATCTTTCAATGAATTCAAAATAACAATCTGAAAATTGTCATAGAAACGGAAATGTCAAAATTTTACCAGCATTTTAATTCTCCGCGCATTAAAATGTTCAGTAAAATAAGTGGAGACATACAAAGTGCCATCTATCTAAAGTAGAGAAATATTCAATTTTTACCAGTGAACTCCGTACTGCACTCGTAAAATTTTTGGTAGTGATTTTACCAGCGTTAAAATTTGTATGGAAATGTGACATTTTAACTCGAACTCAATACTAGGCTTTACACTTTAATTTCGCATCAATTCGCGACATATAAGCTGTATTCTTTAATGTTTTTGTTGTAGAACTCAGCTATATACTATGACAAACCGAACATTAATGAATTCTATTCTTCTGGCAAAATTCTTTTCCTCATATTGCTACCTTTGATCCGTTCTCTAATTTTATTAAGGCGATGGTTTTTTTTCTTGAAATTCTGAAAGGTTGATAGTTCCGTGCCATAAAAATGAGGCTGTAAATTCGCATGAATTATGGTAATGGAAACGATTTTTGACACTATTGCCGAAATGTTATGATGGTACAATTGAGGATGGCCTGGTTTAGCCGACAAGTTTGCAATTGCTCGTCGAGCTACAAAGCGATAGGTCTGTTCGCGTACTAGCTTGAAAGTACAAACTTGTAAAACTTTTTGTAAGTTTTTACTCGAAGGCGTTCGCGTACTCGAAAATTGAGAGAGAAATTGCTTACGTCACTTGATTTAGCTCGAGAAAAATCGTCGAGTAAAAACTTCGAAAGTGTCAGTTTTGACAGATCGTCGACGGTTTTCAGTTATTTTTCAAGTTTTTAGTTTTAAAAAAATGGAAAAACCTGTTACTCCTCCTCCAGTAGAAGTAGAATGTTCTCCAAGAACATTTCAACGTATTCAAAGTGGTAAATTAAATTTGTTTATTGTACTACATATGTGCTAGGAAAATTTCACGTCGTTATTACAGATCCCGAATATTTGCAAGTTTTTACTCGAAGCCGTTCGCGTACTTTGTGAGTGTCACTCTCAATTTCTCTCTTTATTATACATTTTGACGTTTTTCAAGTTTTTACTTGAAAAAGTACGTGAACAGACCTATTATTTTGGCTGCATTGCTTGACTCCATCTTTTCGATAGGATTACACAACATATGGGTCGACAACGTCGTTTGCTTGTTGTCATTTGTGCTCATCTATCGAACTATTTGAACGCATTTTCTTGTTATTATTTTAGTATGTATTGATTTCGTGCCTCAACAATCTAGTTTTTTTTATGATCACATTTAATATTTACATAAATCGTATACAGTTGACACATGGCGGATCGAAGAAATCGAGAAGAAATTGAATTAATTGAAATAAGGCTAAACACAATTGGGACGGCAAGTGGCAGGAGTAATAGGAATAATTTTCTCGAGGAGAGTTTCATAAAGCGCGTATTATATAGGAATCTGCAGTGTCGTCGGCCGTCTTCGTGGCAACTGTGTTTAAGCTAATACGTTGGCGAGATAGGCCAACGGCAACTGCAGATTCCTATGCAATACACGCTCCATAAAACGTTCCTGGAGAAAATTGTTCCTATTACGCTCCATAAAATGTTCCTAGAGAAAATTGTTCCTATGACTGCAATAGTCGTCGCTCGTCAGCCTCTCTGGTCGTCGTAATTGAATGAATTCAATAAAGTGGCCGAGGACAACGAAAACTGCAGATTCCTATGTAATACATGCTCCGTAAAACGTTCCTGGAGAAAATTGTTCCTATTACTGCAATAGTTGTCGCAATTGTATTTAAGCCTTAAGCTGGAAACACAATGCGACGGCCATCAGCGTTCATCAGCTCATATTTCATTCTATTCTATTATCAGATATAGGAATAAATTGAAATTTGAGCTGATGAACTCTAATGACCGTAGCATTGTGTTTCCCGCTTTAATATGCAATACACGCTCCATAAAACGTTCCTGTAGCAAATTGTTCCTATTACTGCAATAGTCTGCCATTTATCGTCGCCATCGCAATTGTGCCTAGGCCTTTATGCGCATCCATTGTAAAGTCATTCGGGAGCTTATTTACAATATATTGTTTCATCTGAAATAACTGCAATTATGAGTTCCATTCTGTAGTGTACGCGCCCATACTTGTTGGTCAAGCAAACTCTTAACAGATTATGAATTGGAATGGTATTCATGTTTTGTTTAGGAATTTTGGTTGGAAGGAACCCTGGTTTTGTACAGAAGGATTGTACTACTTAAAACCACTGACATATAATTACAATGGACTGAGCGTTCTTGCTTCAAAAATTGCACAAATATTGAACAGGCTGTGAAAATCCTTTATTTCGTGCAATTGCACACTGATTTATAATAAATTATTATTTGTCGATTGGAAACACTAAAGACGTTGAAAAGTTGCATTGCATTAAATTAAAATTAAACTTATTTTAATTAACACAAAAATCAATTTTTAATATTACTGAAAAATGTGCTTCTCTGCAGATTTGTTGTCAAATTTAATTGAGCTTGTAAGAGATAGACGTATGTATATAAACAATATATTTGGCTTAATTTTTATGTCAATTCCAATGTATTCCAATTAATACAGCCGTACTGTTTCCAAAATTGGTACAGTTCAGTTTACATTTTGAGCTTGAAAGAGACAAATAGATTTTAGCCAAATTTGTGTCATTTTTGACTATAGGAATTAGATAGGATAGCTTAGTCCATTCCTATTATATGTCAGCGCGACTTAAAACACTGATTGTTCATAGATTGAAATGATGTTCGGTATTTTTTATGACCCTGATGCCACTAATTGTTAGCACTAAATCCATTTTAAACTATTATAATTACTCATCGTAAAATGCAACAGAAGACGTGTATTTCGTTAATTAGCTGATCGATACTTTTTCTCTTCCAACCCCTATCAATAATTGGCCAATTGGGCATTGTGCGACGATATAACACTACACAAACCTATATGTAGATATAATGTATGTGTGCAGAAATTTTATTTTTTTAGCATACGTTTCGATAATATTGAACAGCTTTGTTCGATTGATTTTGTGTAGATGAATATATGACCGCTGAGGAGTGGAGGCTTTAAAAAGTCGATAATGCTCCACTCTATGTACATAATACTCGTGCTGCGGAACAAGCATAAGTCACACCAAGTGTCGGCGATCTGGCTGCAGGTCTTATAGTATATTATTGTCAAAGTATTGTTTAGTTAGCCCGCAGCCGCTCGCAGGCAGTTTTCATTATGTACAAGTGGATTCGCTTACTCTCTTATACAGTCGAAAATACTTACCTCTTCTTGGTGATGTGCTTGCGACTACAGCTAGCTAGACATGGTCCCGTCACTTCCTATTGCCACATGCCATTGCCATGAGCCCGTTGTGTCGTTCACTGGATTAACTTTATCTCTTTCATGCCAATGAACTTTACTTTTCATTTGTTATGCGCTCTCTTTGATAGATTCACTTTCCTTCCTCGCGCTGTTGTTTATTGGTAAAAATAGTAGCACACGCCATATGGTGTGGTGGGGTGCTTTTTATATGTAATTCTTGCTGATTGCGAGTCAAATTTTATGCTACACATTCCATGCCCGACATACACGTGTGTACGTACGCCTGTTTTACACTTTGCTCTTACTTCCTATTTTTATTTGAAGTAGATTTCCTCTTTCATTATACGATTGATGCCTTTAATTATTTTGATGCTTCTTCATTCATTATTATTGTAGGAGAGGGGGAGGGGGGGGGGTGTATTTTCGTCTGCGGTGATTTTTTTATTATTATTTTATTAGACACGTTATAATTTTTAATTATATCTATATAAAAATTTTGAACAAATGAAGTAATATATGTTATTTTATGATGAACTAATAATTTAAGTGTGAGACATTTTTAGGAAAGGTCTTATTTTAAAATTTCATTGAATAAATATTTTTTTTTACAACTTAGATAAATAATTGTTTCAAATGAACATTCCGCTAGCGTGATATTCTTTTAAAAATTCAAATTAAAAAAAATCTAAATATTCAAACCAATTACTTACCCAGTAGGAAAGGCGATCATCTTACGAGTAATCGGAAAGCACTTTGTTAGGATGACAGGAGCGCTCGTTATCAGCTCCATTTGACCTTCTTTTGACATAGGTATGTCATTAGAGAGGGGCACTTGTTTTGAACTCTAAAAGAATCAAAACTGGAACTCTCGTTTTTACCTCAGAATGGTCATAAAAGCCAAATGATGGCTTCAATTTTAGCTCTGAATGATCATATGTAGATGGATAGCTTCTTTATAGCTTTGTACAATCATTGGTTAGGGTAGAGTGACGGCTATAGGAAAAGACAATGTGCGCAAAACGATAAATAGCACCGTAAAAAACGTCGACAAAACGTCCGTTTTTAGAAAATTATAAGGATGTAAGGATTTACTAGATTTAAGCGGTTTAAGAAAACAAATATTTTTGAACCACGTTATAAAACTTATATTATACAATTCAACAAGACTGATAAATATATGTACCGAACAACTCAATGGAATAGAATTAATGAAAAATGACATTAAACAAAAACAATAGATAGACAAAACTATTTCAGCCTACTTAAATAAACTTATACACAGTGATTATCTGAATAGTAATTTTGTAGATGTACCTCAGGTAGGTACGTATATAAAATTATATCATCAGCTGGAGGAGATGTTTGTTGTTGGTAGTTATGCACTCAAGCTTTTGATGATTTGAACAGTCTGTGAAAATATAGTGGGTAATAAGTAATTAAATTTATTCTTTCATTTATGTTCGAAATTAAAAATAAGGAAAAAAAACGAATAAATTAAAAAAGATTATAGAAGAGCAGCTTGTGCGGCGAGTTTAAAAAACAGAACCAATGATGGGTAAAAAAAAAAAAAAAACTCGGCCAGAGTTGAGTTTCGTATAAAATACGGTCGCATTTTACCGCCTCAATTAACTTTTTTGGCATTTTTAATTCAACTAACTTTGATATTTTCCACGGTAGGTATAACTTATTTGCTGATAATTTTA
Source organism: Dioctria rufipes (assembly GCA_963924295.1). Taxonomy (NCBI): domain Eukaryota; kingdom Metazoa; phylum Arthropoda; class Insecta; order Diptera; family Asilidae; genus Dioctria; species Dioctria rufipes. Next base: position 163,940,500 of record OZ002742.1, on the reverse strand, counting down.
ATCTATCAAGTCAAACATTATTACGATAAACGTTAAACGATTCATATATGAACGCAACCCAAAATCTTAATTTTGTTAAACGCATCCTCTACGCCTAGCAAATTTCAAGTTTCACTTAAATTCGACAACAACGTCGAACGGTGTCAACATTCTATTTTATTAACTACAAACCAACGTGTTATTAGAATCAAATGACAGCGTTTTTTACGGCGTTATTTGTCGTGTCGCTCACATTGTGTTTTAGCCCTTAGACCATTGATGGTCCATTGTAATTGAATGATCAAAGCTCAAAATTATTATAAATGGAGCTCTTCTTGGTTATTATGCTACTGAAATGAAATCATTTTAGAATAAACTCATTTTTAAAAACATTTCGCAAATTAAATTATAACTCAAAAAATAGTGACGTTTAAATTAAAAAAAAAAAAAAAACTTAGATTTAAGTTGAAGTTGCCTAAAAACGCGTTGACGTAGAGAACTGGAATTTCGTACACGGCGTTTTCATAAAAATAGTAAATGCAGTTTCAAAAGTCAGACTAAATCGAACAACCTCTTTTTGGTGTTCCTATACAAAAATTGAAAAGCTGAAAAGCTCTTCATTATATGAAATTCTATGAAATTTGTTATAATAATTTTTACTGTCCGATGAACCGTTCTAGAAATAGATGCGAAAAACCAATTTGACAATCAAACTTAACTGAAGGGTGACCACACGAAATTACTTACGGGCATTCATCTAGGAAGGAATCGTAACAATTGATATTAGTGCAATTTTAGCTTTCTTTCTAGTTGGTTATTGGGTTTGATCATGCCGAATACATCAACTGAGGGATCGAGAGCCTGTCGTGAGCGAAAACGTGCGCAAGCTCCTCTAGCTGTTAAACAACCGTCAAAAAGTGCCGTTCAACGTATACACAGCAAGGCAAGAGAAATAAAAGCTATTGTTACTGATAAATAGTGCAACCTCGGACATACTACCAGAAATTACTCAAAAGAGGTGAATTTCGATAAGTTCCCAATGAAATTCCAATTATCTCAAATGTACCACATATACCATAGACTCGTTTCAGCGTAAATAATACTGCTCATAACCAGTTCAAAAAACAATTCATAGGCAATTCGTTTGGCTCATTGTGCTCGATTTGTCATAGATTATGGTTTCAAACTAGCTTAATTACTTTTATTCCTCACCATGATATAAATTATTGATTCTCAGTACAAAGCTGTCTCTTTTCGAGAATAATGGATTTCATATCAATCAATCAATCTATCAATCATTTATTAAAGGAATTTGTACATATGTATGCAGGAAATGGATTCCATCCATCCTTTCTTCAACCCTAGTGACACACCCTATTATTTACACACAACGACTTTAAATTGGAGGAAAACACCGGAGCAGGCTTCCCGTGAGGACATTCGTATGGAAATGGTCATACACCTTGAACACCACGGCTTTCCTGGGGGAAATCAAGGCCATCTTTGAAATGAGAAGGTATCTTCTTAACTCAGATATCCAGAACAAGGAAATCGCTAACTGCTCGTATAGCCAAGCTGTTTTCAAAGCCCTCTCAAAAGCCATTTACAACCTTCAAATTGATAATGAAGTGTAGCACCACCCTGAATTCTCTTTCTCGGTGTAATGAGGTATGTGTGCAGAGAATGCGGAGAGGCATCCGAAACCGTGACTCACTTTCTGTCACTGTCCGACCCTATCTGGTAGACGTTACAGATTCCTTGGCGCCATACCTAGATGGACTGAATGATGGTGGAAGGAGGGTTGGGGAGCCAATCCCAAGCTTTGTAAGAGCGCCCGGCTGGGATTCATGAGCATTAGCTCATAAACCTGGAAGGTGACCAATGGGCCTTGTTGTGGCTTAACCTCTAGGGCATCAGGATTCTCAATCTCTTTGTAATCCATTCATGAAAGAAATGAAAATAAATCTGTTTTTCTAGGGTCTTTCCTTCTTTGTCTTATTTGGAAAGATTTACTTCCTATCTGGATTGGGACGACTTTTACCAGACTTCTGTTTGTGTTGACACAAATTTTAGATAAATTTCAAATAAATTTCAAATTTTTAAATGCTTTAATAAAATATTTATACATATCTCCCATTTACCTGTAAATTATACTAACAGGTAACAATTCATTTTTTTTCCTTTTCTTCCATAGATGCCCATTTCCTTTTTGTTACCTTAGGTTGACTGAATGTTATCATCATATTTGACATAAAAGCTGTTTTTCTATATTATAATCTTCCATATCCCAGTGTTTTTTTTAAAGAATTTCTCTTGTATCTCCTTACTCAAAGTCAAAGTATATTTATTGAGGCTAAGTTACATAAAATTTGGTGACATGACTTCGTGGTTCTATTAAAATATATATCATTGCCTGACATACAGATTTGCCTGGCTACAACTCGATTTTCAATTTATGATTGAATGTCACAAGACATTAACCCTACCTACATTTATCACATTTCTTTCAATTACAGCTCTGATAATTACATGAGTATTTTCTCTCCGTGTATATTTCTTTCGCTTTGTCTTACTGACACTAAGCCTATCTTAACAATTATACAATATATATATATGTATACAATACAAAAAGACAAACGACTAAAAATTACCAAAAATTTTCTTATTATAACTTAAGTCATTTTCAAGGTCCCTACTTGCTAATCAGTCGGCATAATAGCCTACAAATTTAATTATAGTATAATGTAATATAAGGGGATATCGGTTTCTGCTTATATACATATATTATTATATCTCTATATAAATAAATCTATATCTATATGCCCCATTGGGGTTGTCCAAAATACGTCAATACGTTTGGTATCAAATTTAAGAGGGAGAAGCGGGTAATCGAGTGGTGAAGTTTTTTTTTATCATTTTAACTTCATAACCGACTTTTTACCGCCGTAAGACGAAATTTTTTGCGCTTGGGTCATATACACGCCAGTTCCTATATTTTGCATATATTTCTCCGTTCATTGTATCACATCCATTAGTACTCTGTTGTGAACATTTTTCTCATAATGATGAGTTGAAAATACATATGTCCATTTTTGTACCAAAAATAACATTTTTTCATTTTAAGAAGGACTGATTCACTTCTTTTGCAGTTATCTCCAAAACTATACTCAAAAATTAATTACATTTATAACTAGGGGACAAAATATAGATGCGATTTAATCCTACATTCAAGCTTTAACGTGCATATTTAAAATTTTTATAGCATCTCCTCTGTACTGGAAGACGACCAAATTGACCAATTTCGCGTGATTTACAATTTTTAGCGGGTATCTTGAGACACCAAAATCCATATTTCTCTGTAAGTATTGCAAGGATTTCCATAATTTGTTTTTGTAAACATATCCCAGATATGCGGTGAGTCCATAATTTAATTTTAAAATCTTAGGTACCTAGGTACCTTCACAAAACACAACAAAAACTTACTTCTCCACAACTAACACAGCCGAGAGTTTTGTCGAGTGGAATAGAGAGTTTGGTAATTCTCAATACACATTCCCCGAGTTAAGAATTCCGAGTGGAGAGTTAAATGTCATAAGAACTCTCATCTCCACAACTCGCCGAGTTAGTGAATGCGGCCCCAGGACGAGAATCCGTAGCCGATGATGGGTCAAATTAGTGATTTATATATGAGTATCTTAATTTTTTTGGATAGAGCTTTCGCGTTAAGGAGAGGTCTCAACACCGCCGTAGCCGCTTTGGCTTTCTTTAGTACGTTCCCGGCATGGAGGCTAAAACGCCTGTTGTGAAGAGTAATTCCCAGGTACTTTATTTCATCTTTAAGGGGTATTTGCCTATTGTTTACTCTTAACGAGAGGAATTTACTTTCTCTTACTACCGAGTAGTGTCCCTTGCCACTTGCATTACGAAAGCAAATATTTTGTTCGTTTATTCTGAACCCCCAATTATTGTAGTAATTGGTTAGTTCAGGTATAAACGTTGATCTCTTCTATTGCTCGATAAGGTTTCTCGTCTTGCGCAAGAATTAATGTGTCGTCAGCATATAAGATGGCTGCTGATCTGTCTGTTGCTAAATTTCTAAGCGAAAAATCGTACATATAATGTCTATAGAGCCCTGCGTCACCCCTGACTTGATATGAATTGCATTCGATTACTGTTGAGATATAGAGATTGAGGCAAGTCTATTGTTCAAGAAACTGTCAATTAATTTGGTGCTTTCCGGTGGACACCCGACCTCCAATAGTTTTAAAAACTAGACGTTTACGGCACACACAATCAAAGAACTTCTCTAAATCGACATCCAGCCCCACTGTGCATGCTTTATTCCTAAGGTTGTGTGTGATTTCATTAGCAAGGTATGGTCTGTAGAATGCGCTTTTTTAAAACCGAACTGATTATTTGGGATTGTACCGCACTCTTCACAGAAGTTATCGAGATTAATTGCAATAACCCTTTCAAATAGTTTTCCTATTTTTGATAGCAGGGCAATTGGTCTCAAGTCCTTTATCTGTTTAGAGTTTCTTTTTTCGCTATGGTCAATAATTTGTCTGTTTTCCAGTCTGAGGGGAAGTACCCGTTGTTAGTACAATGATTAAAAATGGTTGCAAGTTTATCGTCTAATAATTTAGGGCATTTACGTAGGATGTAGTTGGAAATGTTATCGGGACCGTAAGACTTTAAGACTTTTTATTGTTTAGACTCTGTTTATGTTCTTTAGTATATCTTGAAATGCTTTATTCAGTTCCATTTTAACTCTCTGACTAATTATCTGGCTCAGACATCTTATTCTCGCGTTTAGTTCATTATACTCTACCTTTACTCTGTTTGGATTCCGGTGGAAGATTCGTTTTTTGCTTCTCAGCCATGATTTTCTCGTTTTTATTAGCTTAAGGGGAGGTTTCCGTCGAGAGGCATAAAAAATGCATGAACTTTGGAAATTTCTTTTTACATAAAATAAATACTTTTGGAAATGGAGAGTAAATCCAAATTTATTTATAAAAAAAAAAAATGGCGGCTTCAGCTCCCATCAAACAAATAGGGTTGAAAATGATTAAACTAGATAAAATTTGGGGAGCTTTACCGGTTTTCGTTTTCAAAAAAGCCTCTGAATAACAAAATGACAGCCGTTTGAAAAAAAAACATTTTTTGTCCTGTTTTTTTTTGCTTTAACGGATGAAAAACTATTTCTAAATAAATTATTGACACAAATCGATTGCTGAAGGCCCCGCAAATTGAATTTCCTTTTAATTGCACAAACATTTATGTGAATCGGTTCATCCGTTGAAGCTGTAGAGCGCCCCGCGCGCTGAAAAATGTTGTTCTCAGAAAAACTCATATAAAGATTAACGTTATAAAAAATCTTTGAAAGCTTATTTCAGCTATTCCAACACCATACAGAGGCCCTTTTTCTTCCTCCAAGAACTGATTGTGCTAAATCTGAAGGTTGACAGTGTCCCGAAATTTTTGAGTAGTGAGAAAAGATCTCTCCAGTAAGCGCGCTCCGAGTGCCTGAGCTACGTTTTCCAGCCGGCGGACGGTTCCGCTCTCAACAGGCTGTGAATTCTAAAATACTTTAGATATGAAAATACCCTTTTACCCACGTGCTATAAACACTTTAGCATGATAATTATGTAAAAAAAAAATTGAAATTTTTAAGCGTCATAAACGGTAACCTCTCCTTTGAGAAGAGTCGGTACTCAGAAAAAGTTTCAATTTAGATACCAACGAGCCTGCAGGCAATAAAATTTACTATACGTAGGTTTGTGTATGTGTGAAAATGAGAAAATTCATATAAAATTAGCCTAGACCGAGACCACAAGTCAAATTAGAGACAACTAGCGTAAAAGACAGAAACCAAGTAATCTATAATTTAAGATGAAAAATGAAAATTTGCTGTTCAAAGATGTTGAAAATTTTTAACGACAATTAACTCTCCTAATTTTTTTTTGCACATAATTGTTAAATATACTATTTTGCTTTGTATTTCAACAACTTTTGGTACTCGGGACAGCCCAGCAGTTAGCACGCCTCGGTGGCGGTCTTTTATTCTTTTCGGAGCTAAGACATACTTCCGAGTCGTGCTAATCGCCGCACAGCACGCATCTAGGGGTGTATGCGCAGTACTCTCCCGTATGCCCAAATCTCTGGCATCTAAAACATCTAAGTACATTGGTTGAGCGTTTCTTTTCCCAATATATTCTCTGGTGGAGAATGTATCTAATGCTAATAAGTTTCTTAACTTCCTCCATGGATTCCGTTTTAACTACGAAAATGTTTAATGATACCCCTACTTTCCAAGAATTGGGTGTGGAGAATCTATATATCTTTAGAATCTTAATTTCTGGGAATTGTGACATAATGTCTGTACGTACCCCCTCAACATCTACATCCCCATCTACCCCTTTAATCAAAATTGAGGCCTTCCTCGCCTTCTTAGGAGTGAACGAGAAGGCATCCACTCTGCGTATTGAACGAGAAGGCATCCACTCTGCGTATTTAAATAAAGCCAACAGTTCCCTGTGCAAACCCACATGACTGACGAATAATCCAAATTTACAAAGTGAAACCTAATCCCGATCAGGTTCATTTCCAATATCTTGTCATTGATGATTGAAGTGAGCAACTTAACTTCAAAAATAAAAATAGGCGGGCACATTTTAGGTACCTTATTGGTATTCACATTTATATATAAGTTAGTGTTATTACTACTATTTACTAAATAACTAGAGTTTACTTGATCCCTACCTTGATTAATCTCTATTGTCATTAATTGCAGCTGCGTCAGTATCCATGTTTTCTTCTCCGAAAATGGCAAATTGATTTTCATTTACATATTTCTTGATGTTCATATCCAGTGGAACCCCTCCCCTGAGCTTCTTTAATGCCTCTGCATTATTGTCTTGAAACCATCCGCAGCCTGTTTTAATTTTGTTTTAATAGCATCGTACTGGAAAAAATAAGGAACCGGAACCGCCCTTAGCTGCCAGCTCATTTTTAGCTATGTTCGCCTTTAATGTCACGGTTTGTGATACCGTACTTTGTAATTACTTAGAGTTGTGACAATTTGGTCTTGAATCATTGTTCAATGAAACGCTTGTATTGGTGCGCTTCTCCACACTCATATCTCCTCGCGTCGCTCCATGTGGCGTAATTTTCTTCTACAGTTTTTTCAATCTGCTCCTTGTTCGCCTGAGGGAAACGTGCCCCCCCCCCTATATTTCCATCACTATATGAACTCTTTTTCGGGGTCAGAAGAACCCTGTATTTGTGCTCTAACCTTCCCGGCACCTTGTCATACACACCTCTTTTCTGAATTTAACACTTTTCAATTATCAGTTTTTCATGCCCAAAGGGCTGTAATTTCTTTATTTTAACGCTTTTGCCGCTATATCCACTTTAGCTAAATAAAGCACTTCTTTATAGCATTTGATTAAATTAATTTATTACTGCTTTGCTAATTAATGCGACCTCTCTCTATCGTCTCTCCTTAGTAATTTTATCAATTCGGACAGTTCATTTGTCATTTAGACAATCTGGGAAATACGTGGATGCTCTAGGTTTACTTAAACCCGCTACTTATATTATGCGTGTTATCTATTTTGTCACCCTTTCTCTCATTTCTTAATTTAGTTTAATTTTTTAACAGTTTGTATTTATTTATTTTTTTATTATCTATCGATCCGTTTTCGTATTTCAACCTTCGCCCAACTTGCGATTAAAGGATATGGGATTCGATATCATAGGTCGATGGAAGAAGTGGTTTGTAAGCAAGGAGCCCCATCATTTAAGATATTTTCTTTTGTTTAACTTTTATTTGATGCTCTATGGTATAATCATTGGAAATGCACAAAATGTTTGTACTATAAGACTTTTCATCGATAATTCTAATTGTTTTCCTGTGGACTCTGTGTCCAGTTTAGTTAACACATCTTTCTATACTTATATGAGAAACATATTCTAATGTGAACCTTGCAAGATTTATCATGTCAAAATCTGAAATTTTCTTTAAAGCTGTTGGACAGTCTACCATTTTGAAGATCTCTAGGCATTGAGATGGCTTTAATACTCTCTATCAGTTTTATTATTTTTATGTACACTTTCCATGTTTTATAGCCATATTTACTGAGCGGAAGACCCTTTTGTAATTAACAAAGGTATGTAAGTATGTATATTGAAGATTGGTATGCTGGGCTTTACTCCAGGATTTCAGGATGATTGATAAAATACTGATGTTGAATTGAAAGAAGCGTTCTTTCCAAAGTTCAGGATATTCCTTCTAAGTCAACAATAAGCAGAACCAGTTGCGACAATTTATTAGATTGTTCTTCTTTGGAGTTTTTAGGTGTTTTCAGCACAGTAAAATGTGATTTGTATTTGTCATTTGATATCGTACTTAAGAATATTTGGAGTATTTTTTTTTCTTTTTTTTTCTTTTTAAATCTAATTTTTGTTTCCATTTTCTTTCAGGAACGTCGAAAAACCATTGACTCTAAGACTCCAAAACCGATATCCTTATTGCAGTTGTTTGAAGAAGATACTCGAATGAGTGCTGATTCAATAAGCACTCCTGTGAGGTACAAGCATATATATTTTAAAAACTATATTGAAAAAAAAAAAGTCTTGAATTTGTTTTATTTTTTTATTTTTATTATTTTTATCCAGACAATCAGAAATCATAAACAATGAGGATACTCAAAGTTCAATGCAAAGTAGTGCGAGTGCTCTTGAGGGTAGTTCAACTATTAAAAAACGAGCGAAAATGGAAGTTACAGCACCCGAAGGGTAAGGAGAACTATTCATATTTTACAATATAATTAATTGATTTTTTTTATATGTTTATTATTATTTACAGAAAAACGGAATATACAGTGGACATGATAGCAGAATATGATTGGCCACCGCCAAAGGGTTGTTGCCCAGCAAAAAATCGTGACACATTTATGATTCAAGAACAAATTGCACAGTATTTAGGTATTAAGAGTTTTAAAAGAAAATATCCAGATCTTCCACGAAGACAAATCGAAATGGAAGAGAGAAATTACCTTCGCGAGAAGGGTTTAGTCACTGAGAAAATGTGTGACTTAGGTATAACTGCCGTATGGGCATCAGATGTCCTAGATATAATGTACAGTGATTTTTATGATAAGTATGAGGAGTACAAAAATTATTTACGTCAGAAACAAATGCGTGATATTGAAGCAAAACAAAAGGCGTTGGCAGCCGAAGCAGTTGACAAGGGCCTTCAGGCTCGAGAAAGGGCACTGGAATCAGCATCTAAATGGAATAGTAACTTCAATAAAGTGTGAGTAGTTTATTGAATTTGAAATTTATTACGTAAACATTTTACTTTATCTATATATTTTTTGTATTCGTTTATCTTTCAGTCGAAAAGAAGATCGTCGACTTTGTCTAGATCTTCAAAGTTTAGTTATTCAAATTCCGTCAGCAGTAGGTAAAAAAATGAGCCGTCCAAACGTATTGCAACAGCCGCCTTCACAATATCCTGTAGCACTCGTTCCAGGTCAATTTGCGGAAAATTACCGCTCTTACACGTCTCAAGAGTTAAGGTAGAGATTATTTAATTGTATATATATAAAACATCATGTAACAAATTTTTTTTTTAGATGCTATCCTATTAACACTGTCTTAGAAGAACCTGACGCAATAATTGATAGGTTAAGGCCTGAAGTTGAATGCGATGAAACATCTAGTTCCGAAAGTGAATCAAGTGATAGTAGCTCTTCTGAAAGTGATTCGGATTCTAGTTCTGGAGATTCCGTAAGTTTTGTTTGATTATATTACTTTGAAGTTGGGATTCAAGTTTTTTGGTTTTCTATGTGTATTTAGGACTCAGACGACTCTAGTGCATTATCAGATGAAGAAGAACCACCAGATGAAAATTTAAAATGTTTCGTTTGTCACCACCCTCAAAATAGAAATCGCAATGGCATGCCGGAAGTATTTATTCGATGCGGTACTTGTCGTAGAAGAAGTATGTTTAGTTGCATTTTTGTATTGTATCTTTAATTTTAAATCGTATTGTTTTGTTTTTAGCGCATCCTAGTTGTATAAGTATGCCACGTCGAATGGTAAATAGGGTAAGAACCTATAATTGGCAGTGTGCTGAATGTAAGTGCTGCATAAAATGCAAACGGAAACAGGAGGATAATAAAATGTTATTCTGCGAGCAGTGCGATAGGGGCTATCACATATACTGCCTTCAAATTAAAAATATTCCCGAAGGTAAGCTTTTATTTAAATTTTAGTCAGTTGGTTTGGTTTATTAGAGATGTATATGTACATTGATTGGGCAGATTTTTATGTATTTCTTCAATGAACAATATATTACGTGTGCTGAGAGGGAGTTTGTTAATCCAGCATATTATGATGATTGACTTAATTTCTGTGGGTATATGTATTTCTTGTTATAAAGTTTTCAAACAATTTTGAAAAAATTTAATCGAATGTTTGTGCGCAATCCGTAATCGGAAAAGCAGAACGTTTTGAGATTCTTGTTAGCTTTAGATTTAAAAAAAAAGGTAAGGCTGTCCTCCCGATTCTTCCGTCAAGATTTTTTCTTTTAACTGCTAGCGTACAATTCATGTATTGCTGCCTTAGTGAGTGGCACTCGCAGAGTACAGTACTCGAGAAAGACGTTCACTATACTATCTCTGAAGTAGTTTATGTGTATGTAGGTTTGTTCGATGAAAACACCGTGTAAATTTCCCTTCCTATAGTTACCCAGAGTTTTGTGCACTCATCGAACAAGTTATTTGAATTTAAGGTAAAGCTAGTGTGACGTTTCTCTGACAGTGCTCCTGAGTATAATTAATTGTAAAAAGTTATTTATAAAATAGGTGAAAACAAATAAAATGTGCTCTAGCTATTCTTCTATTTATTTTCTTCTACTTTTTGCTTACTTTTGCTCAAGAAGGTATTTATATGCCCAAATCAGCAACAAATTGCAAGTGACAGATCTCAAGTGACAAATGTCAAACCATTGCCCCAAGAAATTTTCAGTTAAGTTCGGGGTAGTCCTATGTTTTTCAAAAAACGAGATAGTGTTGTCCCTGTAGCCCTAAGTTTACCCGGGGTTTTCATCGAATAGACCTAGTGAGTGTAAGTTCGCGGTAGCCCTAGGTTTTTCAAAAAACAAAATATTGTAGCCCTAGAGTGCTCTAGGTTTCGAACAGATCTATAGGTCTGTATGTTTTATCTAAAGATTTTACCCAGACTTCCAAGTTTTTACATAGACTCGAAAGTTTTTTACCCATAATAGGTCTGTAGTTTTTACCCAGGCTTCAAAGTTTTTACACAGACTAGAAAGTCTTTTACCCATAATGTGTATGTTAACTACTCGGACTAGAAAAATTTGACAGTTGAATGCATTTACAATCCTGAACAAAAGTTAACATTTTTACACAGGGTTAAGTGGATGAGTAAGTTCATTCTTTTCTTTCGTTTGCCATTTGAAATAATTTTTTCAGTTGTCAGGGCGATTTTTTAAAAAATAAAGTAAAATAAGTCCTATTTTATTAAAATAAATAAATAAATAAATAAAATAAGTCTGATTTTATAAAAAAAAATTATAAATTGATAAAAAAAATTAATCTTGATTTTTAACAGCTGAAAATTTACGTCGATTTACCCAGATTTTACTCATAAGTTGTCTGTTAACTTTTTTCATTCCCACCTCGTATTATCCCTTCTACTGAAAGAAAGTTTTTACTTGATTTTTACTCAGGTTTTTTTTACACAAAAGTAAACATACAGACTTCATGTGTATTAACTTCTCGGACTAGTAAAATTTTACAGTTGAGTGCATTTCCCCTTCTGAAGAAAAGTTAACATTTTTACACAGGGTAAAGTAAGATGAGTAAGTTCATTATTCTTTTCATTTGTCATTTGAAATAATTCTTTCAGTTGTCAGTGCAATTTGTTTAAAAATAATAAATAAATAAAATAAGTGAGATTTATTATCCACTCTACCGAAAGAAAGTTTTTACTTAAATTTTCAGTTGTTGCAGTTATTGCTACCATATCGTCTGTTCTTCCCAATGAGAACACTCAAGAAAAATATAAGTAAGGATGGGGACTGTAAATAATGGTTTATTTCACAATACGTCCAAGTTAATACACTATTCCAAATTCAAAGGGAAATAGAGTTCAGAGATTACACATTCACGAACATAACTTAGATACTTATAATGTCAACTATGTACTTAATAACTACAAAGCTCACTTATGTATCAACTTAAATAAAACAAATTATGATAACTTCAAAACAAATTCACTTTTAGAAATAGCATCAATATATATTTATGTATAAATATAATTACTAAATATGATTGGATATGTATTAAATGATTAATCAAAATGTACTCACCAATCTAAAATGTGGAATCGACTGTATAGCGTTGGTAAATAGATAGTTAGTGATTATCTTGTTCTAGTCGTGCCCCGCAATAAGATACTTTGTTTCAGTCGAGACCCAAAACAAAGTTTGTGTGTTAGTAATGATCTTGCTCTAGTCGTTCCCTGGAACAAGATACTTTACTTCAGTCGACACCCAAAGCAAAGTTGTAATTTGATTAGTAGAATTCTTGTTGTAGTCGTTCCCAGGAACAGGGTACTTCACTTCAGTTTAGCGCCAAAGCAAAGTTGTACTACTAGTATTTATTCTAGTCGGTACCCAGAATAAATATCTTTATCTCAGTCGAGACCCAAGATAAAGGTTTGAGATTAGTAAGTGTTATTCTAATCGCTACCCAGAATAACTATCTTTATCTCAGTCGAGACCCAAAATAAAGTGATTATGTTAACAGAATTTATTCCAGTCGAGACCCGGAATAAATATCTTTATCTCAGTTGGTACCCAAGATAAAGTTGTTATGTTAGTAAATTTTATTCCAGTCGGGACCCAGAATAAATATCTTTATATCAGTCGATACCCAAGATAAAGTTATTAGGTTAGTAAATTTTATTCCAGTCGAGACCCAGAATAAATATCTTTAGGCTGAACTACAATAGAAGTAAATAACTTTATGAAATTGAACGAGACTGAGGTTTACCTACGAAAAATTGATATTTTTAACCAAAATATATATCATTTTCCGTAAGAGTTATTATCTTGATAATTAATGTTTTCAATTTTAAAAAGTGGTAAAAGTGAAAAATTAACAAATGGAAGTTGATGTAATTGAAGATTTGTGCTTTCTATTAATTCGCAGTACCATTTTTACTCCATTTTAATTTTTACATTGCACTTTTAATCATTTAGTAATAATTTAATTGTTTGGACACATCGCATTCTTAGCGCACTATACTTACGGAAAATTGGATATTTAAACTTAACGAAAGTTCCCCTCATGCGAGTTAAAGTTAATTTGTGTACGCCTGTTAAATTAAAGGGCGCGTTCGCTTTATGTAAGCATATGTACTTACGTATATGTCTATTGTAGTTCAGCCTTTTATCTGAGTCGATACTTAAGATAAAGAGAGTTTGTTAGTATGATGTATTCCAGTCGAGTCCCAGATTATGTATGTATCTTTATCTCAGTCGTTACACAAGATAAAGTTATTGAATTAGTAAAATTTATTCCAGTAAAGATAAAGTAACTTTGTTAATAATTCTATGTTGTTACCATTAGCCAAGTCGATTTAAAATGATGCACAATCTATGAGAGCTGGATGCGAAAAGAAAAAGATTCAAGTTGACCTGCGACTTATATTGCCTCTGAATTGCGCACGGCACCAACAAATTATTTTACATTGAGCATAGCAACCAAAGTACGTTGACCTTAGCAGCTGTGCGTAAGTTGGAACAGAAAAGTCCTTGACCTTAGCAGTTGCGTAGGTCAGAAGAGTATATTGACCCTAGCAGCTGTGCATAGCAACTGGAATTTTGACAATTTTTGGTATGTTGGCTCTTTTAGCCAAATTTAAAGATTTCAAATTTCCCCTCTTTTCTTTAAAAATCAATCTTATTATCGCCAGTAGGCGCCAGGGCTGCGTTTCTCTCCGTTATGTTCTTCGCTAGTTTTCATTTCATCCATAAGGTTGCTTATAACAGTAAGCATGATTACGTTTATTCCTTTGACAATTACGCGAACTGCATGATCAGATTTGAATGAGACACGATACTGAGATCAAAACGCATCTAATTCAATGTATCTAAAATGCATTTTATTCGATGCATCATTGATTTCCGATACACCGTTACAGCGAACTCTTGGCATTATTTTCCAGATCATTCTGTTCTGTTGCCAAGGTACTCTCAAAATGTTTTGGGTTTATAAAAAGATGTAAAAAATATTTGAGCTCATTGAATCCTCTACAAGTTCTGCATCAGACATAGAATGGAGAAAATTCCCACATAACAGTCATAACAGTAAACAGCGTTAGCGAGGCTAGATAATGTGAAAAATGGAGTCATTAAGCAACGAGTCAATAACATTCCATACCGACTTGCTAGAGCACCGCCGCAAATCGGATGCCTTTCGCTCTTCTATCGCTACTGTCATTGCAATTTTTTTTTTGTAGAATAATTCCTACACTTAGTACTCCCGCTGCAAGTCTCACTCATCTCGTCAAAATAGAGAGTTGCAGTAGAGTGCGGTATAAGAGTTCAGTCGTTACTCTCGGTTGAAATACAAACTGCACGATCAACCGCAGTCATCCTGGCCTGATTTATGTAGATTATATGTATATCAGAAAACAACGTCAGTGAGATGGTAACGTACGTTAAAGTTCTTGTTTACTGAGAAAAATTTTATGTTGCGAATAGGTAATGATGATTTTTTTACTTTTTTATTGTTCATGACCGCTATCATTAAGAGGAGATTAGTCTATATTCCTTAAGCTTGCTGTTTTGTGATGTAACGTCATAAATTGCCTTTCAAATCATATAGGGCTAAATAAAAATTCGGATCTTAGCAGGCACTAACCCCTGTTCACGAGCGCGATACGATACCGTGCTATATTTTAGTGATGTCTTGGCCGTCCTATAAATCTACCTCTCTTTGCGCCTGGTTCTTATCGCTCGATGCGTTCACAAGGCTGACAGCGGCTACAAATTAATTTGTTTAGTTTTGTGGTGGCAAGGAGATGTTAGTGTGAAATTTACATATATTTGTGTTTTAATACTTATATATTTACATATTATAGTAAATTTCACAACACTGCTAAACTTTAGCATCCGATTACAAATGTAAACAAACATAAATGTTGAGCTTAAGATGAAAATTGCACTAAACTAAGAGCATTGCTGCGATAATTTTTTTTTATCGCACGAAACTCAGAAAGAGTAAGCATGCTTAGTGACACCCAGATTGCTGCAGCCAATCAGAGCTCTTTCGCATGCAAGATATCGCGCTGGTGAACAAGCCCCTAGATTTTAAAATAAAAATATTTGTAGAGAAAAGTTTGTAGTAGAGGTTTCGAGGCATCGGAAGAGATTGTTGCTTATTTGCTGCCCCTGCGATCGGTTTAATTTACTCTGTATCTTAGACATTTCTCATTTGGCTAAAAATAGTTTGTCTGGTTTCTTTTTCCATAAACACTATTCTCTTTGAGAGGTTCTAGTCACCACTCTCTTTTTCTTCTGTGTCCTTTTGCAGATATGTTTTTAAATCTTCCAGTAGGAACGACGGCGGGGAAGGGGTAGGTGGTGGTTCCAATACCGCATGTTGCATATCAAATTAAGGCAGCGGTCACACTGATAAAGTATGAAGTATGCAAGTACTTATTTTAAGTCAATTGATCTCTTTTTCATCGCGTTAAAATAAAATGTATTACACAACGCAATTTCAGTCGCAATGCAGTAAATGTTGCATACTGCGTGCTGCATACCTCATACTTTATCAGTGTGAACGTCGCCTAAAGGTCTATCGGATGGTGTACTTTTTCCCCGATTCAGAAAACTTTCTCGGGGGGGTTTTGCCGCCGAAAACCCCATTTTCATGCACCTGGGTCACATACATCACATCTACCACATTTTGCATATATTTTTGCAGTTCTTTTTTCCATGGCCATCAGTGCTCTGTTGTGAATATGTTTCTCGTATGAAGTCATTTTCCACGACTCACCAATCCCGCGCAATCACGAGAAGTGTCCACTTTTTCACCAAAGAAAGTCGCTCAAGGTACAATCGATCGCCAAAGCCTTTAAATGGAGGTGTCGGGCATAAAGTTGTATAAAAGAGTTCTGATGAAAGATACATAGTTCAACTGATTACATACATATACACCAAAATATATATTTGTTTTTAATCAAATTTTTTCTTTAATTATTTATCATAAAAATAAAATTTTTACAGGTCGATGGCATTGTGAACAATGTGCAGTATGCATACGTTGTGGCTCCAGAAAACCTGAAGGTTATTTACCGCCACCGACACCAACACCACCTTTAACAAATCCAGAGGATAAGAAGAAAGCGAACAAGAAAAAAGCAAAATGGGTGCTCGAATATAAACTTGATCATCTGACAAAAATTCGTGAACATTTCTCGATATTATGTGTGCCGTGTGCCCGATTAAAAATGAACAGGCCCAAATCGTAGAGAGATCCGGACTATAAAAGTTTTAATTTATATATAACAACAGCAAAAACAACAAAAACAAAAGTATTGTAAAAGAGAAGTAAATAGAAAGGGAAAATAATTATGAACATAATAAATGTGGTGTATTTCTCGTACCTATATATAAAGAAATTTAAATTTATTTGTTGCCTACAAAAAAAATATATATGCGACGAGAAACTTGTTTTAAGGAGCAAAAGAGTTTTAATAGACCCATCATAGCGTAAGGATTATAAATTCTATAATTTTTTTTATTTAAACCGGAAATGAAAAGAGTATAGTGGTAATACAAATTAAGCGATTTTCGTTTATTATTATTGTTAATAATAATTATTTCTTTGAATGTAGATTAATTATAACTATTTTTTCTAAGTAACTTAAGTTCTTTTTTAATGTAAATTATTTTTAAGTCTTAACAGAGACAAAAGAAAAGTAAATAAAATAATAAAATATACTAAAAATCCGTAATTCTGTAATTGTCTGTAATTGTTGTATATTTTTATATTTTGCAAAATGAAAGAGAACATCTCGATGATGTGACGAGTTCATATTTTGAGTATTTATTCTGTTGTATCTGTTCCCTAAAAGCTTTCGTAATCATACATGTAGGATGGTGATTGCGGTTCTTCATCGCTGTCTGCCTGGTGGTCAGCAGCTTTCAGAGTATTCTATCGAATAGCTTTTCTTAGGTGAATTCTTTAACATGCTCTTTTTGCTAGGCTCTACAATTCGATGTTATATACACATTCCAACCAAAAATTAGTTTCGCAATATTAGCATAATCTGAGCCAATATCATTGTGGCAGCACCTGATGAAACTCTACGTTTCTGACGTTTCCTGAAAATAAACTTGGATTAATGAAAATTTTATGATGAAAAAGGAGTTAAAGCTTTCATGTTTCACTTGTTATACCATAGGGTTGGGAAAAGTCTAATTAAATTAATTTTTTATTTATTTTTATGTAACACAAACGAAACGAGGGAAAAATCTACTTTTAGCTACTTTGATGAAATTATAGGGCATATTAATGTCGTTTTCGTTTGAACATCCAGGTTTGCTCTGGAGGCAACCCCGTTCAAGTACGCTATGAATTTTGTGCGGATAGCGGTTGGCAATTTGTTTACGGGTTAATTTTGAGGATAATATGATATAATAATAGTAGAGTGGTTTTAATAACAATTGTTGCCATTAAAATAATGTCAAATATAAAAATGTCAAATGAAATTAATATCAAATCAAACCTAGACTTTGTTTGTGTGAGTGAACATATACTGTACCCGAGAAAATTTTCAGAGTGAACCTGATGCTTTTTGGGTTACCACCAGAGACAACCCATGACGTTATTTTTGCTTCAAACAAACGCTTTGACAGCACTTAGGTTGCCTCTAGAGCGAAACTGATGTTCAAACGAAAACGGCATAAGTGTGTGCTGTCCGTCCGTCTCGAGAGCGCGTATAGTTTTGTAGACTTTTTTTAAATAAAGATTCGTTCTTCACTATATGTATTTGGCAAGGATCCTTCGATTTGCGTTTCACCGGTTTCCGTTTTTTAATTTTTCACAGCCATTTCTCGGAATGCGTTCTATTATCCTCGATATACGTCGTTATATTTTAAAAGTTAAATTTTTGATAGCACAAATATTTTGTTTTTCAAAATACATTGTCTCTTTCTTCAATATAATGCTGACCTACTTCACGTAACTGGATTTCCAGAATTGAGAGTACATATTTCATTTCGTCCAACTATTTTATTGTCACCTCACTTCAAATGACACAGTTCTGTAAAATTCATAAGAAAGAAAGAAAACAAAAGGTCTGTTCGCGTACTAGCTTGAAAGTACAAACTTGTAAAACTTTTTGTAAGTTTTTACTCGAAGACGTTCGCGTACTCGAAAATTGAGAGAGAAATTGTTTGCGTCACCTTTCCCCTCCGTGCAATTTATTACTTGATTTAGCTCGAGAAAAATCGTCGAGTAAAAACTTCGACAGATCGTCGCCGGTTTTCAGTTATTTTTCAAGTTTTTAGTTTTAAAAAAATGGAAAAACCTGTTACGCCTCCTCCAGTAGAGGTAGAATGTTCTATAAGAACATTTCAACGTATTCAAAGTTGTAAATTAAATTTGTTTATTGTACTATGTGCTAGGAAAATTTCACGTCGTTATTACAGATCCCGAATATTTGCAAGTTCTTACTCGAAGCCGTTCGCGTACTTTGTGAGTGTCACTCTCAATTTCTCTCTTTATCATACATTTTGACGTGTTTCATGTTTTTACTTGAAAAAGTACGCGAACAGACCTAAAGAAGAATAGAGACAGATTTTAATTGAAAAAACTTCTAAGAATTAAGTGAGAATTGTCGACATTGACATGTAGAACATTGAGGGCTGACACTATTGAAATTGCTTTACATTAACATGGGATCAGTTTTTTGGTTTAATTACTTTAGTCTGCTCCAAAGGCAGGAAGTAAATTTAGTGATAACATTCCTATTTCCAAAGTTTTGCCTTAAATTTGTTTCTATCTGTTGATACCGGTTTTAAAATAAATATAAAAAGTTCTGGAATGAATATCGAGTTATACATAATTACAAATTTCTTGGTAACTTTATTTTAAATTTAGGTTTTATTTATTTATTCCGAGAAGGAAGATATGAATTCCCACTTTTGGTTTATATGTGGTTTGTTCACTGCCACCGAGATTGTAATTTTTTTTTGTCGTGCTATAAGTTTGCAGAAAAAGGATAACAAGCAGAAAACATAATAAAATACACGTATAATGGAAATGTATACAAATTTGAACAATTGTAGCGACAAAGAAGGGTTTGTTGGGCTAAATTTAAGACATTATCGAGGGTAATACCTATGAGATCAGTGAAATTTTAATGTGTGGGACGACGTTGATTTTTATTCAAGATTTAGTTTAAAAGGTAAGTGTGTTATTTTTTCCATTAGTTAAATGCATTTTTTTTCTTCTCCAGGCAAAGCAATAATATAACCTCATTTCTATTAAAATTTGGATGGTGCCATATTTAAAAATCTGTTAATTTTTTTGTTCTGTTTACATACACCAATTTTTTAACAAACTTTGCTCACTATTGAATCTGTACATTCCAATACATTTTACTGTGAGACTCGATTTGGTTTAAATTATGTTTAAATTTAATGATTATTTTAAACTCTTGTGGTCAAGTGTTTAAACCTTAGAACATATAACAAACGGGATTGCGGGTATCGTGTAAAATTAATTTATATAAGTGAAGCCGAAAACCCCATCTAATAAATATCATGAAGGGCGGAAAATGCAAAGCAAACGAGATGCAAGCACAAAAGAAAAAACAAGTAATAGTGATAAATGAATCGTAGCGTGTAGAGATATCAACAAATTTGCACTCCTATTAGAATAACTTAACTGCTCCTTCATGAATTCTGCTAGCTGTTTATACCTGTACTGTGTTCCTCCCTCAAACTAGAAAACTTAAGGTCAACATAAATAAGGCTCCTTGTTATGGGTTATCATATTTTTGGTTTTGAGCGATTTTTGCTGCTCTAGATCTCTTTTTTTTGCAGGGTAAAACCCAGGATACGTTTATTGACCGTTCTCGTTAGGATCATCTTCCTTCTAGTTTTAAATGAAAGGTACATTGGGGAATAAACTAGTTGACCACAAGAGAAACTATAGGACCACAAATGGCAAGAATCATATCAACCCTACCCGAAAAGACTGAGGATCGAAAGGAAAACGAAACAAATAAGAACAAGCCATAGGATGCAGCATGTATACCACGTCAATATTACTGTTGAATAATATAACTTCTCTCCATAGTTGTTGTTAGAATTCTGTTTAAAAACAATTCGCATATACAGATATTTCATTTTTTATATAACTGCTCTCTCTCTCTCAGAGAAAAAGAAAAAGAAATAAATAATAATAATGAAATTTAGTAGGTATATTAGAAATTAAAGAAAGATCAGCACATATATAAAGGGGGTGTCCGTCGCCTATTGGTTAGCCATGGTTACGAAACATTATGCCTAAAAAAATTAACAATATTTGTTAAACATTCTTATTTGATTTCTTTTTCCGAAACCGAACATCCGACCTGACCCTAAACAGGCCTAACCGGATTCCTAATTGGGAAAAGCTACGAGTAAATCGATACTCGAACAAACAGAAGGGGGCCATGATGTGATGCTGCCAGAGTCAGATAGATCGCTTCCCGCGCAGAGTGCAGACATCGAAAAAAAGTGGTTCCTATATTAAAAAAAAACGAACGTAATAGAAAAAGATTAGTAGTGCGAGATAAGAATCGAAGGGGACTGGACGGCAAAACAAAAAGAAGGATTATTGAAGAAGTCACGTGCCTTTGCCATCATGGGTAAATAACAAAAAAAATTTTATTAATATTTAAAGCAGATTTTTTTTTGTTAATATCAGCTTAATTTAAGGCATGCTTTTATGGAAATTCTGTGTTTTAGATATGAAATTATATATACCTATTAGTGAAATTTTTGTTTTCGGTTTTCTTTTTTTTTGTTTTGTGTCGGCGTATGAGGAATTTGAGATTGCAGTCGAGTTTCGTGGTACCTCCGTATACCAAAACTATTTTAAAAAAACCACGTGGCGCCTACCTCTCACTCACTGAGGCAAAACTCCGGCAACCTATACCCTTCTCCACTGAGCTACCTTTCTTACGCTAAAAAGGGGAGCGTAACATCCTGCTTCAATTAATTTAGGTTATCAGCATTCCTGTTTTTTAATATTTATATTCAAGGTTTAATCCCATTTTTATAATAAATAATGGCACCAATTTTGCACTGTTCTCATTTCTCCGTCGCGTTGGAAGGTTTTAAAACAACTTTCATTCCTGCTGTGGTGTAATAAGGTCAAATGAGCATACAAATTTGTTCTACTAATTAAAATATGTGCGTTATTAATATAACCTACAATATTCATATTAAATATTATAATTTTGAGATTATTGTTTTCAATTAATTTTTAAACAATGCTCTGATTATTCTAAAACGGCCTTGCTTTTTAAGGTTATCAAATGGATTTTTGGCCCTAAATATCTAGGTGATAAGGGGCTTAGTGTAATCCAGCGATTCTTGCAGTAATGCCGGAAATATGCCATCTCAGCCAGGAGCTTAAAAAGGTTTGAATGACTTGACAGCCCATCTCACCTTGGCTTCGGTGACAATCTTCTTTGCTGATCGGTAATCCCTGTTTAGCATCACTGGTATCACTGAGGATCTGTCGTCTACGTCAGGCTCCACGGTCACAAAGTTGCAGAGTGGGAAGTGCGTTTTGAGAAGAATCTCTAGCGTTTCCTTAGTATTAACGGAAAGGTTTCCATAACTGTGCTTGACGGAGTCAATGCCGTTGTTTAGATCCTTGGAGAAGGTTTTTTGGAGTCGCGAAGCTTTTGAGGTACTCTCAATTTCTTCACAAAAATTTCTCCAACTCTCTCTTTTGGATCTTCTGAGCTCTTTGTTGTATTCGGTTAGAGCTTTTTTAGATGCCTCCCATTGTTAGCTCTGTTGAACTGCTTTCTCAGGCTTTTCCTTAATTTATCGAGCTGACTGTTCCACCAAGGAACATCTTTATTTCTTTGGATGGTGGTAATAGGGCAGCTCTCTTCTTAAGCTCGAATAAACGTTGTTTGAAGTTGATCTGTTAGGAGATCCACCACTTCGATCGATTTGATCGTTTTTGGAAGGTCTATTAGTTCCTCTTGGACCAGGGCCCTGTATGCTGCCCAATCCGTAGTTTTTGGGATTCTTTTGTGTTCCTTCCTTGTTTGGAGACCCTAAATATTGAGTCTTATGTACGATGTACCTATGATCCCATAGTGAGGCTTGGCTTGAGACCAGTTAAACACCTTGCGTATTGGTGATTGTCAGGTCAAGGATTTCCTGCCTGATTGCATTAACAGAGGTCGGCTCTACCCCTCGGTTGGCTATTTGTAGGCCTTTTGAAAGTGCATAGGGTAGAACCTCCTCACCTCTTTCGTTGATATTGCTGCTATTCCAAGCTGTATGATGAGCATTGGTTTCCTTCCCGCAAATGAGGTCACAAATTTTGCCGTTATATGCCCAAGGTACCTGAATTAGGGTAATATTCCATCCAGATTTGAAAAACCGTTCAGATAGAGCTGCAGGGACGCATTTTGCTCTGTGAAGGTTAATCTGGACACATTTAATATTGACATATTTATACGTTTTCCGGATTAGCCGCGTTATAAATAAATTATTTAATGAGTGCTAAAACAAGTACTCACCCAGAACGTTTCGCTTCAAGTTGCATTGAGCGTGGTCACCGGGTAACTGCCTGAATTGTTACATACGATTGGAGCTACGCAGATCTCTACCTACAAAAAGATGGTGTGGCTATGGGCCTACCTTTAGCGCCTATAGTTGCTGACTTGTAGATGGAGCATTTTGAGAAAACAGCTCTAAGCAGTTCACATCAAAAACCTAAAGTCTGGCTCAGGTATGTGGATGACACTTTCTGTATTTTAAAAAGATCTGAAATCGAGAGTTTCTTACAACATCTAAACTCTCAACACTCCAAGACCAAGTTTACGTTTGAGCAAGAACAGAACGAATCTCTTGCGTTCTTGGAGGTTAAAGTCATACGGAAGGATGATGGCACGTTAGGACACGCAGTTCATCGCAAAATAACGCACACTAAACGTTACCTACATGCTACTTCACACCACCACCCGGCAAATTTAAGATCCGTCGTCTCCACACTAGTTCACCGTGCCCACAGAATCTGTGATGGCGGCAGAACTCAAGTATGTAGATAATGTTCTGAAAATCAAGGGCTACACAAGAAAACAACGGACTTTGAAGCCTATTTTGTCAAGGGAAAGGGATAGAAATCAGGAGCAGTCAAACCAGAAGAGAGCCTTCATGCCCTATGTTAGAGGTGTCACGGATAGAGTGGGAAAAGTTTTGAAGCGACACGGTGTGAAATCCTTCTTTTTACCACCTAAGAAGGTGATAAACCACCTGCAATCACCAAAAGATCGCTTTCCACTCCAAACACGAGGCGTATACGCAGTCCCTTGTAACTGTGGGTCATATTACATTGGGCAAACACAAAGAAGTATTGCTACCCGCCTGAAAGAACATATAAATGCTGTAAGAAAGAACCAGCGGGAAAAATCAGCAATTTGCGAGCATATTCTGGACCATCCAACAGAACATCATTGGATTCATTTTGAAAAGGCAGAAGTCCTGGCTCGCGGGCCTCATTATACTTCTCGTCTTGTTCGTGAGGCGATTGAAATAAAACGTCGACTCAATTTTAATCGCGACAACAGTTTCCAGCTTTCACGAACATGGGATCCCATCCTTAAAACATCTTCAGGGTTAATCCGAAATAAGTTTCGCTTTAAAAGTGACGTTGTGAGTTATGTTTGTTCACAAAACTCTGCACAACAGCAACTACAAATGCACCAACCACAGCAACAGCATACGCACCGGTACAAACTGCGTAGCTCCAATCGTATGTAACAATTCAGGCAGTTACCCGGTGACCACGCTCAATGCAACTTGAAGCGAAACGATCGGGGTGAGTACTTGTTTTAGCACTCATTAAATAATTTATTTATAACGTGGCTAATCCGGAAAACGTATAAATATATCAGTAAGCAACCGCGAAAGCCTTAAAAGTTATACATTTAATATTTGTAGCCTTAACATTGTCCGAGGGGACCCAAATGGGGAATCCCTCTCGAGTTGAATGATTTGGCCTACTTGATCTTTGCCGCAAAGAGCAAGTCGTGTTTTCTGTCTCGTCCGTCGAGAGTCCTGTCCTGTCAGTGTCCGTACGTAATAATGCTCCCCCAATGTTGTCGACGTGGTTCCCTGAAGTTATGATAAGCAAATTTGGATTAGATTAATCGGTTGATCGACTGTTCGTTGAAAAAGGTCTGGCACGCGGTTAAAAATTTGAAGATATATTTTAATCCCACTTTAGTATGTATTATTATGCAATACATAATAAATGTGGCATATTAAGGTGAAATTTATAATATTTTTAAATAAATTTGTTGCCTAATTACATTACATTAAAATTAAATATCGAATAGTATTAAATTTTAATCCAAAAGAATAGATATAATCTAATACAAACGTAGTAGACAAAAAAGATGCAATCCAATAGTATCTACATTAAAATTTATTAAAAATATATTTAACTAGACGGTATAAAAAAATGTCACGGAAAGAAGAATTCGCGGAAATTGTTCGTAATATTGGCGAAATGTTCACATTTACTTTTACATCCATATTTGATTCTCGAAAGTCGGAATGCTAAAAAGCTTTCAAATGATACGTTTCGCATACATATGCAAGTAAAGAAAAGTCTTAACCCACCCTGGTAGAAATTGCTCACAGTTTTACTTTGTCTCTTGCCTCGCAAAGGGGCAGTTATTATGTAAACCAATACAAATTTGACTGAAAAGCATCAAGATGTGTACAATTCATGAAGTAAAATCCTAGAAAATTGAGTCCCGATGAGTCTTCCGATGAGCATTCAGTAGATCTCATTGAAGATCTCATTAAATGTCAAAGAATTGCTCCCTATATACTAAACCAAAAATAAATAAATACTTTTCTTGTCATAATCACCGTGTCAGATGACATTTCTACAAGCAAAATTTGAATTAATTTTTGTGATTTATCGGATTTTAAATTAATTTTTTCATTTATTCTTCCGGGAGAAGACTGTCGCCCATATACCTACTGAACAGAACGTTATGCACAAATCCTTACGCCTTAGCATCTCAGAGTTTGATTTGAATCCGGAGTTTGAATTCGGAAAAAATATATGAAATTAATCGTAAAATCCGTACTAAACTGATCGTGATTCTTATTTATGAGCTCATAACGACAGTTGTAACGAACCATTTCCCACCTCTTTTCTTGACCAAAGTAACATAAATGTATAATTTTAGACTTCACTGTAGTTGAGATTAGTCACTCATAACTTCATATCTCACTGTAATCTTCTAATTTCTATCCCTGCTCTAATACAATGTAGAAATTACCGAAATGTTCTAGTAGCTGCCGCTATAAAAAGTATAAAAGTATGCACACCATTCATTCGAGGGCTCAATCGGTGGCTGGTTGCCGGCATGATAGGAGCTCCCGTGATGTATTTCTGGGAACTTCTTTCTTGTTGGACACCGACCCATTGGCTATAGCCCGCTCCTGTCCTCTCCTCCGCACACTATCGTGATGTATTTCTGAAGGTGTTTTCCGTTCCGTACACTCTCGTTATGTATTTCTGTAAGTGTTTTCCGTTCCGTACACTCTCGTGATGTATTTCTGTGAGTGTTTCCTTTTCTGTCACTCTCGTGATGTATTTCTGTGAGTGACTTGTTTCCTTTCCGCACACTCTCGTGATGTATTTCTGTGAGTGTTTACTGTCGTCTCCTCCGTACACCTTCGTGATGAATTTCTGTAGGTGTCTTCCGTTCCGTACACTCTCGTGATGTATTTCTGTGAGTGTTACCTTTCCTCCTGTCACTCTCGTCATGTATTTCTGTGACGTGAGTGGCTTGTTTCCTTTCCTCACACTCCCGTGATGTATTCTGAGAATGTTTCCTCTCTTGTCACTCTCGTGATGTATTTCTGTGAGTGACTTATTTCCGTTCCGCACACTTTCGTGATGTATTTCTGTGAGTGTTTCTATTCCCAACGCTAACCTATTTCCTCGACACGCCCTCGTGATGTATTTCTGTGGGTGTTTCTGACCCGTTCTTTCCCGTCAGGTAGAACCGTAGAAAGTAATATAGTACTGGTCAGGAAATGGTTTCGTCTTGCATGCATTCATTAAAATTAATGGACAGTTACAGAGAAATTTGTGAACAAGTTCCTATAAATGTATATATTTATAAAAATGAGTAGAATAATTTGCATACAATGGAATTTTACATTAGGGTAGATGTTAAGCAAGAATATATAATTGATAATTTGTTTATGTAAATGGGCCTTGTTATTTATTGACCCTGGCGTAACTCACGAGCACCCGAAACCCGCGAGGAAAACCTGTTACATAGTCATTGATATGGTCATTTAAGAATTCATCATGACACTATTGATATATTCATTTATAAGCTCATCGTGACACTCATTGACATGCTCATTAACAAACTCATCGTGACACTCATTATGTATTTATCGAAGTGCTCAGTATTGTTAAATGCACAACAGAGAAGCAAAGTATATAAGTATAAGTATATATGTGTGAATAAGTAAATAAATAATTTTTTTCTCGGTCTTGATTCAAACGCGATTAAATTGCTTCAGGATGTTCATCTGATTATTCATGAGGAGCTCATTGATGGGCTCATCATGATTTATCTATCAGCGTATGACCTGTAATAAAGCAGGTAGTGCGCAGAGACAATGCATCGATTTTACTTATACTTGGCTATAACAACTTTATGGAATATATCTTTGTATACTTTATGAACTTATAACAAGTCAAAAAGCTAGAATGGCTCTAAGACCAATTCTTGTGATACCCTAAAGGAATACTCGTATGTAATTTCGTATGGTCACCCATCTGTGCAAGTTTGCGTTTTGAAGTGGTTTGTCGCATATATTTCTATGTATAACGGTTTGTCGGACAACAAAACTAATTATAACCGATTTAATATAATGCCTGAGTGTCCAATCCATTTTGTTCTACCATTACCATCATTATTTAAAGGTGTTACAAACGGAATGACAAACCTAGTATACCCTATGATTTCATCTAGAATATAAGTAAAATATAGATACATTAACAAATCTTGTAAAATAAATAACTTTCGTAAATAAATTGCACTAAAAGGTAAAAAATATTTTTTTCTTTCTCAGTGATATACACAAGAAAAGTTTCATTGCAAAATTAGAAATGGTATAACTCAGATTAAATCTTAAAAGTTTGGGCATGAGTTGCAGGTAGATAATTGTGATTATATGTAGTTATGGATGCTCAAACTTTTAAGATTTAATCTGAGTTGTAGCATTTCTTATTTTACAATGGACCTGAGAAAGAAAAAAATATTATTTACCTTATAGTGCAATTTATTTACGAAAGTTATTTATTTTGCAAGTTTTTTTTTATGTATTTTATTTTCTACTTTTCAGTCATCAATTCTATACATTCTCTCCACTCTCGACTCGAATCTCGAATCTCCACTCATATCACACACGGCTCAAATTGGACAACCCCAAGATTGGTAGTTACCACCCCCACCCCAAAACGTAAGAAAATTTTACCTCATCGAAAAGCTCGCCATTCACTCGTTCTAAATAAAAAAAAACAAACTCATGTAAATTCATCCACATTTACTACCCTAAAGCAGTCTTTTGTCACGAACGGCATTCTTAGGCGCTCAGACACAAAGCTTGTTAGTTTTGGGTTGATAGAAGTTATTTAAAAAGTTTTAATATTGGTATAATAGCAACAACGTATTATCTAGGCCATTTAAAATAAAAAATTATTTTAAATTAGTTCAAATATTAAAAGTTACTATCTCATATAATTGAAGTTAATAATTAATCTAAGTTGACATGAATTTTATTATCCGGGAACATTAAATTGTAGTAAACTGTATTAAAAAGCAATAGTAAAATGCACTTATTTTTAATAGAGAAGTTACTAAAATTACGTTTTAATAATTCTCAGAATATTACAATTTAAAAGTTTTGGTCTTGTCATATAGACAATGCCAAAAATATTAAATTTTACCCCAAAATTTTCAACCATAATACAGAAACAGAACCCTGTTAGCGCCAGCCCGACTTGCTCTTGACCGGATTATTCATTTTAATTTATACTAAAAAGTTTGAAACTATGGGCCATCCCACACGAGTATTCTTGATGCAATATGCATACTGGTTTTCTAGGGAAGAGGTGAGAAGAAGCAAAGAGATATTTCTACATTTTGGAGAGATATCTCTATATTTTGGAGAGATATCTCTTTGCTTCTTCTCCGGTATGCATACTGCATCAAGAATACTCGTGTGGGAAGGCCCTATGGTAAATGAAGCAGGTTAGGTTAGCTTAAGAGTAGGGTTGATTAGGCCACGGAATACACCGCGACCTGAGTTGATCTATTGCATCCTCCCCTACAATGATTAGGTAGCTGGAGTTTCGTGTGGCAGCTCTAGTTTATTTTCGCCTCACTGTCTTGAGACAACAGAGCCAGGAGCGTAGTTTTGTTGTCTAAGCAAATGTACACAGATATTGGAGTTCTTGCCCCTGTTTAGTTTTTTCTGAGTTTCAACCACTATTGCGTAGACTTACGTCTGAAAAATGGAAGTTGAGGCACCAATCAGAATGAAGAGTTCCATTTCTGGACCATTCAGCCCTGGGCCTATTTTGCCATCCTTCCTGGATCCGTCAGTATACCTTTCTATCTAATATATAGCTTCTCTCGTTTATGAATATCTGGAATCTCAATCGATGGAAAATCTTTTGGCCATAACATCCGTTGGAGCTTCGAAACTTTTAATGTGGACATGCTCGAGGATGCTAAGATGTCCCATATCGGAAGAAGAGTGATCATCTGACCTTTACCTTCGAAGCGTACTAGTTGCTGCTATCCTTCTCTCTGGATAAAGATATAGAGTGGCTGTAAGTCAAGAATGGCTACAAGGGCTCGTTGAGGACACGCTTGTTTGGTTATCATTTTAAGGTGGGTATTCCAGGTAAGCTCTCTATCCAGGATTACTTCTAAATTTTTGATCTCTTTGAAATATTCTAGTTATGTAATGTCAAAACGAACTATCACCGTATTGCTTGGGTTTATTGATAGTCCCATATTTTGGCACCATTTAGTGATTAATGTTAAATAGTTTGGCTAAGCTCGGGTTAGGCTGATTGAAGGCTGTCTTTAACACAAATGGGATTTAAAGCCACCCTCTTGTGGAGCAGGCTTAATAGCTCATCTACCACCAAGATTCCATATTAGTAGTGACAAAAATCTGCATTGTGGGCAGCCTCTAGCTGGTGGCTCTGATTGTTCTGTTGATTCGGCGTTTAAAGGCTTACACACAATTGCGACGATAGAGCGGCCGACGAATTCATATGCAATATACGCTCCATAAAACGTTCCTAGAGAAAATTGTTCCTATGAATGCAATAGTCGTCGCCCGTCGGCTTCTCTGGTCGGCGTAATTGAATTAATTCAGTAAAGTGGTCGACGACAACGACAACTGCAGATTCCTATGTAATACATGATCCATAAAAGTTCCTGGAGAAAATTGTTCCTATTACTGCAATAGTCGTCGGTAGTTCCAATTGTGTTTAAGACTTTAGGTAGATGTTATGCAGCGATTTTCTAGCATATTGCCAATTCATCTCTCGATGCAGGTTTCGATCCCCTTATTCTCGATTACTCTCTTGATCGGGTCAAATAGGATGTTGTCAAAGGGTCTTTGTGTGACAATAAAATAACATTGCAGGACCTCCTTGTTCTGTGAGGATTTATCGATAGTTTCTACTAGACTGCTGTGAGCATCCTCCTTTGAGGAACGCGAAAAAGTGCTGACAGAATGAGTAGGTACTGAAACAGATTTTTGAAATTCCATATGGATGATCCTACTGTCTCAGCTTTCTCAATAAGTTGAAAGAATTATATTTGGGAACAACACTAGTGGATGACAAAATCTATGCAGATCTATATAAATAAAGATGAAATGCTGTTCGTTGGTAATAGGATCACTTGAGAGCGGCTGGAGCGATTTTGATAATTTTTTTTTAATTGTTCGTAATAGTTCGAATAAGATTTTTAGGGAAAGAAAAATTGAAATCGGCTACCCCTTCTTGACGTGGAGAGATCAAACTTTGTACACGGTGTTTTAAAAAAAAAATTAAATTTAAGTTCAAAAATGGGATCAATCGGGCAACTCTTTCGTATGGTTGCCATACCAAAACTTCGTTTTAAACTATATATATTTGGAGAGCTCAAATTTTGTACACGGCGTTTTCATGAAAATTGAAAATGCAAGTTCAAACATTGGAGCAAATCGGGGAACACTTTCTTGGTGTTGCCATTCAAAACTGTAGTTTTTCACTATATATTTGAAAACTGCCTCACGCGTCGACATAGAGGGCTGGAATTTTATACACGGAGCTTTTTTAAAAAAATTTAAATTTGAGTTCGATAATGGGACGAATCGGGCAACTTCTTAGATATTATGCATCTCTAATCACCCCACCTCTTTCAACCCCCATTCCAACCATCTAGGCATCTATATGGCAACGCAGACGGGCTCCCCCTAGTATGTAATAAAAACATTAGCTCTGCTTTGCGAAATCAGTTTTGGCAGTTTTTCAATCATCATTTCCAATGGTTACACTTACATACAGTAAATCATAACAATGCCTTAAATTTGGTTGCGGTGGGTAGAGATTAAATATAGGTTGTTAGAGCCGTAACGTTTATATAGAAGGTAAACGCTATATTCATTTCATTGATCTGACGAAAATTTTCGACCGATTCTGTTGAATTTTCTAGTTTTAAATCGCATTTTGGGTCAGCATTCAGTGTGAGCTTGAAATACATATAATTTACTAATAGTAAAAAGCCTTATACTGTCTCTATGATATCTTACCTTTTTGCTATGTTATTTTGATTGAATTATGAATGTGACAAAAAAAAAAAACTATCATCCGAATTCTATGCAAATCATCTGTGATATGCTTAAACCCGAACCGTGTAAATGATTTACATGCGTACAAAGTATATTATTGCAAGATTGATATTCCATCTACTCAACCAACATTCCTATACCAAAAAGAACACCTTTTATTGTATGTATGAGCACAAATAAAACACCTACCATTCAAGATAGCGCGACTATATTAAATACTTACACAAAAATCGTCTTTGCCCGTTGCCCTGGCAGTCATCTCTTATCAGTTCGATGGGTCCTTTTTGTTTTGCCTAAATTCACAAAAAATTTCCGGGACATTCAAGTATCAGGAGCTCATCTGATTCGTTATATACTTTCCAGGAAATCATCTTACCATAATACATTCCATATTAGCAGCAGTGACAATATATCCTTCAGGATTCATTCCCGACAAGGCAAAACAAGCACGTGATGTTATTGATGCTGAACGCCTAGCACTTAAGAGATTTTCGACAGCCTTGAAGCGCACACGTGCGGATAGTACCCAGAATTTATCCTCAGGGAGAAACGAATTTACTCACACACACAAATTTTCACTTGCTCCCAGTTAAAAATCAATTTATCTGAAGGCAACAGCCCGCATAAACAAACGGGATTTTGTTGGCCATTCCAGAGAATCATTTAAATGCCCAATTCCACATAGTTCAGAGTCAAACTGGGATGATTCGAATGGAGATTTATTTTAATTGTATAGTTCTTGTGGCGTTTTATGAGACAACCGCCAATTAGAGCCATAAATCAATTCGAGAAATTCATCAGGGTCGCATGCTAGCCAGAAGGCAATGGAAGAAGCTTGAATTGAATGATTTCTGCACAAACAGAAAGGATACCAACCGTCGTTCCTTCATTTCTAGTTCGAGGAAGAGAACACGTGAAAATGAATCCCAAAAATAAGATTGTGCGTACGAGCGTTTCAAGGACTTGTGTCTGCCATGGTCTCTTCACCACGCACATAATATGTAGGCGCGGCAGTTGATTGAACTTCGATTTTCTTCTGTTTTGCTTTTCAGTGATGTTGTGACACAGCCATAGAACGAATATACAAATCCTGTGAAGGACCTTTAATTTTCAGATACGTACTAGGTTGTTTCTCCTTACGATACTGAAAAGTTGCTAAAGGACTGCTGGGTTCCTGGTACTTTAGATATTTGTTTTCATTACCAAGGCCAAAAACGAAAAAACAGGGAGTTGGGGGAGCTTCTGATTTTCAATGTGGATATTTCGGGTAATTGTGTTTGGGAGTGCATCGAGAATTTATTCAATTTTCAGAACTTAAGTGATTAATGGACATTAAGGGTTGTTTTTTAATTAATACTATGAATACCATACTTGGAAATGCATTAATTTGAAATCTTTAATTGCTTCAATATATGTTTACAGAGGCGAACATTTCTTTGATAATTTCACACTTAGTGATGTGTACACCAGTGTTGGGCATTAATCGATTAAATTTTTTAATTAGATTAACGATTGAAAATTATGATTGAAAAATTAATCTCAAGAAAGTAATCGTGATTAATTTAATCGATTGATCAATTTAATCGTCAATCGAGTATATTGAAGTTCAATCGACGGGTATTAATCGTTATTTACTCCTTAGTTTTTAATCGTTAATCGTATATTTTTCGATTGATTTGTTAATTTGAAAAACTGAATGAGGTATTGGTAGCTCAAGATAAGTTTATTAGTTATTAGTAAAAAATGAAATAAAATAAAATAAAAACAGTTCTTTGATCAGTGCTTAACAAGATTACTCAAAAATATTAAAAATGCTTGAAAGTTAAATAAAATAATTAGTGGAGATTAAAATAAATTAATCAATTTTGAAAACGATTAAGCGACTAACGATTGATCAATCGTTAATCGTGTTATGCGATTACATTTTATGATTAATTAATCATTAATCGTTTCACATGATTTCTTTAAACGATTAAATATTTAAATCATTGTTCCTGATTGATGATTGATACTTTTAATCGTAATCGTTAATCGTTAATATAATTAAATTTTGCCCAACACTGGTGTACACCCTGGATGGTATTACAGAAAATGTTATTTTTTTTATTTGTTAGTTTGTCATGCGGTATTTACAGAAATAATGATGGTAACGGTGTAATCGTTTGGAAACAATGCATAGGTATATAGGGTAAATGCACCAATTCGCGTCCACTACTCAATTCGCGTCCACTTCATTTTATAACATGCTAAAGTGAGCAATAGCATAGTTGAGTTAAATTGGAGTCGTCACAGTCGTCAGAGTGCGAAAATGCAAGAGAATACTTTTTTTTTGACGTAGTGCTAAAATGTAAGGGACTGCGTTTTTATTCCATTTTTATTTCATGAGAAGTTTTTTTTAAGTAATTATATTTCAAATAAATATAATATTGCTTGAAATTGAAATTAATTTTCGGAATAACCACATTAATTTTAGTGGTCGCGAAATGGATCAATGATTACTGTCATGAGCTAATTTGCGTGTTATAGTGACTGCAAATTATAGATGCATTTTTTACGTTGCCCCAAATTGCGGCCTACAAGCAGCTCTTCATTAATTAGTATTAATTATATGGAAGGATATACCTACTTTCAGGGTTGCCAGACAGACTATTGAACTTTTCCCCGCTCGAATTTTCCCCAAACTACTAAGCCAGAATAAAAAATTCCCCAAGCTTAATTATGAAACTAATTCATTGTATTCTTGAATTTAAAATTTTTCTTTTTTAAATATATTTTGCATATGTATCCATACATTCTATATGCATATACAATGTGTATTTTCGAAACTTGATTAAACGAAATGTGCGGATACTATACACCTAAGCAAATAAAAAATTGTATAGCACGGGAGGAGGGGGGGGGGGGGGGGGGTGGAGTCGACGTCAACCGTTTGGGAGTTACAGGGTGATTAAGAAAAATAGCTAGATTTTCACATAACACCCTGTATCTTAAATGCTGCAGGGCGTACGGTCACAGTTAAAAGCTCATTGTATGCAGAACTTCATGGCCTTTCTAACGACTGCTTAACCAGTCCAAAACACCTCTCTCGTCAAGAATTATGGTTGTCTAAACTAAAAGTTTCGGAGTTTCTTAACTTCTTTGTTAATTTAACTTCTATTAATTTTGCAAAAATCTCGGTAACATAACTTCTTTTTATAAAAATTGTTAACTGTAGACTCTCTTCATTTATTTGACCTATACACCCTATGTGTTAACTGTAGCTGTTAAACAGTTATTAACTCATAACTTATTCAGGTCAAACTGAAATTAGACGATATTTTTTAGAATTACGTGTTTGCGTTGAGATTAGGTTTGAAAATAGGTTAAGAGATAATAACTCTTAAAGGGCTATACTTGGCAGAAAAGTCTACAGTTCACACTTTTTTTAAAAAAAGGTTATGTTAACGGTCAAATTAAAAAAAAGGTACAAAAATCCGAAACTTTTAGTTTAGATAACCATAATTCTTGATCGGAGAGGGTAAGGGGCTGGTTGAGCGGTCGTTGGAAAGGCAAGTTCTGCATACAATGAGCTTTTAACTGTGACCGTGCGTCCTGTAGTTTTTAAGATACAGGGCGTTATGTAAAAATCTAGCTATTTTTCTTAATCACCCTGTACCTGCCAAGCGGTTGATGTGGACCCCTCCCTCCCCGCTTGAACATTTCGTTTGATCAAGTTTCGAAAATACACATTGTAGGTATTTTAAATTATAAATTCATGTAAATAATCAAAAGTAAATTGCGTTATTTCACTTCAGCGCATATACCAAAAGAATTTACCTAAATTTATGAAAATGCTTGGAGCACGTCATCATCTTCTTGAAAATTACTTTTGTACAATTCTTCAGAGTTGAATTTTTGTAACATCTGTTTAATAGGTTTAAAATGTGTATAACCAGAGGTCTAATTGAAAATCGTACTACTACTAGTCTATTTCTCAACTTATTTTTTACACAATTGAGTTATAGAGAAAGACTTAATAAAAAGCTCAATAAATTTGGAGCTAGCTTAGATATGTTACCAAATTGCTATCTATACCAGCAGCGTTTTTTTTTAATTGAGACATCAGTCCAAAATTGTTCAGCTTTATTGAGTTCTGAGTATTGGCGAAGACAAGTTCCGTTTAGCGATTGTGGAATCAATACTTCCTACGACCTACGTCAACAACATTTATAATTTTTACCGCAATATTTAATATATCCGCCAGCATTTGGCAAACAGCTGTAACCGGAAAAAACATACAAAATTTTTCCAGTCATAGTATATTTTCGGGAACTCTACATATAATTGTTCGTATAAAATTAACATCTTTCTTTAATTACTTTTACTTTACTGCGTAAAAATTAAAGTAAGATTTATGTTTTTTGATACTTGAAATATCCTCATTTTTTCGCAATTTTAAAATAAATTCCCCATGACTTTCCGCAATATTATCATTTCCCCAAAATTTTCCCCGGGAAGACATTATTCTCCAAAATGGGGAAGAAAACCCCCTATCTGGCATCCCTACTGCTATAGGGTCCGCCAAATTCCTTTTTTTTTTTTTGAAACAGGGCGCAAAACATCGAGTGTAGCTTCGGCTGTGTGGCACGTAGCGCCGTCCTGTTGAAACCAAATGTTGCCAATATCCTCCTCTTCAATTTTCGTTCAACATGGCCCGATAACGATTGCCATTGACTGTAACGGCCACTCCTTGCTCATTTTCGAAGAAAAATGGCCCAATTATGCCTCTGGACCAAAATCCGCACCAAACAGTGACTCGTTTTGGGTGTATCGGCTTTTCAATGTATGCGTGCGGGTTTTCTGTGCCCCAAATGCGACAATTTTGCTTGTTTACATACCTGCCAAGATCAAAATGAGCTTCATCCGAAAAGATGATTTTTTTGGCAAAATCGGCATCTTCTGTAAGTCGATCGCAGGCAATATTTCCCAGCGTTGTTCAAGCGTATACACAACCATATTCGTTCAGCGGAAGAATAAAACTAATTATCTGTCAAATCAGACATGAGCTAAGTGTTACCATTCACGAAATAAGCACTAGTTGAAAAAAAAAAGTTAGATGGCAGACCCAATATAACACTAAATGAAGTATTGTCGAACATTCGACAAGGAAAATTTTTTATTAGAACAGCTAGCATCATAAAATATTCCAAAAAATATCACTACACGATAAACCGCAGAAAAAAACTAGTTAAGTGGTGTAAGTCATTAGCCAAATGTGGGTTTCCATTACGTCCTGATAACCTTTTAAGTACAGTTCAAATAAACCGGTCAAGTGCCAGTCGGAGTCGCACAAAGGGTTCCGTACCATCGTACAAAATTTAACAACATGTACTTTTTAGTTAATTATAATTTTTTGATTTCCATTATTTGTTGTTATAACAGCTATAGTATTACTCACTCTATGAAAATTTTAACTGTCAACCTATCATGAGATACAGCTGGCTGACACACAGCGGACAGCGGAGGCTTAGTACGGGTACAGAACCCAAAAATTTAGCAAGCGATGGCGATGGCGATGATCGAACAAGTGGTATGTATGACCATTTGCTGAAATGCAATCCAGAGCTAGCAAATCGCATTCCCCAAGGCCTAACCAAAGCCAGAGATACGTTTTCTGAAGAGGTTATTCGAAAATGGTTAGATGACGTGTAAAATTATATAAAGGAGATGAATGCAGTAGACATATTTTGAGATACAGTCGTACGAACACCTAGGGATGTAGTGAATAGCCATGCCAGAAGCCGCGTTTTTAATTCCTTCTGAGTCAGGCTGCATGAGAATATATCGCGAATGGGGTAAATGGTTACATGGTTAATTACTGAACAAATTCAAAAACATGTGAGCTTTTTTTTGACGGCCCCAAGTCCCATTTAACATTGGAACTATGCTAGTTTTTCGGGCAAACGGGGTAATTTTATACACACTTCCTCCTAGCGCAACACATGCTACAACCAGCAGATGTTAATGTTTTCAACTAATGCTCCATCAAAAGAAACGGGAGTGGTTAAGTGATGATCTTGTTTTAGAGAGATGAGATAGCTTTGGATCTTAGGCACATGGAATTTGACGCGATCACTTTGCACAAGCGATGATATTGGCAAAATTGTTGTTCAACGATTTAATCATTCAATCTTGTTGAACACATGTAACATTCCCTCGAAGTCCGCAAGAGTGTCAAAGGAGTAAGCGAAATCAAGGTACTGTCATCGGTAAAATTATGGATGAGATTGAAAGTAGGGGAAAGCAGATCATTAATGAAAATTAAGAGGAAACGCGCAGAGATAATAGAGGCCTTGGGTCCACCGGCATTTAAGGCTGAGCTTTAGATGTACCACAATCTAGGCGATCAGAGCAAAAACCATCAATCCATAATAAAAGTGGGGAAGAGAGACCAAGAGCTTCAACCTTGGCTAAAAAGTATTGTTACGTGCAATAGAAAGAGACAACTGGTGACATCTACTGGCAATGGAGAAGTAAACGACTTTAGGTTCGGAGAATTGATTATGGTATCTACAGGAAGGTTCAGGAATAGAATGAATAGAACAGTCAAGAAGCTTCTGGAAAATAGAACACTCGAGAATAATCTGGAGAGTTTCTAGGGTATAAATATAACAGTTGTCATAGCCAGAGTAAGAGTCTTGTCTTAGACATTGCAGTGTTAACAAGTGAAAGTAATAAACGTGCGAAAGTGTTGTAATTAGATTGCGATAATTGAAAGTACAGTATTAGCGATAATTAGAGTTGAGTTGATTAATAGAAAGTTTATGTATGATTAGAGTGAAATAAAGAACTTGTATAATAAGTATTTAATATTGTGTTTTAAATAACGAACCAAAGGCCACGCCCGTAACAACTGGTGTCAGAAGTGAAATAAATTCGCGAAATAAAGTGGTGGCAATTGACTTTAAAATTCAAAGTGTGATTAATTTTGTGAAATTGTGTTAAATTTTGAAAGTTCTGGAAAATAATTTATATTCAACTTAAAGTGAATTACTAAAGTAATGGGGCGAAAATTCGAGGAGCTTCGAACGCAGGATTTGAAAGTGGAGTTAGGGAACCGGTCATTACAAACGACAGGTGCAAAGAAAGTTCTAGTCGAGCGACTCAGACAAGCTTTGATAGAGGAAGGAAATAATCCTGAAACATTTGTTTTCGAAGAGAACTTGGAAGAAACCGAAGTTGAAGAAGAGCCTGCGATGAAAATGGAACAGCTTTTGAGTACTTTAATTAGCAAAATGGAAGCCCGTTTTGATGAACAAAAGAATTCTCTCGAGGAACAAAAGAATTCTCTGGAATCCCGTTTAGATGAGCAAAAGAAATCTATGGAAGCTCGTTTTGATGAACAGAAGAATTCCAATGAGGAACAAAAGATTTCTCTGGAATCCCGGTTAGATGAGCAGAAGAAATCTATGGACGAACAAAAGAATGCTTTTGTTGAACAAAAGAATTCTCTATACAGAAGATCTTTCTGAAAGGTTCATTAGACGAACAAAATGTGAAAATTGAAGAAATCCAGCAGGAAGTGTTGGAAGTTCGACAACAAGTGTCGGGAGTACAAAAAAATGTCACGGAACAGCTTGATAACTTTAAAGCAGATCTGGAAAGAATAAGGCATCGTCAGCCTCTAAACGTAGCAGCTGAAATATCTGGCGCAGGTAGAATGAAACCTCCAATATTTGATGGACAAAATTCATGGCATATCTTCAAGAGACAATTCGAGGCAGCTTCAGAGGTAAATGAATGGAATGATGAAGACAAAGCTATAGCTCTGGTGTTAGCACTTCGAGCTCCTGCGTCAGAACTCTTACAAACTGTACCGATTGAAAATCAACGTGATTACTCTTCATTAGTACAGGCAATAGAATTACGTTACGGAGATGAGCACATGCAGCAAGTATATCGCCTACAGTTGCGCAACAGGATTCAAAAGCATGGCGAATCACTACAACAATTGCAGGCTGATGTGGAAAGATTAGCGCATCTTTCATACTCCAGCGTAAATGCGGATTTCCTTAATGAAGTGGCTACGGAGGCATTTGTGAACGCTATTGTAGATCAAAATTTACAACAAGCGTTAAGGCTAGCGGGAAAGAAATCAACAGCAGAAGCACTAGCCTATGCATTAGTGTATGAATCCGCCAGACAAGCATCACGGAGTGCAGTACGAATGAGAGAAATTTCGGTGAACGAATGTACTTGTAATAGAATGCAGCCATCACAGAGCACTCCTTCACGTGGTATTCTGCAATGCTGGAATTGTAATAGACCGGGACACCTACAAAGGGACTGCAGAAAACGCCGACGAGTGGAATCCCTAGATGAAGAGAGGAGAGTGGAATTGCAAAGATATCGAGCTGGGCAGCAGACTTGCAATATTGCAGTTATCACTGAGCAACCCTTCACGTAGTGTTCTTCGATGCTGGGATTGTAATAAATTGGGACACCTTCAAAGCGACTGCAGGAAGCGCCGTCGAAGGGAATCAACAGAAAAGAAAGATAGAGAAGAATGTCCAAGTTGGCGAACTAAAGAGCAAGCTATTCTTAGAGCGACTAGTCTCCAACCTTATGGCTTTGAGATGCGACATAGGAAAGGACTTATCCATGGAAATGCAGAAGCCTTTGTACAACGTCCATGCAAACTTGAATGCAAACATTGCGGCCGGGTGGAAGAAAAAGAAACAACAGCAACTATACAGTTGGTAACTGTGGAACCATCAACAGGTTGGGACATCGAGAACATGCGAACAGCGCAACGAGAAGATCCGGACATATCGCCTATTCTTGCTTGGAAAGCAGATATGGAAAGACCAGACTGGAAGGATATTTCGGAACGGAGTGAGAAGCTGAAAAGTTACTGGGCTCAATGGAACTCTCTTCATGTTGAATGTGGTATATTAAAACGCAAATGGGAAGCACCTAACGGCGAATATTTCCGAATGCAGATAGTCGTGCCAGCATCAAACGTCAAAGATGTTCTAGAAGAAATGCACGGTGGAACCTCTGGAGGACATTTGGGAGTGAACAAAACAATTTCCAAAATACGGGACAGGTTTTATTGGCTACATATGCGAGAAGATGTGGAGGAGTGGTGCCGCAGATGTACTGTCTGTGCTGCTTGCAAAGGGCCGCAACACAGAAGCAGAGGAGAAATGCATAAGTATAACGTCGGAGCCCCCTTTGAAAGGATAGCTGTAGACATCGCTGGACCTTTTCCTGAAACGGATGGCGGTAACCGTTATATTTTAGTTGCCATTGACTATTTCAGTAAATGGCCTGAAGCTTATGCAATCCCTAATCAAGAGGCAACCACAGTTGCGGAACAAATAATAACGAATTGGGTCAGTAGGTTTGGTGAGCCTCACGAACTTCATTCGGACCAAGTGTCGTGTCCCCATGCAATCACTCAATAAAAACCAACAATTAACCGGACAAAACTTTCTTTAGATAAAACACTCGAATTTCTTTGTACGTTATAAATCTTTATTTACTAAGACTTGACCTATCTTAACAATTATTACGTACTCCGCACCGAACGGAACTTGACACCACTATGCAACGCGACTGCTCACTGGAAGAATAGAATATTACAGGCACTCGACAGACCAGTCATTGGTCTTTTATGCTCCAATATTCGGAAGTAAACTTTTACTCGCAACGCGGATGTAAACAAACGACAACAACCTTGCCGTTTGTTCTACCGGTTGCAGCACCTGAGTCGCTTAGTAGTAAACAATCGCTTTACATAATAATTACCATGCGAGGTTAATTATTATCGTAATCGTCGATTGTTTCACTAACCGCTCATCGCAGCCAGCTGTTGGGCTAATCAGCAAAATAACCGACAGTTGCAGAACAATACCATGCGAGGTTATTATTTAGCAATTGCTGATTATTTCGCTAGAATGCGCCTTTGGCTGCTGGAAGAATCTTCCGTATATTGGGCCATAACATCCCTCCCCCCTTAGAAAAACTAGTTTCCGCAGGGAACTAGATCTGGAGAGTGCAATAGTCTTAAAAATTGAAAATATTTTTGGTCTCCGTTCGGTTCAGATTGTTTTACATTTTTCTTACATAACAATATAAATCTTCTGATTTATCTTTTCTTACATTTTTATCATTTTGCATTGTTTTTCTTTCTTACCACCTGTATGCTATCTTTTCTTTTTGATTACACGTATTTATTTTCACTAATAATTTTATAGTTTATCTGTTTAACTCTTTTTAACATATATTTATTTCCTTATATATATATATATTTTCTTTGTCTTCATGCTTATCTCTAATTTATGAAATTTTTTCTTTCACAATTAACACATTTTTTTTTTCTTCATGCATATCTTTACTTTATGAAATTTTTCTTTCACAACTAACATATTTTCCCAATAACTATATACTTTTCCAATGCTATAATCGTTTTCTGTAGCTAAATTTACATGATTAAAACAAATATTCTTAATTAATTCACATTCATTTTAAAAATATGCAACGTATTTATTGTCTGTCTAATAACAAAAATTACAAAAATTACAAGTTTTCTTTTTACAGGTGTTTATAGCACTTACATA
The DNA here is from genome assembly GCA_963924295.1 of Dioctria rufipes. Taxonomy (NCBI): domain Eukaryota; kingdom Metazoa; phylum Arthropoda; class Insecta; order Diptera; family Asilidae; genus Dioctria; species Dioctria rufipes. Next base: position 163,898,659 of record OZ002742.1, on the reverse strand, counting down.
TAACAAAATTACTTATACAAAAATTCTATCTAAGGGTATACTTTCTATGGGTGCCCCAAACTTCTCTAATTACAATACTATAGCTACTCTAATTGTACCATCTGCTTTCCGATGAGGGTAATTTTACTGTTTGCAGGTTTGTTGTTCTTGACATGATGACTATATACTGGCCTCTGCTAGCTTGGATAACCTCTGGTTTATTGACCGTTTTGATAGTTTTCTGATGAAGGCTCGCACTTTTTACTTTTATAACGTTTGAAACGGTACACTATTCCTGATAATGCTGCTGGCACTTGATCACCTTTGAATTTCAAATAAGATTTTACGCTGAAATGCTACTTTATCCCATTAATTATTTCATCTACATTGCATTTCTGGAAACCATTACATCAGCTTGTATGTAGCTTTTAAGATGTGATCATCAAAGAACGTATGATCATTTCTCTTTACAGGGGCTTTTTCTATTTCATTTCAAGAAACATCTCAATGGAAATCGTTGCTCTGAGGGTCGGTGGTAGGACGGACTCTTCAAAATGGTTTTTTTTTTTTAAAAAGTTTCTTTTAAGTACGATGGAGTTCTCTCAATTATATTGAGAGTCCACGTGTACTTAAAGATTTGTTTTTTTTTTATATCTCATATAGTACGGTATATATATATATGTTAGAAAGTACACCATATTACAGACCTCTTAACGAAAAATTATGCGGTAGTAGTTCCGTCAGATTTCCTAATTTTAGCTTTTCCAATAAATGTTTATCTAAGATGTAGCTGTATTTTCGGGCCTTCTCACTGTTGCTCCAAGTTCGGCATCCAGATCACTTCTGTGGAATTCATCTACGGTTACCTTGTGCATGTCTAACACAAATCTTTATGGTTGCGGAGTTTGTGTCTTCTTTTAAGTGCAGCATTTTCCGTGTGGGCAGGATGGCTCAATGTATGGTGTATAAATTAACTTTCCCACGGTGCTCGAAAACCACTCCTGTACGGCTTGATACTATATACTGTCTTCTCTGTCTCCAGCAAGGTGAAGAGTGCAAAAATTACCGTGATTACCGCTTTTCTGGCGAAAAACTAAACCCTATACTTACATGATACTAATCTATGGCAACCCTTTTATTCTCCTTAAACAGATGTGTGTTTTTTTTTTCTGTTTTTTTTTTTTCTTTAGAAATCTTTACTTTTGTTCTGTATTCTACTTTTATCTTTTCATTCTTGTCTCCTTTATAACTTTTTTTTTAATACTTATTTTAAAAACTCTTCAATTTTTTAACATATCTTCTCTTTAAATCTTATTTCCTTCTAAATTTTCAATCTTTTCTTAACTCTTATTTTTAACAACCTCTTAATTGCTTTTCAACATTGTTAACATATTGTTTTCCTTTAGTTTTTATCTTTCTTGAACCTACTTTTTAGTTTTCCATCTCTAACTTTAAACATTTATTTATTATCTTCATACATTTCTTATTCTTTTAACTTTTTCTTTCTATTTCGTGTCAAGCAATATTTTGTTTTTTTTTTATAGATATTCTCTTTCTTTTAGATCTCTTTTTTTTTAAATTTCTCTTTACTTCAAAATCTCTATTTCTTCCTTTTTTTTTCAATTTAATTCTTTTTAAATCTCAATTTTTCTTTTTTCTTATTCTGGTTATTATTTAAGTAATTAAATAACTCTTTTTCCTAATCTCTCTTTATTTTAAATTTTCACATTTCCATTATTCACTTGCTCTCTCTTTTTTTTGTTAAAGACGTTCGTACCTTTTATTTTATAGATTTACTTTACATCCTTTCCATATTTTCCTGTCCATATCAAGCTCCGCTCATCGAATTTCTCCTGAAATTAAAGGGAATTTGTTGGACATATATTTGGTTAAGCCCCCCGATTCCTGGGTCATAACCATTACTTACCTTGTAAGGGGTTATTGAACTTGCAGTAGAAGTCGCATTTGCAACATGAATGAAGTTCCGTTCCCCTACTTTCCTTCTGCCTTGACGTACTTCTGTCCTATCCGGCTTACTATTATATCCCTGAAATTTAAACTTACCTTTTTGCCGAATCCCCTGGGCTTTTCGTATTTGCCAATAGAAATTGTTCCTACTCTTGTAGCGCCATGCATATCGTTCAGGATACTTGCGAGGTTCGTGTTGCCCATCCGAGAAGTTCATGTTTTCTTCAGGATAGGCTCTTGCATTAGCAACTCTTACAAATGCACATTCATCCTCGAGGCTATTTCCGCTGTGGCCATAATATTCATCTCGCCTCCTCCTCTCCTCCCTAAATTCTTCGATTCTTACCTCGCGAAGTCTCGCACTGTCGCGATCTGTCTCTACACTGGTGGTCTTAACTTTCCATTCGTTGTCTTTGCTATTAACACCTGTACTGGTGATTTCTGCCATGCTCCTTTCAACCTCCTCTATTCTCGCTTGTAAAGGGGTTCTTTGACTGGACAATTGCAGAGTATTTGGTACAACTCGTCCACTAGCTGCGACATTCTCAAAAGCCGCACTTTCTTCCTTTGCCTGGCCGACGTTTTGTATCCATAATTTCCTATTTACACAGTCGATGATAGCTCTGTCCCTCAGGAAATCCATTCCAAGTATCCCGTCAGCAGGAATTGAATCAGTATCACCAATGGCATTAAATTGACAAGCCTGCTGTTTGTTATCTATATGCAAGTTCGCCTGACAAGTGCCGATGGACCTCCTAGCGAACCCAAAGAGACCTCCAATTGTTATTTTCTGTTGTGTCTGCACGGGCGTATTTCCTTTTATTCTATTGATCTTAATTAAACTACAGGTGGACCCAGTGTCAATTAAAAGCCTAAACTTACCTTCTAACGCTATGTCCGAAGCCACTGTGATGACAAACTTACTCTTGGAACTCACATCTTCACTCTCCCTCTCGGCTAAATACTTTTTCAGACAGTTTGCCGTGTAGTGATCGTGTGTTCGACAGAATTGGCAATAAGGCCCTTTCCGTCCTGAACGGAATTTATCTTGGATGCCAGTTGCATAGTTTGCCACTCTGACGTGATGAATTCGGCAATTGGATTCCGTGTCGTGTCCATATTCCTGACATTCACTACAGAAGAGTACTTGTTGGCACTCTCTCGCAAAGTGTCCACGCTGTCCGCATTGAAAACACTCAATAGATCTGGGAGGTGTTCTCCTTGTCGAAGATGCTTGGTATCTTCCTGATGACACTGACCCTGTTCTGGGTAAGAACGGTCTCGAATTCTGTCTGGGCTCGCCTCTATAACGATCCCCCGTTGCCCATCTGTTTGTTTCACTTACGGTGTTCGACTTTCGGTCTTCTTGCCATACTCCCGATTCTCTCACTTGAAGTCTTTTGGCATCCTTTTCAAAATAACTGGCTTCCTGTCTCACTTCATCCAGTGACTGAAACTTGCGCCCTGTTAGGTACACTTGCGTGGGTCTACTCATCACACCCGCTTTGAAAGTAGCTACAACATCGGCCTCCAACTCGGCTAGTAGTCCCTTCTCCCCTCCAGGGTATTTGGCCGAAACAGCCTCTTTTATCTGATCGCGCATTTCTTTCATTCGATCCGCAAACTCCGTGATGTCCTCTCCAGGTCTCTGTCTACATTCCAGCATTTCAGTGCGTAATTCACTGAATGATTTTCGCGGCATGTATGCGGATTTTATTGCTTGCTGTAAGGTTTCGAAATCTTTCAGTTCCTGGGAGCTTATCATGTAATACGCATCATCCGTCAGCCGATATTTTACACATTTCATGAAAATAACTTTTTCTGCTGCTTCCAGTCGGTCGTAAAGATCTTTACAGCAACACAGAAATCGATATACTTCCTTCGCTAGCTGTGGAGATCTTTCACCAGAGAACATTGGCACGTATTTTGACAACATGTCCATAATCTTATCATATGTATCTGCCATCTTGTACACTGTTACTGATTTCTTAAATATTTCCTTGTTTTTAACTCGTTCTGGTACTTTCTTTTCACTAATACCGTTTATACTTCATACCTGTAAACCGAAAAATTAGTAGAACGCGCTCTAGAACAAATCTTTCGCAAAACTCATATCCTTATTATAGGTACTAATCGACTACCAATACTCAATATAATGTAAACATTCAAAACTATCATACTATTAACACACTCAATTCAGCTATTATGCGTACATACAAACGAACATGCTCAACACTTTTTATTTTTTATTATTCAGATGCACCCAATGAGAATACAACAAATCATACTTTACTTAAAACTTTCTACCTAATTAACCGCGTAAAACCCGAATACATTTGTCCAAAAAACAAAGATCATTTCGTAAATATAACACGACGTTATTACGACTATCAAAAACCCGATAAATTAAATAAACGCGCGTACGACCAACGCCTAAATCGAAACGTGACGTTGAAACTGGTGATATTCTTATTACCAACTTTCACTTATTTTAAAAAAAAAATCTTGCACCTTACAATATTGCCTCTTATATATTACTCCGAAGTTTTATCACATCTTAAAATTAACTCTGTATGTGTGTATGTATGCTTGGAGTAGCTAAAAGTAGCTTTGCTCCTAATATGTGTGTGTGGAGTAGCTAAATTAGCTTTGCTCCCAGTGTGTGTATTTGGAGTAGCTAAATTAGCTTTGCTCCCAGTGTGTGTGTGTGGAGTAGCTAAATTAGCTTTGCTCCTAGTGTGTGTGTGTGGAGTAGCTAAATTAGCTTTGCTCCCAGTGTGTGCTTGTGTTGAGTAGTTGATGAAGATCAACTCCTCAAATAATGTAAATAAGTGTAACTTCCAATTTCACAAAAAAAAACACAAAACACAAAAATTCAAGTCACTTAATCTAATACTTCTTAAATGCCTGAAACGTGAAAGAATTAAATATAATAATATATATAGAATATAAAATAAACAAGTTTCCACCTTCTTATAAAAAATTCTAGAAAGAAAGTTAGCAATAACAAAAAAAACACACCAGCAAGAAATTCTTAAATTTCTTACCTAGTTTCACCGGCTGCGCCAAATGTCGTGTCCCCATGCAATCACTCAATAAAAACCAACAATTAACCGGACAAAACTTTCTTTAGATAAAACACTCGAATTTCTTTGTACGTTATAAATCTTTATTTACTAAGACTTGACCTATCTTAACAATTATTACGTACTCCGCACCGAACGGAACTTGACACCACTATGCAACGCGACTGCTCACTGGAAGAATAGAATATTACAGGCACTCGACAGACCAGTCATTGGTCTTTTATGCTCCAATATTCGGAAGTAAACTTTTACTCGCAACGCGGATGTAAACAAACGACAACAACCTTGCCGTTTGTTCTACCGGTTGCAGCACCTGAGTCGCTTAGTAGTAAACAATCGCTTTACATAATAATTACCATGCGAGGTTAATTATTATCGTAATCGTCGATTGTTTCACTAACCGCTCATCGCAGCCAGCTGTTGGGCTAATCAGCAAAATAACCGACAGTTGCAGAACAATACCATGCGAGGTTATTATTTAGCAATTGCTGATTATTTCGCTAGAATGCGCCTTTGGCTGCTGGAAGAATCTTCCGTATATTGGGCCATAACACAAGGACGGAACTTCGAATCGCGGACTTTCCAGGAGATGTGTAAAATGTTGGGAATAAGAAAAACTAGAACAACTCCTCTACACCCACAATCTGATGGCATGGTAGAGCGCTTCAACAGAACATTGATCGAGCATCTAAAGAAAGTAGTTGACTATCATCAACGCGATTGGGATCGACACATTCCTATATTCCTAATGGCTTATAGATCAGCCATTCATAGTACTACCGGACAAACCCCAGCTAAAGTCATATTCGGAAGAGAGATGCGTTTACCTAGCGACCTCAAATTCGGTACCCCCAGAGGTGAACCAAAGTTACCAGAAGACTACGTATCGGAGCTCAAACAACAATTAGTTGATGTGCACGAGGCCACGAGGACGAAATTAACAACAAATACTGATCGGATGAAGACCCGCTATGACCTACATGCTAATTCCGCAGGATTTAATGAAGGTGATCTTCTTTGGCTCTACAATCCGAGACGACGTAAGGGACGTTCTCCAAAATTGCAACAACACTGGGAAGGACCGTATTCAGTAGTAACTAGAATTAATGACGTGGTATACAGATACAGGATTCAGCGTGGCACAAGAGGCAAGCATAAAATTGTTCATTTGGACCGCTTGTGTCAATACTACGAGCATCAAGACCGTGGACCACCTGTTGTTCGGGACGAATAAATTTAAGAAGGGGGCAGTGTTACGTGCAATAGAAAGAGACAACTGGTGACATCTACTGGCAATGGAGAAGTAAACGACTTTAGGTTCGGAGAATTGATTATGGTATCTACAGGAAGGTTCAGGAATAGAATGAATAGAATGAATAGAACAGTCAAGAAGCTTCTGGAAAATAGAATCTGGAGAGTTTCTAGGGTATAAATATAACAGTTGTTATAGCCAGAGTAAGAGTCTTGTCTTAGACATTGCAGTGTTAACAAGTGAAAGTAATAAACGTGCGAAAGTGTTGTAATTAGATTGCGATAATTGAAAGTACAGTATTAGCGATAATTAGAGTTGAGTTGATTAATAGAAAGTTTATGAATTTTGTATGATTAGAGTGAAATAAAGAACTTGTATAATAAGTATTTAATATTGTGTTTTAAATAACGAACCAAAGGCCACGCCCGTAACAGTATGTTGAACTAAATATAGTTTTAAGGCAAAAATTTGCCTTATTATTCTAATTTATAAAACGCTAGGTTACATAAATCCTTTTTGATTTGTTCCTTTTAATTTAATTTAATTTAAAAGATGCTGTTATGTAAAACAACCTAATTTGAATTGAATTAGTTTTAATCTGAAGAATGTTATGTTACTGTGAATTTTATCACAACTTATGTTGGAGATTGTAATTGTATGCAACTTCACGTATGCATAAGTAAGGGGAACCAAGGTATATAGAAGACAAGGTATTCCCGACTCGAACCACGTTCCGCCATTTTTGTTAAAACTCTTTTTCCCTTTTTCTTCATTCACTGAAGTACGTCACAGGGCATCAGCTGTAATGTGTCAAAATTCTTTGCGCTTGTATTACCGTTGTTTTGAAAAGTTTGTTTTGTTTTAGTAAATTATTTTGTGTGATTTGTGTTGTGATATTTCTAGAAAGTGACTATAGACTACAGGACATTCTTTTAAATGCACCAAAACACAAAACGCACTTGAAAGAGGGTGTTCTACCATCAGTGAATGTTTCTCACAAAATAAAAGGATCTTCACCAAGAATCAAAAGGACGAATGAACTGGCTCAAGAAACAATTACCTCCTACGATAGGTAACTAATTTCGTTAATTATACCATTTAAGATAAACTATGTTTTTCTAAAAAGGTTAAAACAACAAGAATCCATTTCGGATTGTTTACCGGAAGCTACAGAAGAGACAGAGGCAGAATTTCTTCACAACGAGGAGTCAATTCAAGAGGAGGTATTAATTCAAGGCAAACAGAAAAAAGTAGAAATGAAGAAAAATGAAGCCATAAGTAGCCTTACCGATATTCCAACTTTACTTTACTAATTTACTTGTTGCATTGAATTATCATAAATAAATGCTGATTGATTTGATTTGATTATTATTTGATTATAAGCAATTTTGAATACAATAGAAATGTGTAGGACTGATCGTTTTCACAATATACGTAAAAGACGGACGGATATCCAATCCATTTTGCTCTACTATAATAGCTCTTGTTCTTTCGTGTATCTTGTTCTAGAACTCCCATATACTGAAGAGAACAAATTATTCTATGGATTGAAGCGAACTATTTGTACAGTTCGCTTCATTTAAATCTTTCTATTGAAATGTATGAGGCGCTCTTTTGTGTATCTTTTGTTCTGCGGACACAAAAGAACACAGCTAATTATTTTTAGGTCTTACAAACGGAATGACAAACTTAGTATACCGTTTAGATTTCATCTATGTGGGGTATAAAAAACTTAATGAGATTTCCAATTTAATTCCGTAATATGCGCATGAGTGGCAAAGGTTTTGAAAACGTATAAAAATCCATCCAGGTGCCATGAACTTATTTACAAAACGCCAAACCATTACGCCCAAAATGTATTAACTTCTATTTAGACAAAAAGATTGAAGACATGGCAATATTTACCCTCTCAATTCTAACGACTTAAAGCTATGTAATTCTGTATATATACATATATTATATCACTAATAAAATTTAGATGTGCAGTCCTAGTAGTCCAAATTTAACACCAGAAAGCTTATGTCCAGTTAAAAGAACCCCTTCCGAGATTTCTCTAAATCTACGAGTACGTTCACCACCAGGTGCAAATTGCTTGCAAACATTTGTTCTCATCGTTTCATCTGCAAAGATGAGCAATGTTATTTGTTCTGGTGGTAACGGTTCCTGTATACCTGTAATGCGTGCAAATTGACCAGATCCTGCAGATTGTTTTTATGAGGATAGTCAAATAAGCAAGGTGCTATAAATGTTTCTCTAAATGCCACTTTTTGTTAAGCCAAAATTGCTGGACATCTGTACTATCGTTGATAAATTAAAAAGTATATAGGGAGGGTACCTTGCTCTAGTTCTACGTAAAAGTATCATTTTCAGAAAGATTTTCACTCCTGATTGCTTTGTCAATTACAGTGAATTATCTCTTGTTTAAGTTCCTAGGTTGGACTATTTACTGCAGTGGATTTTGAGGGTCTTCCTTTTGGGTTGTTACAATGCAAGGACATCTTTCGTTCAATTCTCCTAAATAGTACTTTGGATTGCTTTATAATTCCATTGTATTAAAAATAAAATATTCTTGAGGGAATATGTACTACATGCTATTTGCAGCGATATATGGGATGTTTGCTGAAATATCTCTATTTATACTGCACTTGTCAATGCTGCTGGGCATTCGTAGAGGTTATTTCAATTTCTTGAAGAATGGATATTTATTTGTCGAAGTTACGCGAAATAGATTCTATTTATGATGTCTTGTGATCGTTGCATAGATGCTCCTGTCGCCTTTTGAGTTTATGAAGCAACATTAAAGACTCGAGATAATTTTAACCTTGCCTGGCATTGATACAAAGATGCTCATGGCAAGTGCCAATCCAACTGAAGTAATCAATAGAAAAAGTTAAATAAACAACAGGGAAATTCGAGCTCAATAAACAGCAGAAAAAATTATTCATCCAGCCGCAGCTGCAATATTGAAAACCAGACTCACACTTCTGAAATGAATGTTATACAAATTACACATCACAAGAATTCAAAACCCTCAGCCTGGACCTGTTAATTACCGCTGAGTGTAGCCAATAACTACAGAATCATCTTTAAACTTTTTCCTATCCGACAGGCGTTTCAATTTACAAATGACGTTTCTTCCTACAGGGTACAAAGGACGGGATTCTTTAAATAAATTTCTTAAATACCTTGCTGAAATCAGAAATAATACATGTACTTCATGTTTTACATTATCCTTTATTAAATTTAATAAGATCTTAAAAAATGGTTCGCGCTAATATGTAGAGATACTACCTATAAACGCAACTTCTAGAAGAACCCTTTATCTTTACTAGCCCTGTACTTCTATTCAAATTTTTCTCTGGTCTGGAAACGTTCTGTTTTCCTCTTAACTGGATCCTTCAGGTCCTTGACAGACACCTTTTAAAATGTAATATCTTGAACTGTGTAACGTGTAGGCATCAAGTGATTATAGTTGAGAATCTTTAAGAATGGCTTAATCTTAAATTTTCTCAATTTCGCCTTGTCCATTTTCTTGGATACCTGCCAATCCCAGCAATGAGAGCATGTCCAAATTGCGATACGTACGATTTTCCCTGTTTTCATAATTTTCCTCATCTTGGAACTATACAAAAAATGAAAAAAAAAACATTTATTTTGATGAGTTATATATACAATTAAGAAAATATATTTCAGTAAATTTTTAATACTTTTCATTGCAAATTACTTTAACAACAATAATTATTACGTTTTCACTTTGTGTGATAAACAAAATCAAACGTAATTGAGGTAATAAATAGCAGGCCTGCCTAAAAAGCAAATAATGTTCGAACACCAAATAAAATATTTGTCTTCAATTTCACTAATTCTTTAATGTTTACGACAATTTGTATTATTGAAGTTCGAATCTAATTTCAGGGTGCTTTTAAATTTCTGACGAATAGCACTCGAAAATTAGAAACTTTTGAAATCTCTTAATTACTTAAAAGAACTAATTTTTTAGAAGAATCTTTAATAGAGAATATTCTGTACTGTCACTGTCAGATTTCCTTTTTCTTTTTTATTCATTCACTGAAGTACGTCACAGACTATCAGCTGTTTGATCAGCTGTGATATGTCAAAATTTTAATGGGCATACCTTGTTTCTTCTATATACCTTGAGGGGAACTATCTTTTGCCTGCGTTTTGTATTGAATTTTACAGTCAATATTAAATATAGTTTTATAGTCAGTTTGTTTTATTACTTTATACCGTCAGCAAATACTTACCCCACAACAACTTATTATTTTTTAATGGATTTTCAAATCAGGAATAACGAAAACGTAAAGTCGTAGCTTTCAAAACGACATTTATTTAATACCTCCATATAAAAGCAGTTTTTATAACTTTTTTTTAAACCTGGGTGTGAATTGGCACCTTGGTGGACGCAAACTGGTATTTCCGCATACACTGATTTTTTCAATTATTATGCAGACTACATAAATGTTTTGAGTTTTTAATTTAAATTAAAAGATAAATATTCAGTTTACTATATTGTACTACAAAAGTTTAAGCATCGATTTAGTAAATTCTATTAAGAACCCTTCTTGTAAGGATGGAATTTTCTTAAATGGACGCGAATTGGTGCATTTACCCTAATTTGATTTCTTTCAGAGATGGGCATTTTTTATTTGAATAAAGATAAAAAACCGAATGAAATGAAAAACTGAATAAATATTTATTTGATTACAAATATTATTCATTATTTGGTGAATTATTCATAAATAATTACTTGTTATGAAGAGTTTTCTTTTTTAAAATTCCTAAATATGAGATTTATGTGGCCATAAAGATATAAACGTAAAATAACTGAAGTTTAACCATATACCTAAGTAGTGCGAAGGAACTTAAGGTGTCTTATATTCCAAATTTTTCCTACCTCATTTAAAATCATATAATTAAAGTGCTAGTGTACCCACATGAAAAAAAGGAGACCTGAATTTTTTTTAGGTGAAAACTGGGCAGTGGATGAGTTTCACAATCGTCCAGTTTCAAAGTGAAATGCTCATTTGGGTAAACGTGGAGGAATGAATTGATCTTGAGCTTGAAGTTACGACATATAGACAAAAGGTTTGACTAGTATCATAGATGATACAAGAACTAGATGTCGCATGCATTACCAAAAAGTATAACAAATTTATATGGCAGGGTGGTCCATTCCGGAATGGACACAGCATTTGAAATGATGTATACGTTGAGTGATTCATATTTGTTCGTATCTGAAGTGTTGAGGAAGTCGATCAAATGTATACAAATCTGCTATTATAAAAATATTTGCCTTTTCGGCACGCTCTAAAACATGTTATGGTCCATTCCAGAATGCACTACCCATTTCACAATCTGTATACTCTGCTTTAGTATTCCATGCGGCATCTAGTTCTTGTGCCATATATGCTAGTATGAACCATGGTCGGTAATCTTGGACGTCACGGCATCAGATATTTTATTTTATTAATTTTAACAATCATGAATAAAATATTAACACTTCAATGTGCAAATTAAAATTTCTGCAATTGCTTAACTGATCTCTTGAAAACATATTACTTTCTTACATTCAGCTGATAGGTCTATATAAATTTTCTAAGATATTGATTGTCAGAACTGTTACCAAATAATTTGTCTTAATTCTTCATATGAATTTTTGACGTCACGGCTTCACGTCACAGCTAGTGACAAATAGTTGGTAGGCATAGTTGTTACTCTGTATACCATGGCTTGAGGTAAAGTTGTCACTTTGATCGTGCGGTCTTAACCACAAATTCACTTTTGTTCTTCATTTAATTTACACTAAAATTAATCTGGGTATTCAAATCCAATTAATTGACTTCAAAAACTTCAAAAATATTTAATTGAACAAAATTACTTTTAAACTTTAAATTCAAAATGACGGTAAAATCTTTACTGTAAACATTGAAACATAACAAGGCAGTTATATTCCTAGGTATGAGATAAGAAATGCATGTACCAAGAAATAATTATTTGAACTGAGAACTAATGGACACCAGAAAACAAATAATCATTCCATAAACAGACTTCAACTAACGAATAATAATTATTTGACAATCGTATAATAAATCATTATTTGAAATTGAAATAATGAGCAATCACAGATAATTATTTGCGAATAATTCACCAAATAACGAATAAATTATTTGATCATCAAATAATGCATGATCGAATAAAAAATATTTACATATTTGAAATTCAAATAATTAGCACTAAATAACAAATAATTATTTGCGAATAACTTAAAATAAATTAAAATAAAATAAAAATTAATTCGAATTTTTATTCGATTTTTAAAAAAAATTTGTTATTTGATATACGAATAATGCCCATCACTGAATTTCTTCATGTCAGTCTGTCTGTTTGCATTATAAATAGAGAGATGAGTGAACTGATGAGGCGTCAGATCACTCACGATGAATCACAGTTTTTTGGACATATACCCCGCTCTAAGTACTATTATTCTTGTAACTGAAGTGTCCACATCAATCTCGGACGATGTCAGATTTTTTTATAAAAAAAAAAAACAATGTCTATGGCAGAAATGGTTATATTATTATATTATATTTGGTCGGCTGAAAAGTATTTGGAAACCAATTTATTTTTTACAAATTTGGTTAATCGTAGCAGTTTTGCCAGAATTTCAAAAAATAAAGAAATAAAATTCGCATAAAATTAATCATCGTGTGTCACGGGACTAAGAGATCAGCTTAGTTAAAGTTACATGTTTTTTCAATTATTATGGTTATGTATACTTTTATCATTTTATGGTTATATTTCACTTTTGTAAACCCAGTAATCAGATCGTTGATGAAGTTCTAAATAAATAAATGTACATATATTATATAATATATTTATATACAGAATACAGCCATTCCACACGAAAACGGCCAAATTGCACATGTGTTTTTAAACATGTTTATTTTATATGAATAACTACATATAGTCCAGTCAATAGGGTCTAAATAAGGCCTTTGCTCTACAAAATGTGGGGTAGTTGTGATTTTTATATATGTTATTCAGTTCCGGCCCCGATGAAAAATCCAAAAACACAAACTTTTTTTTTCAAAATAATTCCTCAATGGTTAATCCTTCGACAAAAATGTAAAATTTAAATTTTTTGTAAAAACACTTTTTTTGTAAGTCTAATGTGTAACGAGTTACAGCGGCGGAAACATGAACATTCTTCCAAATAAATGTATACATATAGTACTATTTATACAGGGTGTTTCGTCCATGGTGGTCCATAGGACTGGATGAAGGTGATAGTAGTCACCTAGTTAAATAAAACATTGTTCGGCAAGGGGGGAGTGGCATCTCAACCATTTCGGAGTTACAGGGTGATTAGGATAATTTGGTAGTCTTTCACAAAATGCCCTGTATTTTAAAAATTACAGAGTGTACGGTCACTTACAGAATTCATTGTATGCAGAACTTCATGAATTTTCCAACGACTGCTCGACCAGCCTCATACTCCTCTCCTCCCGGAGTTGTGGTGGGCTAAACTAAGAATTTCGGATTTTCTTACCTTTTTTGTAATTTCACATTTGTTTTGTTTACAACAAGGTAGTTAACATAATTTATTTTATAAAAACTGTAAATTGTGGACTCTCCTTTTTATTTTGATCTATTATACCTATCTGCTCACTCTAGCCGTTAAACAGTTATTAGTTCATAAGCTATTCAGGTCATACCGAAACTAGACGATATTTGTTTAAAATGTCTTGTTTTCAGTAACTAAGGGAATAAATTGTCTTTAGTTTAGCCCACCATAACTCTTGAGGAGAGAGGAGTACCGGGCTGATTGAGCAGTCGTTGGAAAGGTCATAAAATTCTGCATACAATGAGTTCTGTAAGTGGCAGTACACTGTGTATTTTTTAAAATACAGGGTATTTGGTGAAAGACCACCAATTTTTCTTAATAATCCTGTAACTCCAAAACGGTTGAGATACAGCTCCCATCTTGCCATACAATGTTTTGTTTGATTAGGTGACTACTATCACCTCCTATCCTATCAACCTTCATGGACTAAACACCCTGTATAAATGGTACTATATGTATACATTTTTTTTGAAGAATGTTCACGCTTCCGCCTCTGTAACTCGTTACACATCAGACTTACAAAAAAAGTGTTTTACAAAATATGTAGGGAATTTAGTCTTCTTCATATTTATATTTTTAAATTTTTGTAGTAGTACGATCAACTGTTAAGGAATTATTTTGAAAAAAGCAATTTTATGTAATAATGATAATAATAACATATACAAAAATCACAACTACCCCACCTTTTGTAGGGCAAAAATCTCTACTGACTGACTGGACTAATATATCTACTTCTTGTATATCTATTCCTGTGATTTTTTTTTTGTACATTTATTTTCCAAAACATTATTATAATCCAATAATATTCATAATATCACTTTCATTAGTTTTCGGCCAAAAATTTTATTTCCATTACCATTTCTATTACCGACCAAGAGGAAAACTGAATCAGTTATCTTTCAAAAAAGTGATGACTAAAATTAAAAGTTTTAAAATTCAGAGTGTTTCCGTCTAGGAGGCCAATAGAGCAGGAGGTGATAGTACTCACATAGGAAAACAAAAAATTGTATGACGTTACAGGGTGATTAATAAAAAAAGCTAGTTTTTCACAAAACACCCTATATCTTAAAAAGCATAGGGCATATGGTCACAATTAAGAGCTCATTGTATGCAGAACAATTGTTCAACCAGGCCAGTACTCCTCTCATCTAAAAAATTATTTTGGTCTAAATTGTCCACTATTTTTTTTGCAAAAAGGTCATTAACATAAACTTTTGTTATAAAAACTATTAACTGTAGACTCTCTAGTGTTTTAAATAAAATAAGATTGAAATATTTATAAAAATAAACAGCCGTGGCTAAAAAAATTTAACATTTTCCAATGCCGGTTTGTTTGTTTATAATTGAATTTTCATTGTCGCCTTAATTTACAGTAGCCATACAAAGGCAACGCCAAAATATATTATCAGAAAATAAACGGGACACTAGGTTAAATTCGTAAAAATGCAAAAAGTTATAAAAATATTATAAAATTATAAACTTAAAAATTAATTTAAAAATATTCAGATATAATGGGATCTCTTCAGTGGTGGGATTCTAATAATTTTACAACCGGTTCGTTACCAAAAAATGTGGTTGGGTGGGAGACTGTTATTAAAATTTTTTTAAAGCTTTCTAAATTAAAAAAGAATTTATTTATTGTACATGAAAGTAAATTTTATAAAAACAACGATAAACTTATAATTTTAAATATTTCCATATAGCCTTTTGATTTTCATCTGCTTCTGAAATTTGTTTTTTTTAACCCTTGTATCATCGGCTGAATGATTAATTTTCAACCACTTCTTTACAAAGGGGACGGAATCCCATTCGATAAGTGGTAGGCCGATTAGACTAATAGTCATTACGTTGGAAATATTTTGCACAGTTAAACGGTTCCGTTTATCTGAACATATTTGGTTCATTTTTGAAAATCTCCTTTCTGCTTCTGCGGAACTTACAGCAATGGTTCTTATAATATTTTTTGCTTTTTTAATACTTTCCGGGACCATATAGTTCTGCGTATCTTTTAAGAAACTGTCTACAAAATCTCTGTAATCATTTGTATCAATTTTATAATTAAAAATGTCGTTAAAAGTGTTTAATTTTTCTTCAGCTGCCTTCCACGGAACAATTATTTCTTCAATATTCCACCTAGATGGTTCTAATATATTAAGAAACTCTATTTTACAGCTGCCTTGGGCACAATTTGATTTTATATGGTCGCAATCCATTAGCCTTTTCTTTAAATTAAGTACTATATTATATATAAGTTTAGAGCGTGGAAGTCCAATAAATTTGCTATTTTCTATAAATTTGATGGTTTTAAAACCTTCTGAGGTAATTAAACTTTCGATTTTGTTTTCGTATACACCCTTTTCCTTTTGGAGTATTTCAAAAAAATTAATTGACCTTAGAACAAGTTTTTCGGCCTTAATTATGTCCACATTTCTAGCTTGTAGCGCATTTGACAGAATAGAAATTTCATTTAAAATGTCAGTCATTAAAGATAAATCATTTAAAAAGATTTTATTTTCCAGTCTTATAGCCATACCCATGTTTTTTCATTTGATGAAAAATAATTATGTAAAGCAGGATAAGCACGCCAAACAGCTACCTTAAACAGCTATCCAAACAGCGATCTTAAACTGCATGCTGCCCATATTGGTCCGAAAACTCTTCCAATCTTTATAATATCGATTTCTAGTTCCTTTGATATTTCGGAAAGCTATATTTGATTTTTATTGGATTGATGAAAAATAGTGTATATTTTGTCAATAAAAACTTTAAAATTGTTTACTTGCTTTATTTCATTTATAGAATCATCCAAAACAAGTTGGAGACGGTGGTTTAAACAATGCCATATTAATACATTTGGAAATTCATTTGAAATTCTCGTACTGACTCCAGATTTTATCCCTAGCATGACACTTGCTCCATCTGAACAAAATCCAACTAAATTTTCTTTCAAGTAATTATAAGTAAATCCATTGTTATTTAAAGCTTTCATCAAAGAATGATATATAGTTTCTGCATCTTGTTTGTTTAATTCAAGTAGAGTTAAGAAAATTGTTGGTGGTGTAACAGAATCTTCAACTTTTAAAAAAATTATAATGACTGGTTTGGAGGATATTGTTGAAGCTTCGTCAATAATCAAACATATTTTCAAATTATTTGCAATTATTTTCTCAAATACTTCATTTCTAATATCATTTGCAATAAAATCCACTATTTTTACTGCGGTTTTCCGAGCTGCATTTAAAAAAATTGTCAAATCAGAGTGAAAATCGTCATACATATTAAATGAAATGGATCCTTTGTATTATGCACTTTATTAAGGGAACGAAACAAATAAGAATAATGAAAGAATAACAACAGAATATAATACCAATAGAAGAAGTGTTTATATCATTTTCAGAATTCGTCGTCGTAATATTCTTATTTTAAAAACATAGTTCGAGAATATCAGAAGTTATAGAAATTAAGAATTTACCTATTATTTTGAAACATTTTTCTATTCCCTTCGACATAGTGTTGGTACTGCTGTTTCTCACAAAATGGTAAATTAAATCGTAATTATAAATGCTATGCAGATGCAGTTATAGTTAGGTCGAAATTTTTCTTATGTCAGAATGTATTTCTAGATCAAAAAATTTACATTTTGGCATGTACATACGTACGGTAACTTCAGGTCAAAGATTTTTTGTTTCGGTATATACTTTAAGGTCAAAAATTTGTCTTGTACAAAAATGACCAAAGCTTACAATTGTTATAAAATCGTCGTTTGGAGAAACAAAATCGGCATTAAAATTCTCGATGCAGAAATCGTCAGAATGACGATAAAATCGTCAATCTGACAACGCTGACTGCGAGTGTCGTCTGCTGTGGTCCGATGAAATCGAATGTATCTGCTTGCCTACAGATTCGAACTCCGGACGCACATACACTATTGCGATTATTACTCAGCTGAGAATTATTGAGCGTTAAATGGTAAGGTTACGTTTACAAACGCATATCTTCATCATGGTGCTGTATTTAAGGTCAATACAATTCTGTACCTATGTACAAAATGCGCATATAAAAGTGATAAAATGTGGTATATTAATATCGTATGTCTATTTTGCTGTTGTATTTTTTTCCGAATAATTTTATGAAGAAATTATGAAATTTAAAGTACACATTTTTTATTTTTTACAACCGGTTCGCCGAACTTGGAAACCTTTTACGAAACGGTTCTAGCGAACCGGTGCGAACCGGCTGAATGCCACCACTGGATCTCTTCTACTGAATTTTTTCAATACTTAATAAAGTTTCAACTACTAAATTATTCGCCCGGTGTGAAAATATCGTAGTTTACTGCTTCAATGACTAAAGCGCATACATAGATGCGGTTGTACTACATGCAGAAAAATGCTTAAGTTTTTCTTCCTCATAGCCTATCCCTTTTGTTATATGATCTAAGCTCACAACCTATTAATTTTTTTTTTTAAATAACGTCTTTGCAGTCACCAAGGGAACAATCTTTGAAAATCGGTTTCAGAATAGCTTTGAGAAGAGGTTAAGAGCTAATAACACTTTAACGATTATAGATAGCACATAAGATGTAATAGATCAATTTAAGGAGGAGTATACAGTTTACAGTTTTTACAAAAAAAGTTATGTTAATGACCTTTTTTTAAAAAAAAAAATAAGAAAATCCGAAATTTTTAGATAAGACAACCATAATTCTTAAGAGGATAGAGGTATGGGGCTGGTTGCGCAGCTCTTGGAAAGGCCATGAAGTTCTGCACACAATGAGCTCTTAACTGTGACCGTACGAGCTCAAGTTCAAGTTCAAGTATTTTATTTGCGCTAAGGAATTCGTACACTTAACCTAAAAATATTTTCTTATCTAAGCCTAGTCCATGATTATAATACCTATGGGCTTTTCTTTGGCCCTGAGTTCAATTAATCTAGCTGAGTTAACTTACTTTCTAAATATATGAATTTCTAACTAACACATGACTTACTTCTAAACTACGGCTAGCGCTACCTAATTAAAAATATTTGCATCTGCCTTCCCATTCTGGGGGTATTTGTTAGCTACCTGTTGCGGGTTTTGTTTGTAGAAGATCGCATATATCCTGTCTTGCAGGCTGCAATCCTCCTTCTGTCTTCCTCTCCTAGCCTCGGTGATTGAATCCTTTCCCCCTGAAAAAAGTAAAAATTCCTTCGCAGTAGTATTTTTCTTGACAAGTTGAAATACAAAAAGGCGATAAATATTTGTTAGTGGGTAAATGGGGAAAATTTTTTATTTGTTGAACAATTGGGTTTGGATGATTGGGGATTTGGACTACCTGCTTCTTCATCATCTCCACCAGATAGTCCGGTATTGGAGAAATACCAGCTTTCTCGTACAGGACCTGATTGCGATAAGGCTTTCTGTAGAGTCCAGTGCAGATTTGGAGAGTTTTTCTTTTGAATCTTGCAAAGATCGCCATATATGTTGGCGAATTGGTATGCCATATGGGGACGAGGACGTTAGCGTTAGCCTAATGAGCTGCTTGTACATTAGCAGTTTGGTATTTAGAGTGAGACAATTCCTATATCTTATTATAGGACTGACCATGCTGAGTGGAAAGCTTGCTTTCCTAGCAACTGTCTGAAGTTTGTACGTATTTGGCGCCCTTAGTGGGTTTTATCACTTCATTATTGATTGTGATTTCGATGTTTCTTGCATTTTTACATACACCGCTGCGTGAACATGCAGTTCAGATGCAGAGTAAACTCGATTTAGGGACGTTGATATTTATTCCCCATTTACGATAGTACTCGTAAAGACTGGCAATATGATCACCCACATTCTTTGTTGCCAATTTGGGGGATTTGGAGTGTGCATATCTCAATGAGTCATCCGCGTAGAGAAGGGTTGTCACTCCTCCATTATTCTGCGGTTGGCCAAACGTGAACAGTTTGATGAGGAAAGGCCCAAGTACAAAGCGTTGCGGGATACCCGCTTTTATGTCCTAATGCGCAGTTATATAATTTTTTATTTCTACAAAGAATTGCTTCTGGGAGAGGAAGCTATCTATCATCCGAATGAAGTAGGGGGGTAACTGAGATCCAATCAGTTTGGAGTTAAGGCCTTTTTCCCAGATGTAGTCGAAGGCTTTTCTCGACATCAAGGAAACACGCCACAGTGTGTGTCTATTTATTGAGGGCTTGGGTCACATTAGTGTGAAATTTTAATAGCGGGTGCAGAGTGGAGTGCATAGCTTTGAATCAAAATTGCTGATGCTGCTTCATCTCATTCTCCACGCAAGTGTCATCAATGTGTTGTTTCACTACTCTCCATTGGCGTAACTAGGTAGGGGCCAGGGTGGGCCTGGCTATCCCCAGATGGACCCCCCAGAAAATTATTAAACTTCCAAAAAAACATTCGATAACTCGTACAATCTTAGAAGTAATTAAATTGAATCCGTTCAGATCGGAATGAAAAAGGTTTTAACGAATACTTTCCTTCAAGAAAACCTATTAAAATCTTTTTAGAATATTTAAAAACTATTCTGAGATTGCTTTGATTCCACTGAATTTTGACAAAAGCGTGATTCGTAGGAAAAATCATGCAGAACTATTCTGAAAATTTTAATTAATAAATTTTGATATCAATGAAGCAGTACAATTGGAGTGCTTATTCTTGAAGCCAGACTGAAGAGGACATTATTTATGATAATGTGCTCTGTAATTTGGTCAGTCATCAATGACTCAAACGCCTTCGAGATTGGTCTCCAGTCACCAACCGAAATTGCCGAAGAAGTCTCAGGGATCGGAGTGATGAGTCCATGCTTCCATCAGATCGGGAATTATGAACATGTGAGGAGCTTGTTGAATAATTGGGTAATCAGTGTTATTAAATGAGGCAGGATAATTTAGAAGAACTTGAGAGGAATACCATCATGTTCCACAGAATTAGACCTGATTCGCGAGTTAGCAAACAGAACTTCGTCCTCACTAACATTTCGGAAAGCATAGCCATCCACATCAGTCTGAGTTGCAGCACCACGGGAAACACTATCGTCAAAATCGGTGAGAACTTATTTTTTTTTAATGAAAAACATGCAATGGTTATGCATTTTTCGCGAAATTTCAATTAAAATTTTTTGTCACCGATTTTGACGAATGAGCACTCGTTGGACGCGGAATAATGAGAGGAATATAACTGTAAAATATTTCTGATCGAAACTTGCTAGTTTCAGAAATATGCCACAAAAATACATTCGTGTGTGGCCTTATTTCAGGTGGCCTTTCCTATGCAGTCTTTTTGCTCTATTTTAAAAACTAGACATTTTTTTAGCAAAACTCCTTTTTATATAGTTTTGTATTCCAATCCCCGTTAAAATAAGCCCTCTATCGTTGAAATCGGTGAGAACAACATAACTGTAAAATATTTCTCACCGAAACTTGCTAGTCTAAAAAATATGCCACAAAAATCATTCGTGTGTGGCCTGATTTCAGGTGGCCTTTCCTATGCAGTTTTTTTGCTCTATTTTAAAAACAAGACATTCTTTTAGCAAAATTCCTTTTTATATCGTTTTGTATTCCTTTCCCCGTTAAAATAAGCCCTCTATCGTTAAAATCGTTGAGAACTTATTTTTTGAATGAAAAAAGTGCAAACGCTATATAGTCCATACTTTTTTCGCGAAATTTCGATTAAAATATTTTGTCACCGATTTTGACGAATGAGCACTCGTTGGACGCGGAATAATGAGAGGAACATAACCGTAAAATATTTCTGACCGAAACTTGCTAGTTTAAAAAATATGCCACAAAAATCTTTCGTGTGTGGCCTGATTTCAGGTGGCCTTTCCTATCCAGTCTTTTTGCTCTATTTTAAAAACAAGACATTTTTTTAGCAAAATTCCTTTTTATATCGTTTTGTATTCCTTTCCCCGTTAAAATAAGCCCTCTATCGTTAAAATCGTTGAGAACTTATTTTTTGAATGAAAAAAGTGCAAACGCTATATAGTCCATACTTTTTTCGCGAAATTTCGATTAAAATATTTTGTCACCGATTTTGACGAATGAGCACTCATTGGACGCGGAATAATGAGAGGAACATAACTGTAAAATATTTCTCACCGAAACTTGCTAGTCTAAAAAATATGCCACAAAAATCATTCGTGTGTGGCCTGATTTCAGGTGGCCTTTCCTATGCAGTTTTTTTGCTCTATTTTAAAAACAAGACATTCTTTTAGCAAAATTCCTTTTTATATCCTTTTGTATTCCTTTCCCCGTTAAAATAAGCCCTCTATCGTTAAAATCGTTGAGAACTTATTTTTTGAATGAAAAAAGTGCAAAGGCTATATAGTCCATACTTTTTTCGCGAAATTTCGATTAAAATATTTTGTCACCGATTTTGACGAATGAGCACTCGTTGGACGCGGAATAATGAGAGGAACATAACCGTAAAATATTTCTGACCGAAACTTGCTAGTTTAAAAAATATGCCACAAAAATCATTCGTGTGTGGCCTGATTTCAGGTGGCCTTTCCTATGCAGTCTTTTTGCTCTATTTTAAAAACAAGACATTCTTTTAGCAAAATTCCTTTTTATATCCTTTTGTATTCCTTTCCCCGTTAAAATAAGCCTTCTATCGTTAAAATCGTTGAGAACTTATTTTTTGAATGAAAAAAGTGCAAAGGCTATATAGTCCATACTTTTTTCGCGAAATTTCGATTAAAATATTTTGTCACCGATTTTGACGAATGAGCACTCGTTGGACGCGGAATAATGAGAGGAACATAACCGTAAAATATTTCTGACCGAAACTTGCTAGTTTAAAAAATATGCCACAAAAATCTTTCGTGTGTGGCCTGATTTCAGGTGGCCTTTCCTATGCAGTCTTTTTGCTCTATTTTAAAAACAAGACATTCTTTTAGCAAAATTCCTTTTTATATCGTTTTGTATTCCTTTCCACGTTAAAATAAGCCCTCTATCGTTAAAATCGGTGAGAACTTATTTTTTGAATGAAAAAAGTGCAAAGGCTATAGTCCATGCTTTTTTCGCGAAATTTCAATTATAATTTTTGGTCACCGATTTTGACAAATGAGCACTCGTTGGATGCGGAATAATCAGAGGAATATAACTGTAAAATATTACTGCCCGAAACTTACTAGTTTCAGAAATATGCCATAAAAATACATTCATGTGTGGCCTGATTTCAGATGGCCTTTCCTATGCAGTCTTTTTGGTCTATTTTAAAAACTAGCCATTTTTTTAGCAAAACTCCTTTTTATATCGTTTTGTATTCCAATCCCCGTTAAAATAAGCCCTCTATCGTTGAAATCGGTGAGAACTTATTTTTTGAATGAAAAAAGTACAAAGTGCTTTTTTCGCGAAATTTCGATTAAAATATTTTGTCACCGATTTTGACGAATGACCACTCGTTGGACGCGGAATAATGAGAGGAACATAACTGTAAAATATTTCTGACCGAAACTTGCTAGTTTCAGAAATATGCCACAATAATACATTCATGTGTGGCCTGATTTCAGATGGCCTTTCCTATGCAGTCTTTTTGCTCTATTTTAAAAACAAGACATTCTTTTAGCAAAATTCCTTTTTATATCGTTTTGTATTCCTTTCCCCGTTAAAATAAGCCCTCTATCGTTAAAATCGGTGAGAACTTATTTTTTGAATGAAAAAAGTGCAAAGGCTATAGTCCATGCTTTTTTCGCGAAATTTCGATTAAAATATTTTGTCACCGATTTTGACGAATGAGCACTCATTGGACGCGGAATAATGAGAGGAACATAACTGTAAAATATTTCTCACCGAAACTTGCTAGTTTAAAAAATATGCCTCAAAAATCATTCGTGTGTGGCCTGATTTCAGGTGGCCTTTCCTATGCAGTCTTTTTGCTCTATTTTAAAAACAAGACATTTTTTTAGCAAAATTCCTTTTTATGTCGTTTTGTATTCCTTTCCCCGTTAAAATAAGCCCTCTATCTTTAAAATCGGTGAGAACTTATTTTTTGAATGAAAAAAGTGCAAAGGCTATAGTCCATGCTTTTTTCGCGAAATTTCAATTATAATTTTTTGTCACCGATTTTGACGAATGAGCAAACGTTGGACGCGGAATAATCAGAGGAACATAACTATAAAGTATTTCTGGCCGAAACTTACTAGTTTCAGAAATATGCCATAAAAATACATTCATGTGTGGCCTGATTTCAGATGGCCTTTCCTATGCATTCTTTTTGCTCTATTTTAAAAACTAGACATTTTTTTAGCAAAATTCCTTTTTATATCGTTTTGTATTCCTATCCCCGTTAAAATAAGCCCTCTACCGTTGAAATCGGTGAGAACTTATTTTTTGAATGAAAAAAGTGCAAAGGCTATATATAGTCCATGCTTTTTTCGCGAAATTTTAATTATAATTTTTTGTCACCGATTTTGACGAATGAGCACTCGTTGGACACGGAATAATCAGAGGAATATAACAGTAAAATATTTCTGACCCAAACTTACTAGTTTCAGAAATATGCCATGAAAATACATGCATGTGTGGCCTGATTTCAGATGGCCTTTCCTATGCAGTCTTTTTGCTCTATTTTAAAAACTAGACATTTTTTTAGCAAAATTCCTTTTTATATCGTTTTGTATTCCTATCCCCGTTAAAATAAGCCCTCTATCGTTGGAATCGATGAGAACTTATTTTTTGAATGAAAAAAGTGCAAAGGCTATAGTAAATGATTTTTTCGCGAAATTTCAATTATAATTGTTTGTCACCGATTTTGACGAATGAGCACTCGTTGGACGCGGAATAATCAGAGGAATATAACTGTAAAGTATTTCTGGCCGAAACTTACTAGTTTCAGAAATATGCCATAAAAATACATTCATGTGTGGCCTGATTTCAGATGGCCTTTCCTATGCAGTCTTTTTGCTCTATTTTAAAAACTAGACATTTGTTTAGCAAAATTCCTTTTTATGTCGTTTTGTATTCCTATCTCCGTTAAAATAAGCCCTCTATCGTTGAAATCGGTGAGAACTTATTTTTTGAATGAAAAAAGTGCAAAGGCTATATGTATATAGTCCATGCTTTTTTCGCGAAATTTCAATTATAATTTTTTGTCACCGATTTTGACGAATGAGCACTCGTTGGACGCGGAATAATGAGAGGAATATAACTGTGAAATATTTCTGACCGAAACTTGCTAGTTTGAGAAATATGCCACAAAAATACATTCGTGTGTGGCCTGATTTCAGGTGTCTTTTCCTATGCAGTCTTTTTGCTCTATTTTAAAAACTAGACATTTATTTAGCAAAATTCCTTTTTATATCGTTTTGTATTCCTATCCCCGTTAAAATAAGCCCTCTATCGTTGAAATCGGTGAGAACTTTTTTTTTGAATGAAAAAAGTGCAAAGGCTATAGTAAATGCTTTTTTCGCGAAATTTCAATTATAATTTTTTGTCACCGATTTTGACGAATGAGCACTCGTTGGACGCGGAATAATCAGAGGAATATAACTGTAAAATATTTCTGACCGAAACTTACTAGTTTCCGAAATATGCCATAAAAATACATTCATGTGTGGTCTGATTTCAGATGGCCTTTCCTATGCAGTCTTTTTGCTCTATTTTAAAAACTAGACATTTTTTTAGCAAAATTCCTTTTTATATCGTTTTGTATTCCTTTCCCCGTTAAAATAAGCCCTCTATCGCTGAAATCGGTAAGAACTTATTTTTTGAATGAAAAAAGTGCAAAGGGTATAGTCCATGCTTTTTTCGCGAAATTTCAATTATAATTGTTTGTCACCGATTTTGACGAATGAGCACTCGTTGGACGCGGAATAATCAGAGGAATATAACTGTAAAGTATTTCTGGCCGAAACTTACTAGTTTCAGAAATATGCCATAAAAATACATTCATGTGTGGTCTGATTTCAGATGGCCTTTCCTATGCAGTCTTTTTGCTCTATTTTAAAAACTAGACATTTATTTAGCAAAATTCCTTTTTATATCGTTTTGTATTCCTATCCCCGTTAAAATAAGCCCTCTATCGTTGAAATCGGTGAGAACTTTTTTTTTGAATGAAAAAAGTGCAAAGGCTATAGTAAATGCTTTTTTCGCGAAATTTCAATTATAATTTTTTGTCACCGATTTTGACGAATGAGCACTCGTTGGACGCGGAATAATCAGAGGAATATAACTGTAAAATATTTCTGACCGAAACTTACTAGTTTCCGAAATATGCCACAAAAATACATTCGTGTGTGGCCTGATTTCAGGTGTCTTTTCCTATGCAGTCTTTTTGCTCTATTTTAAAAACTAGACATTTATTTAGCAAAATTCCTTTTTATATCGTTTTGTATTCCTATCCCCGTTAAAATAAGCCCTCTATCGTTGGAATCGATGAGAACTTATTTTTTGAATGAAAAAAGTGCAAAGGCTATAGTAAATGATTTTTTCGCGAAATTTCAATTATAATTGTTTGTCACCGATTTTGACGAATGAGCACTCGTTGGACGCGGAATAATCAGAGGAATATAACTGTAAAGTATTTCTGGCCGAAACTTACTAGTTTCAGAAATATGCCATAAAAATACATTCATGTGTGGCCTGATTTCAGATGGCCTTTCCTATGCAGTCTTTTTGCTCTATTTTAAAAACTAGACATTTTTTTAGCAAAATTCCTTTTTATATCGTTTTGTATTCCTATCTCCGTTAAAATAAGCCCTCTATCGTTGAAATCGGTGAGAACTTATTTTTTGAATGAAAAAAGTGCAAAGGCTATATGTATATAGTCCATGCTTTTTTCGCGAAATTTCAATTATAATTTTTTGTCACCGATTTTGACGAATGAGCACTCGTTGGACGCGGAATAATCAGAGGAATATAACTGTATAATATTTCTGACCGAAACTTACTAGTTTCAGAAATATGCCATAAAAATACATTCATGTGTGGCCTGATTTCAGATGGCCTTTCCTATGCAGTCTTTTTGGTCTATTTTAAAAACTAGCCATTTTTTTAGCAAAATTCCTTTTTATATCGTTTTGTATTCCTTTCCCCGTTAAAATAAGCCCTCTATCGTTAAAATCGGTGAGAACTTATTTTTTGAATGAAAAAAGTGCAAAGGCTATAGTCCATGCTTTTTTCGCGAAATTTCGATTAAAATATTTTGTCACCGATTTTGACGAATGAGCACTCATTGGACGCGGAATAATGAGAGGAACATAACTGTAAAATATTTCTCACCGAAACTTGCTAGTTTAAAAAATATGCCTCAAAAATCATTCGTGTGTGGCCTGATTTCAGGTGGCCTTTCCTATGCAGTCTTTTTGCTCTATTTTAAAAACAAGACATTTTTTTAGCAAAATTCCTTTTTATGTCGTTTTGTATTCCTTTCCCCGTTAAAATAAGCCCTCTATCTTTAAAATCGGTGAGAACTTATTTTTTGAATGAAAAAAGTGCAAAGGCTATAGTCCATGCTTTTTTCGCGAAATTTCAATTATAATTTTTTGTCACCGATTTTGACGAATGAGCAAACGTTGGACGCGGAATAATCAGAGGAACATAACTATAAAGTATTTCTGGCCGAAACTTACTAGTTTCAGAAATATGCCATAAAAATACATTCATGTGTGGCCTGATTTCAGATGGCCTTTCCTATGCATTCTTTTTGCTCTATTTTAAAAACTAGACATTTTTTTAGCAAAATTCCTTTTTATATCGTTTTGTATTCCTATCCCCGTTAAAATAAGCCCTCTACCGTTGAAATCGGTGAGAACTTATTTTTTGAATGAAAAAAGTGCAAAGGCTATATATAGTCCATGCTTTTTTCGCGAAATTTTAATTATAATTTTTTGTCACCGATTTTGACGAATGAGCACTCGTTGGACACGGAATAATCAGAGGAATATAACAGTAAAATATTTCTGACCCAAACTTACTAGTTTCAGAAATATGCCATGAAAATACATGCATGTGTGGCCTGATTTCAGATGGCCTTTCCTATGCAGTCTTTTTGCTCTATTTTAAAAACTAGACATTTTTTTAGCAAAATTCCTTTTTATATCGTTTTGTATTCCTATCCCCGTTAAAATAAGCCCTCTATCGTTGGAATCGATGAGAACTTATTTTTTGAATGAAAAAAGTGCAAAGGCTATATGTATATAGTCCATGCTTTTTTCGCGAAATTTCAATTATAATTTTTTGTCACCGATTTTGACGAATGAGCACTCGTTGGACGCGGAATAATGAGAGGAATATAACTGTGAAATATTTCTGACCGAAACTTGCTAGTTTGAGAAATATGCCACAAAAATACATTCGTGTGTGGCCTGATTTCAGGTGTCTTTTCCTATGCAGTCTTTTTGCTCTATTTTAAAAACTAGACATTTATTTAGCAAAATTCCTTTTTATATCGTTTTGTATTCCTATCCCCGTTAAAATAAGCCCTCTATCGTTGAAATCGGTGAGAACTTTTTTTTTGAATGAAAAAAGTGCAAAGGCTATAGTAAATGCTTTTTTCGCGAAATTTCAATTATAATTTTTTGTCACCGATTTTGACGAATGAGCACTCGTTGGACGCGGAATAATCAGAGGAATATAACTGTAAAGTATTTCTGGCCGAAACTTACTAGTTTCAGAAATATGCCATAAAAATACATTCATGTGTGGCCTGATTTCAGATGGCCTTTCCTATGCAGTCTTTTTGCTCTATTTTAAAAACTAGACATTTGTTTAGCAAAATTCCTTTTTATGTCGTTTTGTATTCCTATCTCCGTTAAAATAAGCCCTCTATCGTTGAAATCGGTGAGAACTTATTTTTTGAATGAAAAAAGTGCAAAGGCTATATGTATATAGTCCATGCTTTTTTCGCGAAATTTCAATTATAATTTTTTGTCACCGATTTTGACGAATGAGCACTCGTTGGACGCGGAATAATGAGAGGAATATAACTGTGAAATATTTCTGACCGAAACTTGCTAGTTTGAGAAATATGCCACAAAAATACATTCGTGTGTGGCCTGATTTCAGGTGTCTTTTCCTATGCAGTCTTTTTGCTCTATTTTAAAAACTAGACATTTATTTAGCAAAATTCCTTTTTATATCGTTTTGTATTCCTATCCCCGTTAAAATAAGCCCTCTATCGTTGAAATCGGTGAGAACTTTTTTTTTGAATGAAAAAAGTGCAAAGGCTATAGTAAATGCTTTTTTCGCGAAATTTCAATTATAATTTTTTGTCACCGATTTTGACGAATGAGCACTCGTTGGACGCGGAATAATCAGAGGAATATAACTGTAAAATATTTCTGACCGAAACTTACTAGTTTCCGAAATATGCCATAAAAATACATTCATGTGTGGTCTGATTTCAGATGGCCTTTCCTATGCAGTCTTTTTGCTCTATTTTAAAAACTAGACATTTTTTTAGCAAAATTCCTTTTTATATCGTTTTGTATTCCTTTCCCCGTTAAAATAAGCCCTCTATCGCTGAAATCGGTAAGAACTTATTTTTTGAATGAAAAAAGTGCAAAGGGTATAGTCCATGCTTTTTTCGCGAAATTTCAATTATAATTGTTTGTCACCGATTTTGACGAATGAGCACTCGTTGGACGCGGAATAATCAGAGGAATATAACTGTAAAGTATTTCTGGCCGAAACTTACTAGTTTCAGAAATATGCCATAAAAATACATTCATGTGTGGTCTGATTTCAGATGGCCTTTCCTATGCAGTCTTTTTGCTCTATTTTAAAAACTAGACATTTATTTAGCAAAATTCCTTTTTATATCGTTTTGTATTCCTATCCCCGTTAAAATAAGCCCTCTATCGTTGAAATCGGTGAGAACTTTTTTTTTGAATGAAAAAAGTGCAAAGGCTATAGTAAATGCTTTTTTCGCGAAATTTCAATTATAATTTTTTGTCACCGATTTTGACGAATGAGCACTCGTTGGACGCGGAATAATCAGAGGAATATAACTGTAAAATATTTCTGACCGAAACTTACTAGTTTCCGAAATATGCCACAAAAATACATTCGTGTGTGGCCTGATTTCAGGTGTCTTTTCCTATGCAGTCTTTTTGCTCTATTTTAAAAACTAGACATTTATTTAGCAAAATTCCTTTTTATATCGTTTTGTATTCCTATCCCCGTTAAAATAAGCCCTCTATCGTTGGAATCGATGAGAACTTATTTTTTGAATGAAAAAAGTGCAAAGGCTATAGTAAATGATTTTTTCGCGAAATTTCAATTATAATTGTTTGTCACCGATTTTGACGAATGAGCACTCGTTGGACGCGGAATAATCAGAGGAATATAACTGTAAAGTATTTCTGGCCGAAACTTACTAGTTTCAGAAATATGCCATAAAAATACATTCATGTGTGGCCTGATTTCAGATGGCCTTTCCTATGCAGTCTTTTTGCTCTATTTTAAAAACTAGACATTTTTTTAGCAAAATTCCTTTTTATATCGTTTTGTATTCCTATCTCCGTTAAAATAAGCCCTCTATCGTTGAAATCGGTGAGAACTTATTTTTTGAATGAAAAAAGTGCAAAGGCTATATGTATATAGTCCATGCTTTTTTCGCGAAATTTCAATTATAATTTTTTGTCACCGATTTTGACGAATGAGCACTCGTTGGACGCGGAATAATCAGAGGAATATAACTGTATAATATTTCTGACCGAAACTTACTAGTTTCAGAAATATGCCACATAAATTCATTCGTGTGTGGCATGATATCAGGTGGCATTTCCTATGCAGTCTTTTTGCTCTATTTTAAAAATTAGCCATTTTTTTAGCAAAATTCCTTTTTATATCGTTTTGTATTCCTATCCCCGTTAAAGTAAGCCCTCTATCGTTGAAATCGGTGAGAACTTATTTTTTGAATGAAAAAAGTGCAAAGGCTATATATAGTCCATGCTTTTTTCGCGAAATTTCAATTATAATTTTTTGTCACCGATTTTGACGAATGAGCACTCGTTGGACGCGGAATAATGAGAGAAATATAACTGTAAAATATTTCTGACCGAAACTTGCTAGTTTCAGAAATATGCCACAAAAATACATTCATGTGTTGCCTGATTTCAGATGGCCTTTCCTATGCAGTCTTTTTGCTCTATTTTAAAAACCAGACATTTTTTTAGCAAAATTCATTTTTATATCGTTTTGTATTCCTATCCCCGTTAAAATAAGCCCTCTATCATTGAAATCGGGGAGAACTTATTTTTTGAATGAAAAAAGTGCAAAGGCTATAGTCCATGCTTTTTTCGCGAAATTTCAATTATAATTTTTTGTCACCGATTTTGACGAATGAGCACTCGTTGGACGCGGAATAATGAGAGAAATATAACTGTAAAATATTTCTGACCGAAACTTGCTAGTTTCAGAAATATGCCACAAAAATACATTCATGTGTTGCCTGATTTCAGATGGCCTTTCCTATGCAGTCTTTTTGCTCTATTTTAAAAACCAGACATTTTTTTAGCAAAATTCCTTTTTATATCGTTTTGTATTCCTATCCCCGTTAAAATAAGCCCTCTATCGTTGAAATCGGTGAGAACTTATTTTTTGAATGAAAAAAGTGCAAAGGCTATAGTCCATGCTTTTTTCGCCAAATTTCAATTATAATTTTTTGTCACCGATTTTGACGAATGAGCACTCGTTGGACGCGGAATAATGAGGGGAATATAACTGTAAAATATTTCTGACCGAAACTTGCTAGTTTCAGAAATATGCCACAAAAATACATTCATGTGTTGCCTGATTTCAGATGGCCTTTCCTATGCAGTCTTTTTGCTCTATTTTAAAAACCAGACATTTTTTTAGCAAAATTCCTTTTTATATCGTTTTGTATTCCTATCCCCGTTAAAATAAGCCCTCTATCGTTGAAATCGGTGAGAACTTATTTTTTGAATGAAAAAAGTGCATGCTTTTTTCGCGAAATTTCAATTATAATTTTTTGTCACCGATTTTGACGAATGAGCACTCGTTGGACGCGGAATTATCAGAGGAATATAACTGTAAAATATTTCTGACCGAAACTTACTAGTTTCAGAAATATGCCATAAAAATACATTCATGTGTGGCCTGATTTCAGATGGCCTTTCCTATGCAGTCTTTTTGCTCTATTTTAAAAACTAGACATTTTTTTAGCAAAATTCCTTTTTATATCGTTTTGTATTCCTATCCTCGTTGAAATAAGCCCTCTATCGTTGCTTTTTTCGCGAAATTTCAATTATAATTTTTTGTCACCGATTTTGACGAATGAGCACTCGTTGGACGCGGAATAATCAGAGGAATATAACTGTAAAATATTTCTGACCGAAACTTACCAGTTTCAGAAATATGCCATGAAAATACATTCATGTGTGGCCTGATTTCAGATGGCCTTTCCTATGCAGTCTTTTTGCTCTATTTTAAAAACCAGACATTTTTTTAGCAAAATTCCTTTTTATATCGTTTTGTATTCCTATCCCCGTTAAAATAAGCCCTCTATCGTTGAAATCGGTGAGAACTTATTTTTTGAATGAAAAAAGTGCAAAGGCTATAGTCCATGCTTTTTTCGCGAAATTTCAATTATAATTTTTTGTCACCGATTTTGACGAATGAGCACTCGTTGGACGCGGAATAATGAGAGGAATATAACTGTAAAATATTTCTGACCGAAACTTGCTAGTTTCAGAAATATGCCACAAAAATACATTCATGTGTTGCCTGATTTCAGATGGCCTTTCCTATGCAGTCTTTTTGCTCTATTTTAAAAACTAGACATTTTTTTAGCAAAATTCCTTTTCATATCGTTTTTTATTCCTATCCCCGTTAAAATAAGCCCTCTATCGTTGAAATCGGTGAGAACTTATTTTTTGAATTAAAAAAGTGCATGCTTTTTTCGCGAAATTTCAATTATAATTTTTTGTCACCGATTTTGACGAATGAGCACTCGTTGGACGCGGAATAATGAGAGAAATATAACTGTAAAATATTTCTGACCGAAACTTGCTAGTTTCAGAAATATGCCACAAAAATACATTCATGTGTTGCCTGATTTCAGATGGCCTTTCCTATGCAGTCTTTTTGCTCTATTTTAAAAACTAGACATTTTTTTAGCAAAATTCCTTTTCATATCGTTTTGTATTCCTATCCCCGTTAAAATAAGCCCTCTATCGTTGAAATCGGTGAGAACTTATTTTTTGAATGAAAAAAGTGCATGTTTTTTTCGCGAAATTTCAATTATAATTTTTTGTCACCGATTTTGACGAATGAGCACTCGTTGGACGCGGAATAATGAGAGGAATATAACTGTAAAATATTTCTGACCGAAACTTGCTAGTTTCAGAAATATGCCACAAAAATACATTCATGTGTTGCCTGATTTCAGATGGCCTTTCCTATGCAGTCTTTTTGCTCTATTTTAAAAACTAGACATTTTTTTAGCAAAATTCCTTTTCATATCGTTTTGTATTCCTATCCCCGTTAAAATAAGCCCTCTATCGTTGAACTCGGTGAGAACTTATTTTTTGAATGAAAAAAGTGCAAAGGCTATAGTCCATGCTTTTTTCGCGAAATTTCGATTTTGACGAATGAGCACTCGTTGGACGCGGAATAACGAGAGGAATATAACTGTAAAATATTTCTGACCGAAACTTGCTAGTTTCAGAAATATGCCACAAAAATACATTCATGTGTTGCCTGATTTCAGATGGCCTTTCCTATGCAGTCTTTTTGCTCTATTTTAAAAACTAGACATTTTTTTAGCAAAATTCCTTTTCATATCGTTTTGTATTCCTATCCCCGTTAAAATAAGCCCTCTATCGTTGAAATCGGTGAGAACTTATTTTTTGAATGAAAAAAGTGCAAAGGCTATAGTCCATGCTTTTTTCGCGAAATTTCGATTGTGACGAATGAGCACTCGTTGGACGCGGAATAATGAGAGGAATATAACTGTAAAATATTTCTGACCGAAAGTTGCTAGTTTCAGAAATATGCCACAAAAATACATTCATGTGTTGCCTGATTTCAGATGGCCTTTCCTATGCAGTCTTTTTGCTCTATTTTAAAAACTAGACATTTTTTTAGCAAAATTCCTTTTCCTATCGTTTTGTATTCCTATCCCCGTTAAAATAAGCCCTCTATCGTTGAAATCGGTGAGAACTTATTTTTTGAATGAAAAAAGTGCAAAGGCTATAGTCCATGCTTTGTTCGCGAAATTTTGATTATAATTTTTTGTCACCGATTTTGACGAATGAGCACTCGTTGGACACGGAATAATCAGAGGAATATAACTGTAAAATATTTCTGACCGAAACTTACTAGTTTCAGAAATATGCCTGATTTCAGATGGCCTTTCCTATGCAGTCTTTTTGCTCTATTTTAAAAACTAGACATTTTTTTAGCAAAATTCCTTTTCATATCGTTTTGTATTCCTATCCCCGTTAAAATAAGCCCTCTATCGTTGAAATCGGTGGGAACTTATTTTTTGAATGAAAAAAGTGCAAAGGCTATAGTCCATGCTTTTTTCGCGAAATTTCAATTATAATTTTTTGTCACCGATTTTGACGAATGAGCACTCATTGGACACGGAATAATCAGAGGAATATAACTGTAAAATATTTCTGACCGAAACTTACTAGTTTCTGAAATATGCCACATAAATACATTCGTGTGTGGCCTGATTTCAGGTGGCCTTTCCTATGCAGTCTTTTTGCTCTATTTTAAAAACAAGACATTTTTTAGCAAAATTACTTTTTATATAGTTTTGTATTCCTATCCCCGTTAAAATAAGCCCTCTACCGTTGAAATCGGTGAGAACTTATTTTTTGAATGAAAAAAGTGCAAAGGCTAGTCCATGCTTTTTTCGCGAAATTTCTATTATAATTTTTGTCACCGATTTTGACGAATGAGCACTCATTGGACACGGAATAATCAGAGGAATATAACTGTAAAATATTTCTGACCGAAACTTACTAGTTTCTGAAATATGCCACATAAATACATTCATGTGTGGCCTGATTTCAGGTGGCCTTTCCTATGCAGTCTTTTTGCTCTATTTTAAAAACAAGACATTTTTTAGCAAAATTCCTTTTTACATCGTTTTGTATTCCTATCCCCGTTAAAATAAGCCCTCTACCGTTGAAATCGGTGAGAACTTATTTTTTGAATGAAAAAAGTGCAAAAGTGCTTTTTTCGCGAAATTTCAATTATAATTTTTTGTCACCGATTTTGACGAATGAGCACTCGTTGGACGCGGAATAATGAGAGGAATATAACTGTAAAATATTTCTGACCGAAACTTGCTAGTTTCAGAAATATGCCACAAAAATACATTCATGTGTTGCCTGATTTCAGATGGCCTTTCCTATGCAGTCTTTTTGCTCTATTTTAAAAACTAGACATTTTTTTAGCAAAATTCCTTTTCATATCGTTTTGTATTCCTATCCCCGTTAAAATAAGCCCTCTATCGTTGAAATCGGTGAGAACTTATTTTTTGAATGAAAAAAGTGCATGCTTTTTTCGCGAAATTTCAATTATAATTTTTTGTCACCGATTTTGACGAATGAGCACTCGTTGGACGCGGAATAATGAGAGGAATATAACTGTAAAATATTTCTGACCGAAACTTGCTAGTTTCAGAAATATGCCACAAAAATACATTCATGTGTTGCCTGATTTCAGATGGCCTTTCCTATGCAGTCTTTTTGCTCTATTTTAAAAACTAGACATTTTTTAGCAAAATTCCTTTTCATATCGTTTTGTATTCCTATCCCCGTTAAAATAAGCCCTCTATCGTTGAAATCGGTGAGAACTTATTTTTTGAATGAAAAAAGTGCAAAGGCTATAGTCCATGCTTTTTTCGCGAAATTTCGATTTTGACGAATGAGCACTCGTTGGACGCGGAATAACGAGAGGAATATAACTGTAAAATATTTCTGACCGAAACTTGCTAGTTTCAGAAATATGCCACAAAAATACATTCATGTGTTGCCTGATTTCAGATGGCCTTTCCTATGCAGTCTTTTTGCTCTATTTTAAAAACTAGACATTTTTTTAGCAAAATTCCTTTTCATATCGTTTTGTATTCCTATCCCCGTTAAAATAAGCCCTCTATCGTTGAAATCGGTGAGAACTTATTTTTTGAATGAAAAAAGTGCATAGGCTATATAGTCCATGCTTTTTTCGCGAAATTTCGATTTTGACGAATGAGCACTCGTTGGACGCGGAATAATGAGAGGAATATAACTGTAAAATATTTCTGACCGAAAGTTGCTAGTTTCAGAAATATGCCACAAAAATACATTCATGTGTTGCCTGATTTCAGATGGCCTTTCCTAGGCAGTCTTTTTGCTCTATTTTAAAAACTAGACATTTTTTTAGCAAAATTCCTTTTCCTATCGTTTTGTATTCCTATCCCCGTTAAAATAAGCCCTCTATCGTTGAAATCGGTGAGAACTTATTTTTTGAATGAAAAAAGTGCAAAGGCTATAGTCCATGCTTTTTTCGCGAAATTTTAATTATAATTCTTTGTCACCGATTTTGACGAATGAGCACTCGTTGGACACGGAATAATCAGAGGAATATAACTGTAAAATATTTCTGACCGAAACTTACTAGTTTCAGAAATATGCCTGATTTCAGATGGCCTTTCCTATGCAGTCTTTTTGCTCTATTTTAAAAACTAGACATTTTTTTAGCAAAATTCCTTTTCATATCGTTTTGTATTCCTATCCCCGTTAAAATAAGCCCTCTATCGTTGAAATCGGTGGGAACTTATTTTTTGAATGACAAAAGTGCAAAGGCTATAGTCCATGCTTTTTTCGCGAAATTTCAATTATAATTTTTTGTCACCGATTTTGACGAATGAGCACTCATTGGACACGGAATAATCAGAGGAATATAACTGTAAAATATTTCTGACCGAAACTTACTAGTTTCTGAAATATGCCACATAAATACATTCGTGTGTGGCCTGATTTCAGGTGGCCTTTCCTATGCAGTCTTTTTGCTCTATTTTAAAAACAAGACATTTTTTAGCAAAATTCCTTTTTATATAGTTTTGTATTCCTATCCCCGTTAAAATAAGCCCTCTACCGTTGAAATCGGTGAGAACTTATTTTTTGAATGAAAAAAGTGCAAAAGTGCTTTTTTCGCGAAATTTCAATTATAATTTTTTGTCACCGATTTTGACGAATGAGCACTCGTTGGACGCGGAATAATGAGAGGAATATAACTGTAAAATATTTCTGACCGAAACTTGCTAGTTTCAGAAATATGCCACAAAAATACATTCATGTGTTGCCTGATTTCAGATGGCCTTTCCTATGCAGTCTTTTTGCTCTATTTTAAAAACCAGACATTTTTTTAGCAAAATTCCTTTTTATATCGTTTTGTATTCCTATCCCCGTTAAAATAAGCCCTCTATCGTTGAAATCGGTGAGAACTTATTTTTTGAATGAAAAAAGTGCAAAGGCTAGTCCATGCTTTTTTCGCGAAATTTCAATTATAATTTTTTGTCACCGATTTTGACGAATGAGCACTCGTTGGACGCGGAATAATGAAGGGAATATAACTGTAAAATATTTCTGACCGAAACTTGCTAGTTTCAGAAATATGCCACAAAAATACATTCATGTGTTGCCTGATTTCAGATGGCCTTTCCTATGCAGTCTTTTTGCTCTATTTTAAAAACTAGACATTTTTTTAGCAAAATTCCTTTTCATATCGTTTTGTATTCCTATCCCCGTTAAAATAAGCCCTCTATCGTTGAAATCGGTGAGAACTTATTTTTTGAATGAAAAAAGTGCATGTTTTTTTCGCGAAATTTCAATTATAATTTTTTGTCACCGATTTTGACGAATGAGCACTCGTTGGACGCGGAATAATGAGAGGAATATAACTGTAAAATATTTCTGACCGAAACTTGCTAGTTTCAGAAATATGCCACAAAAATACATTCATGTGTTGCCTGATTTCAGATGGCCTTTCCTATGCAGTCTTTTTGCTCTATTTTAAAAACTAGACATTTTTTTAGCAAAATTCCTTTTCATATCGTTTTGTATTCCTATCCCCGTTAAAATAAGCCCTCTATCGTTGAACTCGGTGAGAACTTATTTTTTGAATGAAAAAAGTGCAAAGGCTATAGTCCATGCTTTTTTCGCGAAATTTCGATTTTGACGAATGAGCACTCGTTGGACGCGGAATAACGAGAGGAATATAACTGTAAAATATTTCTGACCGAAACTTGCTAGTTTCAGAAATATGCCACAAAAATACATTCATGTGTTGCCTGATTTCAGATGGCCTTTCCTATGCAGTCTTTTTGCTCTATTTTAAAAACTAGACATTTTTTTAGCAAAATTCCTTTTCATATCGTTTTGTATTCCTATCCCCGTTAAAATAAGCCCTCTATCGTTGAAATCGGTGAGAACTTATTTTTTGAATGAAAAAAGTGCAAAGGCTATAGTCCATGCTTTTTTCGCGAAATTTCGATTGTGACGAATGAGCACTCGTTGGACGCGGAATAATGAGAGGAATATAACTGTAAAATATTTCTGACCGAAAGTTGCTAGTTTCAGAAATATGCCACAAAAATACATTCATGTGTTGCCTGATTTCAGATGGCCTTTCCTAGGCAGTCTTTTTGCTCTATTTTAAAAACTAGACATTTTTTTAGCAAAATTCCTTTTCCTATCGTTTTGTATTCCTATCCCCGTTAAAATAAGCCCTCTATCGTTGAAATCGGTGAGAACTTATTTTTTGAATGAAAAAAGTGCAAAGGCTATAGTCCATGCTTTGTTCGCGAAATTTTGATTATAATTTTTTGTCACCGATTTTGACGAATGAGCACTCGTTGGACACGGAATAATCAGAGGAATATAACTGTAAAATATTTCTGACCGAAACTTACTAGTTTCAGAAATATGCCTGATTTCAGATGGCCTTTCCTATGCAGTCTTTTTGCTCTATTTTAAAAACTAGACATTTTTTTAGCAAAATTCCTTTTCATATCGTTTTGTATTCCTATCCCCGTTAAAATAAGCCCTCTATCGTTGAAATCGGTGGGAACTTATTTTTTGAATGAAAAAAGTGCAAAGGCTATAGTCCATGCTTTTTTCGCGAAATTTCAATTATAATTTTTTGTCACCGATTTTGACGAATGAGCACTCATTGGACACGGAATAATCAGAGGAATATAACTGTAAAATATTTCTGACCGAAACTTACTAGTTTCTGAAATATGCCACATAAATACATTCGTGTGTGGCCTGATTTCAGGTGGCCTTTCCTATGCAGTCTTTTTGCTCTATTTTAAAAACAAGACATTTTTTAGCAAAATTACTTTTTATATAGTTTTGTATTCCTATCCCCGTTAAAATAAGCCCTCTACCGTTGAAATCGGTGAGAACTTATTTTTTGAATGAAAAAAGTGCAAAGGCTAGTCCATGCTTTTTTCGCGAAATTTCTATTATAATTTTTGTCACCGATTTTGACGAATGAGCACTCATTGGACACGGAATAATCAGAGGAATATAACTGTAAAATATTTCTGACCGAAACTTACTAGTTTCTGAAATATGCCACATAAATACATTCATGTGTGGCCTGATTTCAGGTGGCCTTTCCTATGCAGTCTTTTTGCTCTATTTTAAAAACAAGACATTTTTTAGCAAAATTCCTTTTTACATCGTTTTGTATTCCTATCCCCGTTAAAATAAGCCCTCTACCGTTGAAATCGGTGAGAACTTATTTTTTGAATGAAAAAAGTGCAAAAGTGCTTTTTTCGCGAAATTTCAATTATAATTTTTTGTCACCGATTTTGACGAATGAGCACTCGTTGGACGCGGAATAATGAGAGGAATATAACTGTAAAATATTTCTGACCGAAACTTGCTAGTTTCAGAAATATGCCACAAAAATACATTCATGTGTTGCCTGATTTCAGATGGCCTTTCCTATGCAGTCTTTTTGCTCTATTTTAAAAACTAGACATTTTTTTAGCAAAATTCCTTTTCATATCGTTTTGTATTCCTATCCCCGTTAAAATAAGCCCTCTATCGTTGAAATCGGTGAGAACTTATTTTTTGAATGAAAAAAGTGCATGCTTTTTTCGCGAAATTTCAATTATAATTTTTTGTCACCGATTTTGACGAATGAGCACTCGTTGGACGCGGAATAATGAGAGGAATATAACTGTAAAATATTTCTGACCGAAACTTGCTAGTTTCAGAAATATGCCACAAAAATACATTCATGTGTTGCCTGATTTCAGATGGCCTTTCCTATGCAGTCTTTTTGCTCTATTTTAAAAACTAGACATTTTTTAGCAAAATTCCTTTTCATATCGTTTTGTATTCCTATCCCCGTTAAAATAAGCCCTCTATCGTTGAAATCGGTGAGAACTTATTTTTTGAATGAAAAAAGTGCAAAGGCTATAGTCCATGCTTTTTTCGCGAAATTTCGATTTTGACGAATGAGCACTCGTTGGACGCGGAATAACGAGAGGAATATAACTGTAAAATATTTCTGACCGAAACTTGCTAGTTTCAGAAATATGCCACAAAAATACATTCATGTGTTGCCTGATTTCAGATGGCCTTTCCTATGCAGTCTTTTTGCTCTATTTTAAAAACTAGACATTTTTTTAGCAAAATTCCTTTTCATATCGTTTTGTATTCCTATCCCCGTTAAAATAAGCCCTCTATCGTTGAAATCGGTGAGAACTTATTTTTTGAATGAAAAAAGTGCATAGGCTATATAGTCCATGCTTTTTTCGCGAAATTTCGATTTTGACGAATGAGCACTCGTTGGACGCGGAATAATGAGAGGAATATAACTGTAAAATATTTCTGACCGAAAGTTGCTAGTTTCAGAAATATGCAACAAAAATACATTCATGTGTTGCCTGATTTCAGATGGCCTTTCCTAGGCAGTCTTTTTGCTCTATTTTAAAAACTAGACATTTTTTTAGCAAAATTCCTTTTCCTATCGTTTTGTATTCCTATCCCCGTTAAAATAAGCCCTCTATCGTTGAAATCGGTGAGAACTTATTTTTTGAATGAAAAAAGTGCAAAGGCTATAGTCCATGCTTTTTTCGCGAAATTTTAATTATAATTCTTTGTCACCGATTTTGACGAATGAGCACTCGTTGGACACGGAATAATCAGAGGAATATAACTGTAAAATATTTCTGACCGAAACTTACTAGTTTCAGAAATATGCCTGATTTCAGATGGCCTTTCCTATGCAGTCTTTTTGCTCTATTTTAAAAACTAGACATTTTTTTAGCAAAATTCCTTTTCATATCGTTTTGTATTCCTATCCCCGTTAAAATAAGCCCTCTATCGTTGAAATCGGTGGGAACTTATTTTTTGAATGACAAAAGTGCAAAGGCTATAGTCCATGCTTTTTTCGCGAAATTTCAATTATAATTTTTTGTCACCGATTTTGACGAATGAGCACTCATTGGACACGGAATAATCAGAGGAATATAACTGTAAAATATTTCTGACCGAAACTTACTAGTTTCTGAAATATGCCACATAAATACATTCGTGTGTGGCCTGATTTCAGGTGGCCTTTCCTATGCAGTCTTTTTGCTCTATTTTAAAAACAAGACATTTTTTAGCAAAATTCCTTTTTATATAGTTTTGTATTCCTATCCCCGTTAAAATAAGCCCTCTACCGTTGAAATCGGTGAGAACTTATTTTTTGAATGAAAAAAGTGCAAAAGTGCTTTTTTCGCGAAATTTCAATTATAATTTTTTGTCACCGATTTTGACGAATGAGCACTCGTTGGACGCGGAATAATGAGAGGAATATAACTGTAAAATATTTCTGACCGAAACTTGCTAGTTTCAGAAATATGCCACAAAAATACATTCATGTGTTGCCTGATTTCAGATGGCCTTTCCTATGCAGTCTTTTTGCTCTATTTTAAAAACCAGACATTTTTTTAGCAAAATTCCTTTTTATATCGTTTTGTATTCCTATCCCCGTTAAAATAAGCCCTCTATCGTTGAAATCGGTGAGAACTTATTTTTTGAATGAAAAAAGTGCAAAGGCTAGTCCATGCTTTTTTCGCGAAATTTCAATTATAATTTTTTGTCACCGATTTTGACGAATGAGCACTCGTTGGACGCGGAATAATGAAGGGAATATAACTGTAAAATATTTCTGACCGAAACTTGCTAGTTTCAGAAATATGCCACAAAAATACATTCATGTGTTGCCTGATTTCAGATGGCCTTTCCTATGCAGTCTTTTTGCTCTATTTTAAAAACTAGACATTTTTTTAGCAAAATTCCTTTTCATATCGTTTTGTATTCCTATCCCCGTTAAAATAAGCCCTCTATCGTTGAAATCGGTGAGAACTTATTTTTTGAATGAAAAAAGTGCATGCTTTTTTCGCGAAATTTCAATTATAATTTTTTGTCACCGATTTTGACGAATGAGCACTCGTTGGACGCGGAATAATGAGAGGAATATAACTGTAAAATATTTCTGACCGAAACTTTCTAGTTTCAGAAATATGCCACAAAAATACATTCATGTGTTGCCTGATTTCAGATGCCCTTTCCTATGCAGTCTTTTTGCTCTATTTTAAAAACTAGACATTTTTTTAGCAAAATTCCTTTTCATATCGTTTTGTATTCCTATCCCCGTTAAAATAAGCCCTCTACCGTTGAAATCGGTGAGAACTTATTTTTTGAATGAAAAAAGTGCAAAAGTGCTTTTTTCGCGAAATTTCAATTATAATTTTTTGTCACCGATTTTGACGAATGAGCACTCGTTGGACGCGGAATAATGAGAGGAATATAACTGTAAAATATTTCTGACCGAAAGTTGCTAGTTTCAGAAATATGCCACAAAAATACATTCATGTGTTGCCTGATTTCAGATGGCCTTTCCTATGCAGTCTTTTTGCTCTATTTTAAAAACTAGACATTTTTTTAGCAAAATTCCTTTTCATATCGTTTTGTATTCCTATCCCCGTTAAAATAAGCCCTCTACCGTTGAAATCGGTGAGAACTTATTTTTTGAATGAAAAAAGTGCAAAGTCCATGCTTTTTTCGCGAAATTTCAATTATAATTTTTTGTCACCGATTTTGACGAATGAGCACTCGTTGGACGCGGAATAATCAGAGGAATATAACTGTAAAATATTTCTGACCGAAACTTACTAGTTTCAGAAATATGCCATAAAAATACATTCATGTGTGGCCTGATTTCAGATGGCCTTTCCTATGCAGTCTTTTTGCTCTATTTTAAAAGATAGACATTTTTTTAGCAAAATTCCTTTTTATATCGTTTTGTATTCCTATCCCCGTTAAAATAAGCCCTCTATCGTTGAAATCGGTGAGAACTTATTTTTTGAATGAAAAAAGTGCAAAGGCTAGTCCATGCTTTTTTCGCGAAATTTCAATTATAATTTTTGTCACTGATTTTGACGAATGAGCACTCATTGGACACGGAATAATCAGAGGAATATAACTGTAAAATATTTCTGACCGAAACT
Organism: Dioctria rufipes; assembly: GCA_963924295.1. Taxonomy (NCBI): domain Eukaryota; kingdom Metazoa; phylum Arthropoda; class Insecta; order Diptera; family Asilidae; genus Dioctria; species Dioctria rufipes. The sequence continues at coordinate 163,855,244 of OZ002742.1, read as the reverse complement.
TACTAGTTTCTGAAATATGCCACATAAATACATTCGTGTGTGGCCTGATTTCAGGTGGCCTTTCCTATGCAGTCTTTTTGCTCTATTTTAAAAACAAGACATTTTTTAGCAAAATTCCTTTTTATATCGTTTTGTATTCCTATCCCCGTTAAAATAAGCCCTCTACCGTTGAAATCGGTGAGAACTTATTTTTTGAATGAAAAAAGTGCAAAAGTGCTTTTTTCGCGAAATTTCAATTATAATTTTTTGTCACCGATTTTGACGAATGAGCACTCGTTGGACGCGGAATAATGAGAGGAATATAACTGTAAAATATTTCTGACCGAAAGTTGCTAGTTTCAGAAATATGCCACAAAAATACATTCATGTGTTGCCTGATTTCAGATGGCCTTTCCTATGCAGTCTTTTTGCTCTATTTTAAAAACTAGACATTTTTTTAGCAAAATTCCTTTTCATATCGTTTTGTATTCCTATCCCCGTTAAAATAAGCCCTCTATCGTTGAAATCGGTGAGAACTTATTTTTTGAATGAAAAAAGTGCATGCTTTTTTCGCGAAATTTCAATTATAATGTTTTGTCACCGATTTTGACGAATGAGCACTCGTTGGACGCGGAATAATGAGAGGAATATAACTGTAAAATGTTTCTAACCGAAACTTGCTAGTTTCAGAAATATGCCACAAAAATACATTCATGTGTTGCCTGATTTCAAATGGCCTTTCCTATGCAGTCTTTTTGCTCTATTTTAAAAACTAGACATTTTTTTAGCAAAATTCCTTTTCATATCGTTTTGTATTCCTATCCCCGTTAAAATAAGCCCTCTATCGTTGAAATCGGTGAGAACTTATTTTTTGAATGAAAAAAGTGCATGCTTTTTTCGCGAAATTTCAATTATAATTTTTTGTCACCGATTTTGACGAATGAGCACTCGTTGGACGCGGAATAATGAGAGGAATATAACTGTAAAATATTTCTGACCGAAACTTGCTAGTTTCAGAAATATGCCACAGAAATACATTCATGTGTTGCCTGATTTCAGATGGCCTTTCCTATGCAGTCTTTTTGCTCTATTTTAAAAACTAGACATTTTTTTAGCAAAATTCCTTTTCATATCGTTTTGTATTCCTATCCCCGTTAAAATAAGCCCTCTATCGTTGAAATCGGTGAGAACTTATTTTTTGAATGAAAAAAGTGCAAAGGCTATAGTCCATGCTTTTTTCGCGAAATTTCGATTTTGACGAATGAGCACTCGTTGGACGCGGAATAACGAGAGGAATATAACTGTAAAATATTTCTGACCGAAACTTGCTAGTTTCAGAAATATGCCACAAAAATACATTCATGTGTTGCCTGATTTCAGATGGCCTTTCCTATGCAGTCTTTTTGCTCTATTTTAAAAACTAGACATTTTTTTAGCAAAATTCCTTTTCCTATCGTTTTGTATTCCTATCCCCGTTAAAATAAGCCCTCTATCGTTGAAATCGGTGAGAACTTATTTTTTGAATGAAAAAAGTGCAAAGGCTATAGTCCATGCTTTTTTCGCGAAATTTCAATTATAATTTTTTGTCACCGATTTTGACGAATGAGCACTCATTGGACACGGAATAATCAGAGGAATATAACTGTAAAATATTTCTGACCGAAACTTACTAGTTTCTGAAATATGCCACATAAATACATTCGTGTGTGGCCTGAATTCAGGTGGCCTTTCCTATGCAGTCTTTTTGCTCTATTTTAAAAACTAGACATTTTTTTAGCAAAATTCCTTTTCCTATCGTTTTGTATTCCTATCCCCGTTAAAATAAGCCCTCTATCGTTGAAATCGGTGAGAACTTATTTTTTGAATGAAAAAAGTGCAAAGGCTATAGTCCATGCTTTTTTCGCGAAATTTTAATTATAATTTTTTGTCACCGATTTTGACGAATGAGCACTCGTTGGACACGGAATAATCAGAGGAATATAACTGTAAAATATTTCTGACCGAAACTTACTAGTTTCAGAAATATGCCTGATTTCAGATGGCCTTTCCTATGCAGTCTTTTTGCTCTATTTTAAAAACTAGACATTTTTTTAGCAAAATTCCTTTTCCTATCGTTTTGTATTCCTATCCCCGTTAAAATAAGCCCTCTATCGTTGAAATCGGTGAGAACTTATTTTTTGAATGAAAAAAGTGCAAAGGCTATAGTCCATGCTTTTTTCGCGAAATTTCAATTATAATTTTTTGTCACCGATTTTGACGAATGAGCACTCATTGGACACGGAATAATCAGAGGAATATAACTGTAAAATATTTCTGACCGAAACTTGCTAGTTTCAGAAATATGCCACATAAATACATTCGTGTGTGGCCTGATTTCAGGTGGCCTTTCCTATGCAGTCTTTTTGCTCTATTTTAAAAACAAGACATTTTTTGGCAAAATTCCTTTTTATATCGTTTTGTATTCCTATCCCCGTTAAAATAAGCCCTCTACCGTTGAAATCGGTGAGAACTTATTTTTTGAATGAAAAAAGTGCAAAAGTGCTTTTTTCGCGAAATTTCAATTATAATTTTTTGTCACCGATTTTGACGAATGAGCACTCGTTGGACGCGGAATAATGAGAGGAATATAACTGTAAAATATTTCTGACCGAAACTTGCTAGTTTCAGAAATATGCCACAAAAATACATTCATGTGTTGCCTGATTTCAGATGGCCTTTCCTATGCAGTCTTTTTGCTCTATTTTAAAAACCAGACATTTTTTTAGCAAAATTCCTTTTTATATCGTTTTGTATTCCTATCCCCGTTAAAATAAGCCCTCTATCGTTGAAATCGGTGAGAACTTATTTTTTGAATGAAAAAAGTGCATGCTTTTTTCGCGAAATTTCAATTATAATTTTTTGTCACCGATTTTGACGAATGAGCACTCGTTGGACGCGGAATAATGAGAGGAATATAACTGTAAAATATTTCTGACCGAAACTTTCTAGTTTCAGAAATATGCCACAAAAATACATTCATGTGTTTCCTGATTTCAGATGCCCTTTCCTATGCAGTCTTTTTGCTCTATTTTAAAACTAGACATTTTTTTAGCAAAATTCCTTTTCATATCGTTTTGTATTCCTATCCCCGTTAAAATAAGCCCTCTATCGTTGAAATCGGTGAGAACTTATTTTTTGAATGAAAAAAGTGCAAAGTCCATGCTTTTTTCGCGAAATTTCAATTATAATTTTTTGTCACCGATTTTGACGAATGAGCACTCGTTGGACGCGGAATAATCAGAGGAATATAACTGTAAAATATTTCTGACCGAAACTTACTAGTTTCAGAAATATGCCATAAAAATACATTCATGTGTGGCCTGATTTCAGATGGCCTTTCCTATGCAGTCTTTTTGCTCTATTTTAAAAGATAGACATTTTTTTAGCAAAATTCCTTTTTATATCGTTTTGTATTCCTATCCCCGTTAAAATAAGCCCTCTATCGTTGAAATCGGTGAGAACTTATTTTTTGAATGAAAAAAGTGCAAAGGCTAGTCCATGCTTTTTTCGCGAAATTTCAATTATAATTTTTGTCACTGATTTTGACGAATGAGCACTCATTGGACACGGAATAATCAGAGGAATATGACTGTAAAATATTTCTGACCGAAACTTACTAGTTTCTGAAATATGCCACATAAATACATTCGTGTGTGGCCTGATTTCAGGTGGCCTTTCCTATGCAGTCTTTTTGCTCTATTTTAAAAACAAGACATTTTTTAGCAAAATTCCTTTTTATATCGTTTTGTATTCCTATCCCCGTTAAAATAAGCCCTCTACCGTTGAAATCGGTGAGAACTTATTTTTTGAATGAAAAAAGTGCAAAAGTGCTTTTTTCGCGAAATTTCAATTATAATTTTTTGTCACCGATTTTGACGAATGAGCACTCGTTGGACGCGGAATAATGAGAGGAATATAACTGTAAAATATTTCTGACCGAAAGTTGCTAGTTTCAGAAATATGCCACAAAAATACATTCATGTGTTGCCTGATTTCAGATGGCCTTTCCTATGCAGTCTTTTTGCTCTATTTTAAAAACTAGACATTTTTTTAGCAAAATTCCTTTTCATATCGTTTTGTATTCCTATCCCCGTTAAAATAAGCCCTCTATCGTTGAAATCGGTGAGAACTTATTTTTTGAATGAAAAAAGTGCATGCTTTTTTCGCGAAATTTCAATTATAATGTTTTGTCACCGATTTTGACGAATGAGCACTCGTTGGACGCGGAATAATGAGAGGAATATAACTGTAAAATGTTTCTAACCGAAACTTGCTAGTTTCAGAAATATGCCACAAAAATACATTCATGTGTTGCCTGATTTCAAATGGCCTTTCCTATGCAGTCTTTTTGCTCTATTTTAAAAACTAGACATTTTTTTAGCAAAATTCCTTTTCATATCGTTTTGTATTCCTATCCCCGTTAAAATAAGCCCTCTATCGTTGAAATCGGTGAGAACCTATTTTTTGAATGAAAAAAGTGCATGCTGTTTTCGCGAAATTTCAATTATAATTTTTTGTCACCGATTTTGACGAATGAGCACTCGTTGGACGCGGAATAATGAGAGGAATATAACTGTAAAATATTTCTGACCGAAACTTGCTAGTTTCAGAAATATGCCACAGAAATACATTCATGTGTTGCCTGATTTCAGATGGCCTTTCCTATGCAGTCTTTTTGCTCTATTTTAAAAACTAGACATTTTTTTAGCAAAATTCCTTTTCATATCGTTTTGTATTCCTATCCCCGTTAAAATAAGCCCTCTATCGTTGAAATCGGTGAGAACTTATTTTTTGAATGAAAAAAGTGCAAAGGCTATAGTCCATGCTTTTTTCGCGAAATTTCGATTTTGACGAATGAGCACTCGTTGGACGCGGAATAACGAGAGGAATATAACTGTAAAATATTTCTGACCGAAACTTGCTAGTTTCAGAAATATGCCACAAAAATACATTCATGTGTTGCCTGATTTCAGATGGCCTTTCCTATGCAGTCTTTTTGCTCTATTTTAAAAACTAGACATTTTTTTAGCAAAATTCCTTTTCCTATCGTTTTGTATTCCTATCCCCGTTAAAATAAGCCCTCTATCGTTGAAATCGGTGAGAACTTATTTTTTGAATGAAAAAAGTGCAAAGGCTATAGTCCATGCTTTTTTCGCGAAATTTCAATTATAATTTTTTGTCACCGATTTTGACGAATGAGCACTCATTGGACACGGAATAATCAGAGCAATATAACTGTAAAATATTTCTGACCGAAACTTACTAGTTTCTGAAATATGCCACATAAATACATTCGTGTGTGGCCTGAATTCAGGTGGCCTTTCCTATGCAGTCTTTTTGCTCTATTTTAAAAACTAGACATTTTTTAGCAAAATTCCTTTTCCTATCGTTTTGTATTCCTATCCCCGTTAAAATAAGCCCTCTATCGTTGAAATCGGTGAGAACTTATTTTTTGAATGAAAAAAGTGCAAAGGCTATAGTCCATGCTTTTTTCGCGAAATTTTAATTATAATTTTTTGTCACCGATTTTGACGAATGAGCACTCGTTGGACACGGAATAATCAGAGGAATATAACTGTAAAATATTTCTGACCGAAACTTACTAGTTTCAGAAATATGCCTGATTTCAGATGGCCTTTCCTATGCAGTCTTTTTGCTCTATTTTAAAAACTAGACATTTTTTTAGCAAAATTCCTTTTCCTATCGTTTTGTATTCCTATCCCCGTTAAAATAAGCCCTCTATCGTTGAAATCGGTGAGAACTTATTTTTTGAATGAAAAAAGTGCAAAGGCTATAGTCCATGCTTTTTTCGCGAAATTTCAATTTTAATTTTTTGTCACCGATTTTGACGAATGAGCACTCATTGGACACGGAATAATCAGAGGAATATAACTGTAAAATATTTCTGACCGAAACTTGCTAGTTTCAGAAATATGCCACATAAATACATTCGTGTGTGGCCTGATTTCAGGTGGCCTTTCCTATGCAGTCTTTTTGCTCTATTTTAAAAACAAGACATTTTTTGGCAAAATTCCTTTTTATATCGTTTTGTATTCCTATCCCCGTTAAAATAAGCCCTCTACCGTTGAAATCGGTGAGAACTTATTTTTTGAATGAAAAAAGTGCAAAAGTGCTTTTTTCGCGAAATTTCAATTATAATTTTTTGTCACCGATTTTGACGAATGAGCACTCGTTGGACGCGGAATAATGAGAGGAATATAACTGTAAAATATTTCTGACCGAAACTTGCTAGTTTCAGAAATATGCCACAAAAATACATTCATGTGTTGCCTGATTTCAGATGGCCTTTCCTATGCAGTCTTTTTGCTCTATTTTAAAAACCAGACATTTTTTTAGCAAAATTCCTTTTTATATCGTTTTGTATTCCTATCCCCGTTAAAATAAGCCCTCTATCGTTGAAATCGGTGAGAACTTATTTTTTGAATGAAAAAAGTGCATGCTTTTTTCGCGAAATTTCAATTATAATTTTTTGTCACCGATTTTGACGAATGAGCACTCGTTGGACGCGGAATAATGAGAGGAATATAACTGTAAAATATTTCTGACCGAAACTTTCTAGTTTCAGAAATATGCCACAAAAATACATTCATGTGTTTCCTGATTTCAGATGCCCTTTCCTATGCAGTCTTTTTGCTCTATTTTAAAACTAGACATTTTTTTAGCAAAATTCCTTTTCATATCGTTTTGTATTCCTATCCCCGTTAAAATAAGCCCTCTATCGTTGAAATCGGTGAGAACTTATTTTTTGAATGAAAAAAGTGCAAAGTCCATGCTTTTTTCGCGAAATTTCAATTATAATTTTTTGTCACCGATTTTGACGAATGAGCACTCGTTGGACGCGGAATAATCAGAGGAATATAACTGTAAAATATTTCTGACCGAAACTTACTAGTTTCAGAAATATGCCATAAAAATACATTCATGTGTGGCCTGATTTCAGATGGCCTTTCCTATGCAGTCTTTTTGCTCTATTTTAAAAACTAGACATTTTTTTAGCAAAATTCCTTTTTATATCGTTTTGTATTCCTATCCCCGTTAAACTAAGCCCTCTATCGTTGAAATCGGTGAGAACTTATTTTTTGAATGAAAAAAGTGCAAAGGCTATAGTCCATGCTTTTTTCGCAAAATTTCAATTATAATTTTTTGTCACCGATTTTGACGAATGAGCACTCGTTGGACGCGGAATAATGAGAGGAATATAACTGTAAAATATTTCTGACCGAAACTTGCTAGTTTCAGAAATATGCCACAAAAATACATTCATGTGTTGCCTGATTTCAGATGGCTTTTCCTATGCAGTCTTTTTGCTCTATTTTAAAAACCAGACATTTTTTTAGCAAAATTCCTTTTTATATCGTTTTGTATTCCTATCCCCGTTAAAATAAGCCCTCTATCGTTGAAATCGGTGAGAACTTATTTTTTGAATGAAAAAAGTGCATGCTTTTTTCGCGAAATTTCAATTATAATTTTTTGTCACCGATTTTGACGAATGAGCACTCGTTGGACGCGGAATAATGAGAGGAATATAACTGTAAAATATTTCTGACCGAAACTTTCTAGTTTCAGAAATATGCCACATAAATACATTCATGTGTTGCCTGATTTCAGATGCCCTTTCCTATGCAGTCTTTTTGCTCTATTTTAAAAACCAGACATTTTTTTAGCAAAATTCCTTTTTATATCGTTTTGTATTCCTATCCCCGTTAAAATAAGCCCTCTATCGTTGAAATCGGTGAGAACTTATTTTTTGAATGAAAAAAGTGCAAAGGCTAGTCCATGCTTTTTTCGCGTAATTTCAATTATAATTTTTTGTCACCGATTTTGACGAATGAGCACTCGTTGGACGCGGAATAATGAGGGGAATATAACTGTAAAATATTTCTGACCGAAACTTGCTAGTTTCAGAAATATGCCACAAAAATACATTCATGTGTGGCCTGATTTCAGATGGCCTTTCCTATGCAGTCTTTTTGCTCTATTTTAAAAACTAGACATTTTTTTAGCAAAATTCCTTTTTATATCGTTTTGTATTCCTATCCCCGTTAAAATAAGCCCTCTATCGTTGAAATCGGTGAGAACTTATTTTTTGAATGAAAAAAGTGCAAAGGCTAGTCCATGCTTTTTTCGCGAAATTTCAATTATAATTTTTTGTCACCGATTTTGACGAATGAGCACTCGTTGGACGCGGAATAATGAGGGGAATATAACTGTAAAATATTTCTGACCGAAACTTGCTAGTTTCAGAAATATGCCTGATTTCAGATGGCCTTTCCTATGCATTCTTTTTGCTCTATTTTAAAAACTAGACATTTTTTTAGCAAAATTCCTTTTTATATCGTTTTGTATTCCTATCCCCGTTAAAATAAGCCCTCTACCGTTGAAATCGGTGAGAACTTATTTTTTGAATGAAAAAAGTGCAAAAGTGCTTTTTTCGCGAAATTTCAATTATAATTTTTTGTCACCGATTTTGACGAATGAGCACTCGTTGGACGCGGAATAATGAGAGGAATATAACTGTAAAATATTTCTGACCGAAACTTGCTAGTTTCAGAAATATGCCACAAAAATACATTCATGTGTTGCCTGATTTCAGATGGCCTTTCCTATGCAGTCTTTTTGCTCTATTTTAAAAACCAGACATTTTTTTAGCAAAATTCCTTTTTATATCGTTTTGTATTCCTATCCCCGTTAAAATAAGCCCTCTATCGTTGAAATCGGTGAGAACTTATTTTTTGAATGAAAAAAGTGCAAAGGCTAGTCCATGCTTTTTTCGCGTAATTTCAATTATAATTTTTTGTCACCGATTTTGACGAATGAGCACTCGTTGGACGCGGAATAATGAGGGGAATATAACTGTAAAATATTTCTGACCGAAACTTGCTAGTTTCAGAAATATGCCACAAAAATACATTCATGTGTTGCCTGATTTCAGATGGCCTTTCCTATGCAGTCTTTTTGCTCTATTTTAAAAACTAGACATTTTTTTAGCAAAATTCCTTTTCATATCGTTTTGTATTCCTATCCCCGTTAAAATAAGCCCTCTATCGTTGAAATCGGTGAGAACTTATTTTTTGAATGAAAAAAGTGCAAAGGCTAGTCCATGCTTTTTTCGCGTAATTTCAATTATAATTTTTTGTCACCGATTTTGACGAATGAGCACTCGTTGGACGCGGAATAATGAGAGGAATATAACTGTAAAATATTTCTGACCGAAACTTGCTAGTTTCAGAAATATGCCACAAAAATACATTCATGTGTTGCCTGATTTCAGATGGCCTTTCCTATGCAGTATTTTTGCTCTATTTTAAAAACTAGACATTTTTTTAGCAAAATTCCTTTTTATATCGTTTTGTATTCCTATCCTCGTTGAAATAAGCCCTCTATCGTTGAAATCGGTGAGAACTTATTTTTTGAATGAAAAAAGTGCAAAGGCTATAGTCCATGCTTTTTTCGCGAAATTTCAATTATAATTTTTTGTCACCGATTTTGACGAATGAGCACTCGTTGGACGCGGAATAATCAGAGGAATATAACTGTAAAATATTTCTGACCGAAACTTACTAGTTTCAGAAATATGCCACAAAAATACATTCATGTGTTGCCTGATTTCAGATGGCCTTTCCTATGCAGCCTTTTTGCTCTATTTTAAAAACTAGACATTTTTTTAGCAAAATTCCTTTTCATATCGTTTTGTATTCCTATCCCCGTTAAAATAAGCCCTCTATCGTTGAAATCGGTGAGAACTTATTTTTTGAATGAAAAAAGTGCATGCTTTTTTCGCGAAATTTCAATTATAATTTTTTGTCACCGATTTTGACGAATGAGCACTCGTTGGACGCGGAATAATGAGAGGAATATAACTGTAAAATATTTCTGAGCGAAACTTGCTAGTTTCAGAAATATGCCACAAAAATACATTCATGTGTTGCCTGATTTCAGATGGCCTTTCCTATGCAGTCTTTTTGCTCTATTTTAAAAACTAGACATTTTTTTAGCAAAATTCCTTTTCATATCGTTTTGTATTCCTATCCCCGTTAAAATAAGCCCTCTATCGTTGAAATCGGTGAGAACTTATTTTTTGAATGAAAAAAGTGCAAAGGCTATAGTCCATGCTTTTTTCGCGAAATTTCGATTTTGACGAATGAGCACTCGTTGGACGCGGAATAACGAGAGGAATATAACTGTAAAATATTTCTGACCGAAACTTGCTAGTTTCAGAAATATGCCACAAAAATACATTCATGTGTTGCCTGATTTCAGATGGCCTTTCCTATGCAGTCTTTTTGCTCTATTTTAAAAACTAGACATTTTTTTAGCAAAATTCCTTTTCATATCGTTTTGTATTCCTATCCCCGTTAAAATAAGCCCTCTATCGTTGAAATCGGTGAGAACTTATTTTTTGAATGAAAAAAGTGCAAAGGCTTATAGTCCATGCTTTTTTCGCGAAATTTCAATTATAATTTTTTGTCACCGATTTTGACGAATGAGCACTCGTTGGACGCGGAATAATGAGAGGAATATAACTGTAAAATATTTCTGACCGAAACTTGCTAGTTTCAGAAATATGCCACAAAAATACATTCATGTGTTGCCTGATTTCAGATGGCCTTTCCTATGCAGTCTTTTTGCTCTATTTTAAAAACCAGACATTTTTTTAGCAAAATTCCTTTTTATATCGTTTTGTATTCCTTTCCCCGTTAAAATAAGCCCTCTATCGTTGAAATCGGTGAGAACTTATTTTTTGAATGAAAAAAGTGCAAAGGCTATATAGTCCATGCTTTTTTCGCGAAATTTCAATTATAATTTTTTGTCACCGATTTTGACGAATGAGCACTCGTTGGACGCGGAATAATCAGAGGAATATAACTGTAAAATATTTCTGACCGAAACTTGCTAGTTTCAGAAATATGCCACAAAAATACATTCATGTGTTGCCTGATTTCAGATGGCCTTTCCTATGCAGTCTTTTTGCTCTATTTTAAAAACTAGACATTTTTTTAGCAAAATTCCTTTTCATATCGTTTTGTATTCCTATCCCCGTTAAAATAAGCCCTCTATCGTTGAAATCGGTGAGAACTTATTTTTTGAATGAAAAAAGTGCAAAGGCTGTTTTCGCGAAACTTCAATTATAATTTTTTGTCACCGATTTTGACGAATGAGCACTCGTTGGACGCGGAATAATGAGAGGAATATAACTGTAAAATATTTCTGACCGAAACTTGCTAGTTTCAGAAATATGCCACAAAAATACATTCATGTGTTGCCTGATTTCAGATGGCCTTTCCTATGCAGTCTTTTTGCTCTATTTTAAAAACCAGACATTTTTTTAGCAAAATTCCTTTTTATATCGTTTTGTATTCCTTTCCCCGTTAAAATAAGCCCTCTATCGTTGAAATCGGTGAGAACTTATTTTTTGAATGAAAAAAGTGCAAAGGCTATATAGTCCATGCTTTTTTCGCGAAATTTCAATTATAATTTTTTGTCACCGATTTTGACGAATGAGCACTCGTTGGACGCGGAATAATGAGAGGAATATAACTGTAAAATATTTCTGACCGAAACTTGCTAGTTTCAGAAATATGCCACAAAAATACATTCATGTGTGGCCTGATTTCAGATGGCCTTTCCTATGCAGTCTTTTTGCTCTATTTTAAAAACTAGACATTATTTTAGCAAAATTCCTTTTTATATCGTTTTGTATTCCTTTCCCCGTTAAAATAAGCCCTCTATCGTTGAAATCGGTGAGAACTTATTTTTTGAATGAAAAAAGTGCAAAGGCTATAGTCCATGCTTTTTTCGCGAAATTTCAGTTATAATTTTTTGCCACCGATTTTGACGAATGAGCACTCGTTGGACGCGGAATAATGAGAGGAATATAACTGTAAAATATTTCTGACCGAAACTTGCTAGTTTCAGAAATATGCCACAAAAATACATTCATGTGTGGCCTGATTTCAGATGGCCTTTCCTATGCAGTCTTTTTGCTCTATTTTAAAAACTAGACATTATTTTAGCAAAATTCCTTTTTATATCGTTTTGTATTCCTTTCCCCGTTAAAATAAGCCCTCTATCGTTGAAATCGGTGAGAACTTATTTTTTGAATGAAAAAAGTGCAAAGGCTATAGTCCATGCTTTTTTCGCGAAATTTCAATTATAATTTTTTGTCACCGATTTTGACGAATGAGCACTCGTTGGACGCGGAATAATGAGAGGAATATAACAGTAAAATATTTCTGACCGAAACTTGCTAGTTTCAGAAATATGCCACAAAAATACATTCATGTGTGGCCTGATTTCAGATGGCCTTTCCTATGCAGTCTTTTTGCTCTATTTTAAAAACTAGACATTTTTTTAGCAAAATTCCTTTTTACATCGTTTTGTATTCCTTTCCCCGTTAAAATAAGCCCTCTATCGTTGAAATCGGTGAGAACTTATTTTTTGAATGAAAAAAGTGCAAAGGCTATAGTCCATGCTTTTTTCGCGAAACTTCAATTATAATTTTTTGTCACCGATTTTGACGAATGAGCACTCGTTGGACGCGGAATAATGAGAGGAATATAACTGTAAAATATTTCTGACCGAAACTTGCTAGTTTCAGAAATATGCCACAAAAATACATTCATGTGTGGCCTGATTTCAGATGGCCTTTCCTATGCAGTCTTTTTGCTCTATTTTAAAATCTAGACATATTTTTAGCAAAATTGCTTTTTATATCGTTTTGTATTCCTTTCCCCGTTAAAATAAGCCCTCTATCGTTGAAATCGGTGAGAACTTATTTTTTGAATGAAAAAAGTGCAAAGGCTATAGGTCATGCTTTTTTCGCGAAATTTCAATTATAATTTTTTTGTCACCGATTTTGACGAATGAGCACTCGTTGGACGTGGAATAATGAGAGGAATATAACTGTAAAATATTTCTGACCGAAACTTGCTAGTTTCAGAAATATGCCACAAAAATACATTCATGTGTGGCCTGATTTCAGATGGCCTTTCCTATGCAGTCTTTTTGCTCTATTTTAAAAACTAGACATTTTTTTAGCAAAATTCCTTTTTACATCGTTTTGTATTCCTTTCCCCGTTAAAATAAGCCCTCTATCGTTGAAATCGGTGAGAACTTATTTTTTGAATGAAAAAAGTGCAAAGTCCATGCTTTTTTCGCGAAATTTCAGTTATAATTTTTTGTCACCGATTTTGACGAATGAGCACTCGTTGGACGCGGAATAATGAGAGGAATATAACTGTAAAATATTTCTGACCGAAACTTGCTAGTTTCAGAAATATGCCACAAAAATATATTCATGTGTTGCCTGATTTCAGATGGCCTTTCCTATGCAGTCTTTTTGCTCTATTTTAAAAACCAGACATTTTTTTAGCAAAATTCCTTTTTATATCGTTTTGTATTCCTATCCCCGTTAAAATAAGCCCTCTATCGTTGAAATCGGTGAGAACTTATTTTTTGAATGAAAAAAGTGCAAAGGCTATAGGTCATGCTTTTTTCGCGAAATTTCAATTATAATTTTTTTGTCACCGATTTTGACGAATGAGCACTCGTTGGACGCGGAATAATGAGAGGAATATAACTGCAAAAAATTTCTCACCGAAACTTGCTAGTTTCAGAAATATGCCATAAAAATACATTCATGTGTGGCCTGATTTCAGATGGCCTTTCCTATGCAGTCTTTTTGCTCTATTTTAAAAACTAGACATATTTTTAGCAAAATTGCTTTTTATATCGTTTTGTATTCCTTTCCCCGTTAAAATAAGCCCTCTATCGTTGAAATCGGTGAGAACTTATTTTTTGAATGAAAAAAGTGCAAAGGCTATAGTCCATGCTTTTTTCGCGAAATTTCAATTATAATTTTTTGTCACCGATTTTGACGAATGAGCACTCGTTGGACGTGGAATAATGAGAGGAATATAACTGTAAAATATTTCTGACCGAAACTGGCTAGTTTCAGAAATATGCCACAAAAATATATTCATGTGTTGCCTGATTTCAGATGGCCTTTCCTATGCAGTCTTTTTGCTCTATTTTAAAAACTAGGCATTTTTTTAGCAAAATTGCTTTTTATATCGGTTTGTATTCCTTTCCCCGTTAAAATAAGCCCTCTATCGTTGAAATCGGTGAGATCTTATTTTTTGAATGAAAAAAGTGCAAAGGCTATAGTCCATGCTTTTTTCGCGAAATTTCAATTATAATTTTTTTGTCACCGATTTTGACGAATGAGCACTCGTTGGACGTGGAATAATGAGAGGAATATAACTGTAAAATATTTCTGACCGAAACTTGCTAGTTTCAGAAATATGCCACAAAAATACATTCATGTGTGGCCTGATTTCAGATGGCCTTTCCTATGCAGTCTTTTTGCTCTATTTTAAAAACTAGACATTTTTTTAGCAAAATTCCTTTTTACATCGTTTTGTATTCCTTTCCCCGTTAAAATAAGCCCTCTATCGTTGAAATCGGTGAGAACTTATTTTTTGAATGAAAAAAGTGCAAAGTCCATGCTTTTTTCGCGAAATTTCAATTATAATTTTTTGTCACCGATTTTGACGAATGAGCACCCGTTGGACGCGGAATAATGAGAGGAATATAACTGTAAAATATTTCTGACCGAAACTTGCTAGTTTCAGAAATATGCCACAAAAATACATTCATGTGTGGCCTGATTTCAGATGGCCTTTCCTATGCAGTCTTTTTGCTCTATTTTAAAAACTAGACATTTTTTTAGCAAAATTGCTTTTTATATCGTTTTGTATTCCTTTCCCCGTTAAAATAAGCCCTCTATCGTTGAAATCGGTGAGAACTTATTTTTTGAATGAAAAAAGTGCAAAGGCTGTTTTCGCGAAACTTCAATTATAATTTTTTGTCACCGATTTTGACGAATGAGCACTCGTTGGACGCGGAATAATGAGAGGAATATAACTGTAAAATATTTCTGACCGAAACTTGCTAGTTTCAGAAATATGCCACAAAAATACATTCATGTGTGGCCTGATTTCAGATGGCCTTTCCTATGCAGTCTTTTTGCTCTATTTTAAAAACTAGACATTTTTTTAGCAAAATTCCTTTTTATATCGTTTTGTATTCCTATCCCCGTTAAAATAAGCCCTCTATCGTTGAAATCGGTGAGAACTTATTTTTTGAATGAAAAAAGTGCAAAGGCTATAGTCCATGCTTTTTTCGCGAAATTTCAATTATAATTTTTTGTCACCGATTTTGACGAATGAGCACTCGTTGGACGCGGAATAATGAGAGGAATATAACTGTAAAATATTTCTGACCGAAACTTGCTAGTTTCAGAAATATGCCACAAAAATACATTCATGTGTGGCCTGATTTCAGATGGCCTTTCCTATGCAGTCTTTTTGCTCTATTTTAAAAACTAGACATTATTTTAGCAAAATTCCTTTTTATATCGTTTTGTATTCCTTTCCCCGTTAAAATAAGCCCTCTATCGTTGAAATCGGTGAGAACTTATTTTTTGAATGAAAAAAGTGCAAAGGCTATAGTCCATGCTTTTTTCGCGAAATTTCAGTTATAATTTTTTGCCACCGATTTTGACGAATGAGCACTCGTTGGACGCGGAATAATGAGAGGAATATAACTGTAAAATATTTCTGACCGAAACTTGCTAGTTTCAGAAATATGCCACAAAAATACATTCATGTGTGGCCTGATTTCAGATGGCCTTTCCTATGCAGTCTTTTTGCTCTATTTTAAAAACTAGACATTATTTTAGCAAAATTCCTTTTTATATCGTTTTGTATTCCTTTCCCCGTTAAAATAAGCCCTCTATCGTTGAAATCGGTGAGAACTTATTTTTTGAATGAAAAAAGTGCAAAGGCTATAGTCCATGCTTTTTTCGCGAAATTTCAATTATAATTTTTTGTCACCGATTTTGACGAATGAGCACTCGTTGGACGCGGAATAATGAGAGGAATATAACAGTAAAATATTTCTGACCGAAACTTGCTAGTTTCAGAAATATGCCACAAAAATACATTCATGTGTGGCCTGATTTCAGATGGCCTTTCCTATGCAGTCTTTTTGCTCTATTTTAAAAACTAGACATTTTTTTAGCAAAATTCCTTTTTACATCGTTTTGTATTCCTTTCCCCGTTAAAATAAGCCCTCTATCGTTGAAATCGGTGAGAACTTATTTTTTGAATGAAAAAAGTGCAAAGGCTATAGTCCATGCTTTTTTCGCGAAACTTCAATTATAATTTTTTGTCACCGATTTTGACGAATGAGCACTCGTTGGACGCGGAATAATGAGAGGAATATAACTGTAAAATATTTCTGACCGAAACTTGCTAGTTTCAGAAATATGCCACAAAAATACATTCATGTGTGGCCTGATTTCAGATGGCCTTTCCTATGCAGTCTTTTTGCTCTATTTTAAAAACTAGACATTTTTTTAGCAAAATTCCTTTTTACATCGTTTTGTATTCCTTTCCCCGTTAAAATAAGCCCTCTATCGTTGAAATCGGTGAGAACTTATTTTTTGAATGAAAAAAGTGCAAAGGCTATAGTCCATGCTTTTTTCGCGAAATTTCAATTATAATTTTTTGTCACCGATTTTGACGAATGAGCACTCATTGGACACGGAATAATCAGAGGAATATAACTGTAAAATATTTCTGACCGAAACTTACTAGTTTCTGAAATATGCCACATAAATACATTCGTGTGTGGCCTGATTTCAGGTGGCCTTTCCTATGCAGTCTTTTTGCTCTATTTTAAAAACAAGACATTTTTTAGCAAAATTACTTTTTATATAGTTTTGTATTCCTATCCCCGTTAAAATAAGCCCTCTACCGTTGAAATCGGTGAGAACTTATTTTTTGAATGAAAAAAGTGCAAAGGCTAGTCCATGCTTTTTTCGCGAAATTTCTATTATAATTTTTGTCACCGATTTTGACGAATGAGCACTCATTGGACACGGAATAATCAGAGGAATATAACTGTAAAATATTTCTGACCGAAACTTACTAGTTTCTGAAATATGCCACATAAATACATTCATGTGTGGCCTGATTTCAGGTGGCCTTTCCTATGCAGTCTTTTTGCTCTATTTTAAAAACAAGACATTTTTTAGCAAAATTCCTTTTTACATCGTTTTGTATTCCTATCCCCGTTAAAATAAGCCCTCTACCGTTGAAATCGGTGAGAACTTATTTTTTGAATGAAAAAAGTGCAAAAGTGCTTTTTTCGCGAAATTTCAATTATAATTTTTTGTCACCGATTTTGACGAATGAGCACTCGTTGGACGCGGAATAATGAGAGGAATATAACTGTAAAATATTTCTGACCGAAACTTGCTAGTTTCAGAAATATGCCACAAAAATACATTCATGTGTTGCCTGATTTCAGATGGCCTTTCCTATGCAGTCTTTTTGCTCTATTTTAAAAACTAGACATTTTTTTAGCAAAATTCCTTTTCATATCGTTTTGTATTCCTATCCCCGTTAAAATAAGCCCTCTATCGTTGAAATCGGTGAGAACTTATTTTTTGAATGAAAAAAGTGCATGCTTTTTTCGCGAAATTTCAATTATAATTTTTTGTCACCGATTTTGACGAATGAGCACTCGTTGGACGCGGAATAATGAGAGGAATATAACTGTAAAATATTTCTGACCGAAACTTGCTAGTTTCAGAAATATGCCACAAAAATACATTCATGTGTTGCCTGATTTCAGATGGCCTTTCCTATGCAGTCTTTTTGCTCTATTTTAAAAACTAGACATTTTTTAGCAAAATTCCTTTTCATATCGTTTTGTATTCCTATCCCCGTTAAAATAAGCCCTCTATCGTTGAAATCGGTGAGAACTTATTTTTTGAATGAAAAAAGTGCAAAGGCTATAGTCCATGCTTTTTTCGCGAAATTTCGATTTTGACGAATGAGCACTCGTTGGACGCGGAATAACGAGAGGAATATAACTGTAAAATATTTCTGACCGAAACTTGCTAGTTTCAGAAATATGCCACAAAAATACATTCATGTGTTGCCTGATTTCAGATGGCCTTTCCTATGCAGTCTTTTTGCTCTATTTTAAAAACTAGACATTTTTTTAGCAAAATTCCTTTTCATATCGTTTTGTATTCCTATCCCCGTTAAAATAAGCCCTCTATCGTTGAAATCGGTGAGAACTTATTTTTTGAATGAAAAAAGTGCATAGGCTATATAGTCCATGCTTTTTTCGCGAAATTTCGATTTTGACGAATGAGCACTCGTTGGACGCGGAATAATGAGAGGAATATAACTGTAAAATATTTCTGACCGAAAGTTGCTAGTTTCAGAAATATGCCACAAAAATACATTCATGTGTTGCCTGATTTCAGATGGCCTTTCCTAGGCAGTCTTTTTGCTCTATTTTAAAAACTAGACATTTTTTTAGCAAAATTCCTTTTCCTATCGTTTTGTATTCCTATCCCCGTTAAAATAAGCCCTCTATCGTTGAAATCGGTGAGAACTTATTTTTTGAATGAAAAAAGTGCAAAGGCTATAGTCCATGCTTTTTTCGCGAAATTTTAATTATAATTCTTTGTCACCGATTTTGACGAATGAGCACTCGTTGGACACGGAATAATCAGAGGAATATAACTGTAAAATATTTCTGACCGAAACTTACTAGTTTCAGAAATATGCCTGATTTCAGATGGCCTTTCCTATGCAGTCTTTTTGCTCTATTTTAAAAACTAGACATTTTTTTAGCAAAATTCCTTTTCATATCGTTTTGTATTCCTATCCCCGTTAAAATAAGCCCTCTATCGTTGAAATCGGTGGGAACTTATTTTTTGAATGACAAAAGTGCAAAGGCTATAGTCCATGCTTTTTTCGCGAAATTTCAATTATAATTTTTTGTCACCGATTTTGACGAATGAGCACTCATTGGACACGGAATAATCAGAGGAATATAACTGTAAAATATTTCTGACCGAAACTTACTAGTTTCTGAAATATGCCACATAAATACATTCGTGTGTGGCCTGATTTCAGGTGGCCTTTCCTATGCAGTCTTTTTGCTCTATTTTAAAAACAAGACATTTTTTAGCAAAATTCCTTTTTATATAGTTTTGTATTCCTATCCCCGTTAAAATAAGCCCTCTACCGTTGAAATCGGTGAGAACTTATTTTTTGAATGAAAAAAGTGCAAAAGTGCTTTTTTCGCGAAATTTCAATTATAATTTTTTGTCACCGATTTTGACGAATGAGCACTCGTTGGACGCGGAATAATGAGAGGAATATAACTGTAAAATATTTCTGACCGAAACTTGCTAGTTTCAGAAATATGCCACAAAAATACATTCATGTGTTGCCTGATTTCAGATGGCCTTTCCTATGCAGTCTTTTTGCTCTATTTTAAAAACCAGACATTTTTTTAGCAAAATTCCTTTTTATATCGTTTTGTATTCCTATCCCCGTTAAAATAAGCCCTCTATCGTTGAAATCGGTGAGAACTTATTTTTTGAATGAAAAAAGTGCAAAGGCTAGTCCATGCTTTTTTCGCGAAATTTCAATTATAATTTTTTGTCACCGATTTTGACGAATGAGCACTCGTTGGACGCGGAATAATGAAGGGAATATAACTGTAAAATATTTCTGACCGAAACTTGCTAGTTTCAGAAATATGCCACAAAAATACATTCATGTGTTGCCTGATTTCAGATGGCCTTTCCTATGCAGTCTTTTTGCTCTATTTTAAAAACTAGACATTTTTTTAGCAAAATTCCTTTTCATATCGTTTTGTATTCCTATCCCCGTTAAAATAAGCCCTCTATCGTTGAAATCGGTGAGAACTTATTTTTTGAATGAAAAAAGTGCATGTTTTTTTCGCGAAATTTCAATTATAATTTTTTGTCACCGATTTTGACGAATGAGCACTCGTTGGACGCGGAATAATGAGAGGAATATAACTGTAAAATATTTCTGACCGAAACTTGCTAGTTTCAGAAATATGCCACAAAAATACATTCATGTGTTGCCTGATTTCAGATGGCCTTTCCTATGCAGTCTTTTTGCTCTATTTTAAAAACTAGACATTTTTTTAGCAAAATTCCTTTTCATATCGTTTTGTATTCCTATCCCCGTTAAAATAAGCCCTCTATCGTTGAACTCGGTGAGAACTTATTTTTTGAATGAAAAAAGTGCAAAGGCTATAGTCCATGCTTTTTTCGCGAAATTTCGATTTTGACGAATGAGCACTCGTTGGACGCGGAATAACGAGAGGAATATAACTGTAAAATATTTCTGACCGAAACTTGCTAGTTTCAGAAATATGCCACAAAAATACATTCATGTGTTGCCTGATTTCAGATGGCCTTTCCTATGCAGTCTTTTTGCTCTATTTTAAAAACTAGACATTTTTTTAGCAAAATTCCTTTTCATATCGTTTTGTATTCCTATCCCCGTTAAAATAAGCCCTCTATCGTTGAAATCGGTGAGAACTTATTTTTTGAATGAAAAAAGTGCAAAGGCTATAGTCCATGCTTTTTTCGCGAAATTTCGATTGTGACGAATGAGCACTCGTTGGACGCGGAATAATGAGAGGAATATAACTGTAAAATATTTCTGACCGAAAGTTGCTAGTTTCAGAAATATGCCACAAAAATACATTCATGTGTTGCCTGATTTCAGATGGCCTTTCCTAGGCAGTCTTTTTGCTCTATTTTAAAAACTAGACATTTTTTTAGCAAAATTCCTTTTCCTATCGTTTTGTATTCCTATCCCCGTTAAAATAAGCCCTCTATCGTTGAAATCGGTGAGAACTTATTTTTTGAATGAAAAAAGTGCAAAGGCTATAGTCCATGCTTTGTTCGCGAAATTTTGATTATAATTTTTTGTCACCGATTTTGACGAATGAGCACTCGTTGGACACGGAATAATCAGAGGAATATAACTGTAAAATATTTCTGACCGAAACTTACTAGTTTCAGAAATATGCCTGATTTCAGATGGCCTTTCCTATGCAGTCTTTTTGCTCTATTTTAAAAACTAGACATTTTTTTAGCAAAATTCCTTTTCATATCGTTTTGTATTCCTATCCCCGTTAAAATAAGCCCTCTATCGTTGAAATCGGTGGGAACTTATTTTTTGAATGAAAAAAGTGCAAAGGCTATAGTCCATGCTTTTTTCGCGAAATTTCAATTATAATTTTTTGTCACCGATTTTGACGAATGAGCACTCATTGGACACGGAATAATCAGAGGAATATAACTGTAAAATATTTCTGACCGAAACTTACTAGTTTCTGAAATATGCCACATAAATACATTCGTGTGTGGCCTGATTTCAGGTGGCCTTTCCTATGCAGTCTTTTTGCTCTATTTTAAAAACAAGACATTTTTTAGCAAAATTACTTTTTATATAGTTTTGTATTCCTATCCCCGTTAAAATAAGCCCTCTACCGTTGAAATCGGTGAGAACTTATTTTTTGAATGAAAAAAGTGCAAAGGCTAGTCCATGCTTTTTTCGCGAAATTTCTATTATAATTTTTGTCACCGATTTTGACGAATGAGCACTCATTGGACACGGAATAATCAGAGGAATATAACTGTAAAATATTTCTGACCGAAACTTACTAGTTTCTGAAATATGCCACATAAATACATTCATGTGTGGCCTGATTTCAGGTGGCCTTTCCTATGCAGTCTTTTTGCTCTATTTTAAAAACAAGACATTTTTTAGCAAAATTCCTTTTTACATCGTTTTGTATTCCTATCCCCGTTAAAATAAGCCCTCTACCGTTGAAATCGGTGAGAACTTATTTTTTGAATGAAAAAAGTGCAAAAGTGCTTTTTTCGCGAAATTTCAATTATAATTTTTTGTCACCGATTTTGACGAATGAGCACTCGTTGGACGCGGAATAATGAGAGGAATATAACTGTAAAATATTTCTGACCGAAACTTGCTAGTTTCAGAAATATGCCACAAAAATACATTCATGTGTTGCCTGATTTCAGATGGCCTTTCCTATGCAGTCTTTTTGCTCTATTTTAAAAACTAGACATTTTTTTAGCAAAATTCCTTTTCATATCGTTTTGTATTCCTATCCCCGTTAAAATAAGCCCTCTATCGTTGAAATCGGTGAGAACTTATTTTTTGAATGAAAAAAGTGCATGCTTTTTTCGCGAAATTTCAATTATAATTTTTTGTCACCGATTTTGACGAATGAGCACTCGTTGGACGCGGAATAATGAGAGGAATATAACTGTAAAATATTTCTGACCGAAACTTGCTAGTTTCAGAAATATGCCACAAAAATACATTCATGTGTTGCCTGATTTCAGATGGCCTTTCCTATGCAGTCTTTTTGCTCTATTTTAAAAACTAGACATTTTTTAGCAAAATTCCTTTTCATATCGTTTTGTATTCCTATCCCCGTTAAAATAAGCCCTCTATCGTTGAAATCGGTGAGAACTTATTTTTTGAATGAAAAAAGTGCAAAGGCTATAGTCCATGCTTTTTTCGCGAAATTTCGATTTTGACGAATGAGCACTCGTTGGACGCGGAATAACGAGAGGAATATAACTGTAAAATATTTCTGACCGAAACTTGCTAGTTTCAGAAATATGCCACAAAAATACATTCATGTGTTGCCTGATTTCAGATGGCCTTTCCTATGCAGTCTTTTTGCTCTATTTTAAAAACTAGACATTTTTTTAGCAAAATTCCTTTTCATATCGTTTTGTATTCCTATCCCCGTTAAAATAAGCCCTCTATCGTTGAAATCGGTGAGAACTTATTTTTTGAATGAAAAAAGTGCATAGGCTATATAGTCCATGCTTTTTTCGCGAAATTTCGATTTTGACGAATGAGCACTCGTTGGACGCGGAATAATGAGAGGAATATAACTGTAAAATATTTCTGACCGAAAGTTGCTAGTTTCAGAAATATGCCACAAAAATACATTCATGTGTTGCCTGATTTCAGATGGCCTTTCCTAGGCAGTCTTTTTGCTCTATTTTAAAAACTAGACATTTTTTTAGCAAAATTCCTTTTCCTATCGTTTTGTATTCCTATCCCCGTTAAAATAAGCCCTCTATCGTTGAAATCGGTGAGAACTTATTTTTTGAATGAAAAAAGTGCAAAGGCTATAGTCCATGCTTTTTTCGCGAAATTTTAATTATAATTCTTTGTCACCGATTTTGACGAATGAGCACTCGTTGGACACGGAATAATCAGAGGAATATAACTGTAAAATATTTCTGACCGAAACTTACTAGTTTCAGAAATATGCCTGATTTCAGATGGCCTTTCCTATGCAGTCTTTTTGCTCTATTTTAAAAACTAGACATTTTTTTAGCAAAATTCCTTTTCATATCGTTTTGTATTCCTATCCCCGTTAAAATAAGCCCTCTATCGTTGAAATCGGTGGGAACTTATTTTTTGAATGACAAAAGTGCAAAGGCTATAGTCCATGCTTTTTTCGCGAAATTTCAATTATAATTTTTTGTCACCGATTTTGACGAATGAGCACTCATTGGACACGGAATAATCAGAGGAATATAACTGTAAAATATTTCTGACCGAAACTTACTAGTTTCTGAAATATGCCACATAAATACATTCGTGTGTGGCCTGATTTCAGGTGGCCTTTCCTATGCAGTCTTTTTGCTCTATTTTAAAAACAAGACATTTTTTAGCAAAATTCCTTTTTATATAGTTTTGTATTCCTATCCCCGTTAAAATAAGCCCTCTACCGTTGAAATCGGTGAGAACTTATTTTTTGAATGAAAAAAGTGCAAAAGTGCTTTTTTCGCGAAATTTCAATTATAATTTTTTGTCACCGATTTTGACGAATGAGCACTCGTTGGACGCGGAATAATGAGAGGAATATAACTGTAAAATATTTCTGACCGAAACTTGCTAGTTTCAGAAATATGCCACAAAAATACATTCATGTGTTGCCTGATTTCAGATGGCCTTTCCTATGCAGTCTTTTTGCTCTATTTTAAAACCAGACATTTTTTTAGCAAAATTCCTTTTTATATCGTTTTGTATTCCTATCCCCGTTAAAATAAGCCCTCTATCGTTGAAATCGGTGAGAACTTATTTTTTGAATGAAAAAAGTGCAAAGGCTAGTCCATGCTTTTTTCGCGAAATTTCAATTATAATTTTTTGTCACCGATTTTGACGAATGAGCACTCGTTGGACGCGGAATAATGAAGGGAATATAACTGTAAAATATTTCTGACCGAAACTTGCTAGTTTCAGAAATATGCCACAAAAATACATTCATGTGTTGCCTGATTTCAGATGGCCTTTCCTATGCAGTCTTTTTGCTCTATTTTAAAAACTAGACATTTTTTTAGCAAAATTCCTTTTCATATCGTTTTGTATTCCTATCCCCGTTAAAATAAGCCCTCTATCGTTGAAATCGGTGAGAACTTATTTTTTGAATGAAAAAAGTGCATGCTTTTTTCGCGAAATTTCAATTATAATTTTTTGTCACCGATTTTGACGAATGAGCACTCGTTGGACGCGGAATAATGAGAGGAATATAACTGTAAAATATTTCTGACCGAAACTTTCTAGTTTCAGAAATATGCCACAAAAATACATTCATGTGTTGCCTGATTTCAGATGCCCTTTCCTATGCAGTCTTTTTGCTCTATTTTAAAAACTAGACATTTTTTTAGCAAAATTCCTTTTCATATCGTTTTGTATTCCTATCCCCGTTAAAATAAGCCCTCTATCGTTGAAATCGGTGAGAACTTATTTTTTGAATGAAAAAAGTGCAAAGTCCATGCTTTTTTCGCGAAATTTCAATTATAATTTTTTGTCACCGATTTTGACGAATGAGCACTCGTTGGACGCGGAATAATCAGAGGAATATAACTGTAAAATATTTCTGACCGAAACTTACTAGTTTCAGAAATATGCCATAAAAATACATTCATGTGTGGCCTGATTTCAGATGGCCTTTCCTATGCAGTCTTTTTGCTCTATTTTAAAAGATAGACATTTTTTTAGCAAAATTCCTTTTTATATCGTTTTGTATTCCTATCCCCGTTAAAATAAGCCCTCTATCGTTGAAATCGGTGAGAACTTATTTTTTGAATGAAAAAAGTGCAAAGGCTAGTCCATGCTTTTTTCGCGAAATTTCAATTATAATTTTTGTCACTGATTTTGACGAATGAGCACTCATTGGACACGGAATAATCAGAGGAATATAACTGTAAAATATTTCTGACCGAAACTTACTAGTTTCTGAAATATGCCACATAAATACATTCGTGTGTGGCCTGATTTCAGGTGGCCTTTCCTATGCAGTCTTTTTGCTCTATTTTAAAAACAAGACATTTTTTAGCAAAATTCCTTTTTATATCGTTTTGTATTCCTATCCCCGTTAAAATAAGCCCTCTACCGTTGAAATCGGTGAGAACTTATTTTTTGAATGAAAAAAGTGCAAAAGTGCTTTTTTCGCGAAATTTCAATTATAATTTTTTGTCACCGATTTTGACGAATGAGCACTCGTTGGACGCGGAATAATGAGAGGAATATAACTGTAAAATATTTCTGACCGAAAGTTGCTAGTTTCAGAAATATGCCACAAAAATACATTCATGTGTTGCCTGATTTCAGATGGCCTTTCCTATGCAGTCTTTTTGCTCTATTTTAAAAACTAGACATTTTTTTAGCAAAATTCCTTTTCATATCGTTTTGTATTCCTATCCCCGTTAAAATAAGCCCTCTATCGTTGAAATCGGTGAGAACTTATTTTTTGAATGAAAAAAGTGCATGCTTTTTTCGCGAAATTTCAATTATAATGTTTTGTCACCGATTTTGACGAATGAGCACTCGTTGGACGCGGAATAATGAGAGGAATATAACTGTAAAATGTTTCTAACCGAAACTTGCTAGTTTCAGAAATATGCCACAAAAATACATTCATGTGTTGCCTGATTTCAAATGGCCTTTCCTATGCAGTCTTTTTGCTCTATTTTAAAAACTAGACATTTTTTTAGCAAAATTCCTTTTCATATCGTTTTGTATTCCTATCCCCGTTAAAATAAGCCCTCTATCGTTGAAATCGGTGAGAACTTATTTTTTGAATGAAAAAAGTGCATGCTTTTTTCGCGAAATTTCAATTATAATTTTTTGTCACCGATTTTGACGAATGAGCACTCGTTGGACGCGGAATAATGAGAGGAATATAACTGTAAAATATTTCTGACCGAAACTTGCTAGTTTCAGAAATATGCCACAGAAATACATTCATGTGTTGCCTGATTTCAGATGGCCTTTCCTATGCAGTCTTTTTGCTCTATTTTAAAAACTAGACATTTTTTTAGCAAAATTCCTTTTCATATCGTTTTGTATTCCTATCCCCGTTAAAATAAGCCCTCTATCGTTGAAATCGGTGAGAACTTATTTTTTGAATGAAAAAAGTGCAAAGGCTATAGTCCATGCTTTTTTCGCGAAATTTCGATTTTGACGAATGAGCACTCGTTGGACGCGGAATAACGAGAGGAATATAACTGTAAAATATTTCTGACCGAAACTTGCTAGTTTCAGAAATATGCCACAAAAATACATTCATGTGTTGCCTGATTTCAGATGGCCTTTCCTATGCAGTCTTTTTGCTCTATTTTAAAAACTAGACATTTTTTTAGCAAAATTCCTTTTCCTATCGTTTTGTATTCCTATCCCCGTTAAAATAAGCCCTCTATCGTTGAAATCGGTGAGAACTTATTTTTTGAATGAAAAAAGTGCAAAGGCTATAGTCCATGCTTTTTTCGCGAAATTTCAATTATAATTTTTTGTCACCGATTTTGACGAATGAGCACTCATTGGACACGGAATAATCAGAGGAATATAACTGTAAAATATTTCTGACCGAAACTTACTAGTTTCTGAAATATGCCACATAAATACATTCGTGTGTGGCCTGAATTCAGGTGGCCTTTCCTATGCAGTCTTTTTGCTCTATTTTAAAAACTAGACATTTTTTTAGCAAAATTCCTTTTCCTATCGTTTTGTATTCCTATCCCCGTTAAAATAAGCCCTCTATCGTTGAAATCGGTGAGAACTTATTTTTTGAATGAAAAAAGTGCAAAGGCTATAGTCCATGCTTTTTTCGCGAAATTTTAATTATAATTTTTTGTCACCGATTTTGACGAATGAGCACTCGTTGGACACGGAATAATCAGAGGAATATAACTGTAAAATATTTCTGACCGAAACTTACTAGTTTCAGAAATATGCCTGATTTCAGATGGCCTTTCCTATGCAGTCTTTTTGCTCTATTTTAAAAACTAGACATTTTTTTAGCAAAATTCCTTTTCCTATCGTTTTGTATTCCTATCCCCGTTAAAATAAGCCCTCTATCGTTGAAATCGGTGAGAACTTATTTTTTGAATGAAAAAAGTGCAAAGGCTATAGTCCATGCTTTTTTCGCGAAATTTCAATTATAATTTTTTGTCACCGATTTTGACGAATGAGCACTCATTGGACACGGAATAATCAGAGGAATATAACTGTAAAATATTTCTGACCGAAACTTGCTAGTTTCAGAAATATGCCACATAAATACATTCGTGTGTGGCCTGATTTCAGGTGGCCTTTCCTATGCAGTCTTTTTGCTCTATTTTAAAAACAAGACATTTTTTGGCAAAATTCCTTTTTATATCGTTTTGTATTCCTATCCCCGTTAAAATAAGCCCTCTACCGTTGAAATCGGTGAGAACTTATTTTTTGAATGAAAAAAGTGCAAAAGTGCTTTTTTCGCGAAATTTCAATTATAATTTTTTGTCACCGATTTTGACGAATGAGCACTCGTTGGACGCGGAATAATGAGAGGAATATAACTGTAAAATATTTCTGACCGAAACTTGCTAGTTTCAGAAATATGCCACAAAAATACATTCATGTGTTGCCTGATTTCAGATGGCCTTTCCTATGCAGTCTTTTTGCTCTATTTTAAAAACCAGACATTTTTTTAGCAAAATTCCTTTTTATATCGTTTTGTATTCCTATCCCCGTTAAAATAAGCCCTCTATCGTTGAAATCGGTGAGAACTTATTTTTTGAATGAAAAAAGTGCATGCTTTTTTCGCGAAATTTCAATTATAATTTTTTGTCACCGATTTTGACGAATGAGCACTCGTTGGACGCGGAATAATGAGAGGAATATAACTGTAAAATATTTCTGACCGAAACTTTCTAGTTTCAGAAATATGCCACAAAAATACATTCATGTGTTTCCTGATTTCAGATGCCCTTTCCTATGCAGTCTTTTTGCTCTATTTTAAAACTAGACATTTTTTTAGCAAAATTCCTTTTCATATCGTTTTGTATTCCTATCCCCGTTAAAATAAGCCCTCTATCGTTGAAATCGGTGAGAACTTATTTTTTGAATGAAAAAAGTGCAAAGTCCATGCTTTTTT
This sequence comes from Dioctria rufipes, assembly GCA_963924295.1. NCBI lineage: Eukaryota > Metazoa > Arthropoda > Insecta > Diptera > Asilidae > Dioctria > Dioctria rufipes. Next base: position 163,826,810 of record OZ002742.1, on the reverse strand, counting down.
CGCGAAATTTCAATTATAATTTTTTGTCACCGATTTTGACGAATGAGCACTCGTTGGACGCGGAATAATCAGAGGAATATAACTGTAAAATATTTCTGACCGAAACTTACTAGTTTCAGAAATATGCCATAAAAATACATTCATGTGTGGCCTGATTTCAGATGGCCTTTCCTATGCAGTCTTTTTGCTCTATTTTAAAAGATAGACATTTTTTTAGCAAAATTCCTTTTTATATCGTTTTGTATTCCTATCCCCGTTAAAATAAGCCCTCTATCGTTGAAATCGGTGAGAACTTATTTTTTGAATGAAAAAAGTGCAAAGGCTAGTCCATGCTTTTTTCGCGAAATTTCAATTATAATTTTTGTCACTGATTTTGACGAATGAGCACTCATTGGACACGGAATAATCAGAGGAATATAACTGTAAAATATTTCTGACCGAAACTTACTAGTTTCTGAAATATGCCACATAAATACATTCGTGTGTGGCCTGATTTCAGGTGGCCTTTCCTATGCAGTCTTTTTGCTCTATTTTAAAAACAAGACATTTTTTAGCAAAATTCCTTTTTATATCGTTTTGTATTCCTATCCCCGTTAAAATAAGCCCTCTACCGTTGAAATCGGTGAGAACTTATTTTTTGAATGAAAAAAGTGCAAAAGTGCTTTTTTCGCGAAATTTCAATTATAATTTTTTGTCACCGATTTTGACGAATGAGCACTCGTTGGACGCGGAATAATGAGAGGAATATAACTGTAAAATATTTCTGACCGAAAGTTGCTAGTTTCAGAAATATGCCACAAAAATACATTCATGTGTTGCCTGATTTCAGATGGCCTTTCCTATGCAGTCTTTTTGCTCTATTTTAAAAACTAGACATTTTTTTAGCAAAATTCCTTTTCATATCGTTTTGTATTCCTATCCCCGTTAAAATAAGCCCTCTATCGTTGAAATCGGTGAGAACTTATTTTTTGAATGAAAAAAGTGCATGCTTTTTTCGCGAAATTTCAATTATAATGTTTTGTCACCGATTTTGACGAATGAGCACTCGTTGGACGCGGAATAATGAGAGGAATATAACTGTAAAATGTTTCTAACCGAAACTTGCTAGTTTCAGAAATATGCCACAAAAATACATTCATGTGTTGCCTGATTTCAAATGGCCTTTCCTATGCAGTCTTTTTGCTCTATTTTAAAAACTAGACATTTTTTTAGCAAAATTCCTTTTCATATCGTTTTGTATTCCTATCCCCGTTAAAATAAGCCCTCTATCGTTGAAATCGGTGAGAACCTATTTTTTGAATGAAAAAAGTGCATGCTGTTTTCGCGAAATTTCAATTATAATTTTTTGTCACCGATTTTGACGAATGAGCACTCGTTGGACGCGGAATAATGAGAGGAATATAACTGTAAAATATTTCTGACCGAAACTTGCTAGTTTCAGAAATATGCCACAGAAATACATTCATGTGTTGCCTGATTTCAGATGGCCTTTCCTATGCAGTCTTTTTGCTCTATTTTAAAAACTAGACATTTTTTTAGCAAAATTCCTTTTCATATCGTTTTGTATTCCTATCCCCGTTAAAATAAGCCCTCTATCGTTGAAATCGGTGAGAACTTATTTTTTGAATGAAAAAAGTGCAAAGGCTATAGTCCATGCTTTTTTCGCGAAATTTCGATTTTGACGAATGAGCACTCGTTGGACGCGGAATAACGAGAGGAATATAACTGTAAAATATTTCTGACCGAAACTTGCTAGTTTCAGAAATATGCCACAAAAATACATTCATGTGTTGCCTGATTTCAGATGGCCTTTCCTATGCAGTCTTTTTGCTCTATTTTAAAAACTAGACATTTTTTTAGCAAAATTCCTTTTCCTATCGTTTTGTATTCCTATCCCCGTTAAAATAAGCCCTCTATCGTTGAAATCGGTGAGAACTTATTTTTTGAATGAAAAAAGTGCAAAGGCTATAGTCCATGCTTTTTTCGCGAAATTTCAATTATAATTTTTTGTCACCGATTTTGACGAATGAGCACTCATTGGACACGGAATAATCAGAGCAATATAACTGTAAAATATTTCTGACCGAAACTTACTAGTTTCTGAAATATGCCACATAAATACATTCGTGTGTGGCCTGAATTCAGGTGGCCTTTCCTATGCAGTCTTTTTGCTCTATTTTAAAAACTAGACATTTTTTAGCAAAATTCCTTTTCCTATCGTTTTGTATTCCTATCCCCGTTAAAAAAAGCCCTCTATCGTTGAAATCGGTGAGAACTTATTTTTTGAATGAAAAAAGTGCAAAGGCTATAGTCCATGCTTTTTTCGCGAAATTTTAATTATAATTTTTTGTCACCGATTTTGACGAATGAGCACTCGTTGGACACGGAATAATCAGAGGAATATAACTGTAAAATATTTCTGACCGAAACTTACTAGTTTCAGAAATATGCCTGATTTCAGATGGCCTTTCCTATGCAGTCTTTTTGCTCTATTTTAAAAACTAGACATTTTTTTAGCAAAATTCCTTTTCCTATCGTTTTGTATTCCTATCCCCGTTAAAATAAGCCCTCTATCGTTGAAATCGGTGAGAACTTATTTTTTGAATGAAAAAAGTGCAAAGGCTATAGTCCATGCTTTTTTCGCGAAATTTCAATTTTAATTTTTTGTCACCGATTTTGACGAATGAGCACTCATTGGACACGGAATAATCAGAGGAATATAACTGTAAAATATTTCTGACCGAAACTTGCTAGTTTCAGAAATATGCCACATAAATACATTCGTGTGTGGCCTGATTTCAGGTGGCCTTTCCTATGCAGTCTTTTTGCTCTATTTTAAAAACAAGACATTTTTTGGCAAAATTCCTTTTTATATCGTTTTGTATTCCTATCCCCGTTAAAATAAGCCCTCTACCGTTGAAATCGGTGAGAACTTATTTTTTGAATGAAAAAAGTGCAAAAGTGCTTTTTTCGCGAAATTTCAATTATAATTTTTTGTCACCGATTTTGACGAATGAGCACTCGTTGGACGCGGAATAATGAGAGGAATATAACTGTAAAATATTTCTGACCGAAACTTGCTAGTTTCAGAAATATGCCACAAAAATACATTCATGTGTTGCCTGATTTCAGATGGCCTTTCCTATGCAGTCTTTTTGCTCTATTTTAAAAACCAGACATTTTTTTAGCAAAATTCCTTTTTATATCGTTTTGTATTCCTATCCCCGTTAAAATAAGCCCTCTATCGTTGAAATCGGTGAGAACTTATTTTTTGAATGAAAAAAGTGCATGCTTTTTTCGCGAAATTTCAATTATAATTTTTTGTCACCGATTTTGACGAATGAGCACTCGTTGGACGCGGAATAATGAGAGGAATATAACTGTAAAATATTTCTGACCGAAACTTTCTAGTTTCAGAAATATGCCACAAAAATACATTCATGTGTTTCCTGATTTCAGATGCCCTTTCCTATGCAGTCTTTTTGCTCTATTTTAAAACTAGACATTTTTTTAGCAAAATTCCTTTTCATATCGTTTTGTATTCCTATCCCCGTTAAAATAAGCCCTCTATCGTTGAAATCGGTGAGAACTTATTTTTTGAATGAAAAAAGTGCAAAGTCCATGCTTTTTTCGCGAAATTTCAATTATAATTTTTTGTCACCGATTTTGACGAATGAGCACTCGTTGGACGCGGAATAATCAGAGGAATATAACTGTAAAATATTTCTGACCGAAACTTACTAGTTTCAGAAATATGCCATAAAAATACATTCATGTGTGGCCTGATTTCAGATGGCCTTTCCTATGCAGTCTTTTTGCTCTATTTTAAAAACTAGACATTTTTTTAGCAAAATTCCTTTTTATATCGTTTTGTATTCCTATCCCCGTTAAAATAAGCCCTCTATCGTTGAAATCGGTGAGAACTTATTTTTTGAATGAAAAAAGTGCAAAGGGTATAGTCCATGCTTTTTTCGCGAAATTTCAATTATAATTTTTTGTCACCGATTTTGACGAATGAGCACTCGTTGGACGTGGAATAATGAGAGGAATATAACTGTAAAATATTTCTGACCGAAACTTGCTAGTTTCAGAAATATGCCACAAAAATATATTCATGTGTTGCCTGATTTCAGATGGCCTTTCCTATGCAGTCTTTTTGCTCTATTTTAAAACTAGACATTTTTTTAGCAAAATTCCTTTTCATATCGTTTTGTATTCCTATCCCCGTTAAAATAAGCCCTCTATCGTTGAAATCGGTGAGAACTTATTTTTTGAATGAAAAAAGTGCAAAGTCCATGCTTTTTTCGCGAAATTTCAATTATAATTTTTTGTCACCGATTTTGACGAATGAGCACTCGTTGGACGCGGAATAATCAGAGGAATATAACTGTAAAATATTTCTGACCGAAACTTACTAGTTTCAGAAATATGCCATAAAAATACATTCATGTGTGGCCTGATTTCAGATGGCCTTTCCTATGCAGTCTTTTTGCTCTATTTTAAAAACTAGACATTTTTTTAGCAAAATTCCTTTTTATATCGTTTTGTATTCCTATCCCCGTTAAAATAAGCCCTCTATCGTTGAAATCGGTGAGAACTTATTTTTTGAATGAAAAAAGTGCAAAGGGTATAGTCCATGCTTTTTTCGCGAAATTTCAATTATAATTTTTTGTCACCGATTTTGACGAATGAGCACTCGTTGGACGCGGAATAATCAGAGGAATATAACTGTAAAATATTTCTGACCGAAACTTACTAGTTTCAGAAATATGCCATAAAAATACATTCATGTGTGGCCTGATTTCAGATGGCCTTTCCTATGCAGTCTTTTTGCTCTATTTTAAAAACTAGACATTTTTTTAGCAAAATTCCTTTTTATATCGTTTTGTATTCCTATCCCCGTTAAAATAAGCCCTCTATCGTTGAAATCGGTGAGAACTTATTTTTTGAATGAAAAAAGTGCAAAGGCTATAGTCCATGCTTTTTTCGCAAAATTTCAATTATAATTTTTTGTCACCGATTTTGACGAATGAGCACTCGTTGGACGCGGAATAATGAGAGGAATATAACTGTAAAATATTTCTGACCGAAACTTGCTAGTTTCAGAAATATGCCACAAAAATACATTCATGTGTTGCCTGATTTCAGATGGCTTTTCCTATGCAGTCTTTTTGCTCTATTTTAAAAACCAGACATTTTTTTAGCAAAATTCCTTTTTATATCGTTTTGTATTCCTATCCCCGTTAAAATAAGCCCTCTATCGTTGAAATCGGTGAGAACTTATTTTTTGAATGAAAAAAGTGCATGCTTTTTTCGCGAAATTTCAATTATAATTTTTTGTCACCGATTTTGACGAATGAGCACTCGTTGGACGCGGAATAATGAGAGGAATATAACTGTAAAATATTTCTGACCGAAACTTTCTAGTTTCAGAAATATGCCACATAAATACATTCATGTGTTGCCTGATTTCAGATGCCCTTTCCTATGCAGTCTTTTTGCTCTATTTTAAAAACCAGACATTTTTTTAGCAAAATTCCTTTTTATATCGTTTTGTATTCCTATCCCCGTTAAAATAAGCCCTCTATCGTTGAAATCGGTGAGAACTTATTTTTTGAATGAAAAAAGTGCAAAGGCTAGTCCATGCTTTTTTCGCGTAATTTCAATTATAATTTTTTGTCACCGATTTTGACGAATGAGCACTCGTTGGACGCGGAATAATGAGGGGAATATAACTGTAAAATATTTCTGACCGAAACTTGCTAGTTTCAGAAATATGCCACAAAAATACATTCATGTGTGGCCTGATTTCAGATGGCCTTTCCTATGCAGTCTTTTTGCTCTATTTTAAAAACTAGACATTTTTTTAGCAAAATTCCTTTTTATATCGTTTTGTATTCCTATCCCCGTTAAAATAAGCCCTCTATCGTTGAAATCGGTGAGAACTTATTTTTTGAATGAAAAAAGTGCAAAGGCTAGTCCATGCTTTTTTCGCGAAATTTCAATTATAATTTTTTGTCACCGATTTTGACGAATGAGCACTCGTTGGACGCGGAATAATGAGGGGAATATAACTGTAAAATATTTCTGACCGAAACTTGCTAGTTTCAGAAATATGCCTGATTTCAGATGGCCTTTCCTATGCATTCTTTTTGCTCTATTTTAAAAACTAGACATTTTTTTAGCAAAATTCCTTTTTATATCGTTTTGTATTCCTATCCCCGTTAAAATAAGCCCTCTACCGTTGAAATCGGTGAGAACTTATTTTTTGAATGAAAAAAGTGCAAAAGTGCTTTTTTCGCGAAATTTCAATTATAATTTTTTGTCACCGATTTTGACGAATGAGCACTCGTTGGACGCGGAATAATGAGAGGAATATAACTGTAAAATATTTCTGACCGAAACTTGCTAGTTTCAGAAATATGCCACAAAAATACATTCATGTGTTGCCTGATTTCAGATGGCCTTTCCTATGCAGTCTTTTTGCTCTATTTTAAAAACCAGACATTTTTTTAGCAAAATTCCTTTTTATATCGTTTTGTATTCCTATCCCCGTTAAAATAAGCCCTCTATCGTTGAAATCGGTGAGAACTTATTTTTTGAATGAAAAAAGTGCAAAGGCTAGTCCATGCTTTTTTCGCGTAATTTCAATTATAATTTTTTGTCACCGATTTTGACGAATGAGCACTCGTTGGACGCGGAATAATGAGGGGAATATAACTGTAAAATATTTCTGACCGAAACTTGCTAGTTTCAGAAATATGCCACAAAAATACATTCATGTGTTGCCTGATTTCAGATGGCCTTTCCTATGCAGTCTTTTTGCTCTATTTTAAAAACTAGACATTTTTTTAGCAAAATTCCTTTTCATATCGTTTTGTATTCCTATCCCCGTTAAAATAAGCCCTCTATCGTTGAAATCGGTGAGAACTTATTTTTTGAATGAAAAAAGTGCAAAGGCTAGTCCATGCTTTTTTCGCGTAATTTCAATTATAATTTTTTGTCACCGATTTTGACGAATGAGCACTCGTTGGACGCGGAATAATGAGAGGAATATAACTGTAAAATATTTCTGACCGAAACTTGCTAGTTTCAGAAATATGCCACAAAAATACATTCATGTGTTGCCTGATTTCAGATGGCCTTTCCTATGCAGTATTTTTGCTCTATTTTAAAAACTAGACATTTTTTTAGCAAAATTCCTTTTTATATCGTTTTGTATTCCTATCCTCGTTGAAATAAGCCCTCTATCGTTGAAATCGGTGAGAACTTATTTTTTGAATGAAAAAAGTGCAAAGGCTATAGTCCATGCTTTTTTCGCGAAATTTCAATTATAATTTTTTGTCACCGATTTTGACGAATGAGCACTCGTTGGACGCGGAATAATCAGAGGAATATAACTGTAAAATATTTCTGACCGAAACTTACTAGTTTCAGAAATATGCCACAAAAATACATTCATGTGTTGCCTGATTTCAGATGGCCTTTCCTATGCAGCCTTTTTGCTCTATTTTAAAAACTAGACATTTTTTTAGCAAAATTCCTTTTCATATCGTTTTGTATTCCTATCCCCGTTAAAATAAGCCCTCTATCGTTGAAATCGGTGAGAACTTATTTTTTGAATGAAAAAAGTGCATGCTTTTTTCGCGAAATTTCAATTATAATTTTTTGTCACCGATTTTGACGAATGAGCACTCGTTGGACGCGGAATAATGAGAGGAATATAACTGTAAAATATTTCTGAGCGAAACTTGCTAGTTTCAGAAATATGCCACAAAAATACATTCATGTGTTGCCTGATTTCAGATGGCCTTTCCTATGCAGTCTTTTTGCTCTATTTTAAAAACTAGACATTTTTTTAGCAAAATTCCTTTTCATATCGTTTTGTATTCCTATCCCCGTTAAAATAAGCCCTCTATCGTTGAAATCGGTGAGAACTTATTTTTTGAATGAAAAAGTGCAAAGGCTATAGTCCATGCTTTTTTCGCGAAATTTCGATTTTGACGAATGAGCACTCGTTGGACGCGGAATAACGAGAGGAATATAACTGTAAAATATTTCTGACCGAAACTTGCTAGTTTCAGAAATATGCCACAAAAATACATTCATGTGTTGCCTGATTTCAGATGGCCTTTCCTATGCAGTCTTTTTGCTCTATTTTAAAAACTAGACATTTTTTTAGCAAAATTCCTTTTCATATCGTTTTGTATTCCTATCCCCGTTAAAATAAGCCCTCTATCGTTGAAATCGGTGAGAACTTATTTTTTGAATGAAAAAAGTGCAAAGGCTTATAGTCCATGCTTTTTTCGCGAAATTTCAATTATAATTTTTTGTCACCGATTTTGACGAATGAGCACTCGTTGGACGCGGAATAATGAGAGGAATATAACTGTAAAATATTTCTGACCGAAACTTGCTAGTTTCAGAAATATGCCACAAAAATACATTCATGTGTTGCCTGATTTCAGATGGCCTTTCCTATGCAGTCTTTTTGCTCTATTTTAAAAACCAGACATTTTTTTAGCAAAATTCCTTTTTATATCGTTTTGTATTCCTTTCCCCGTTAAAATAAGCCCTCTATCGTTGAAATCGGTGAGAACTTATTTTTTGAATGAAAAAAGTGCAAAGGCTATATAGTCCATGCTTTTTTCGCGAAATTTCAATTATAATTTTTTGTCACCGATTTTGACGAATGAGCACTCGTTGGACGCGGAATAATCAGAGGAATATAACTGTAAAATATTTCTGACCGAAACTTGCTAGTTTCAGAAATATGCCACAAAAATACATTCATGTGTTGCCTGATTTCAGATGGCCTTTCCTATGCAGTCTTTTTGCTCTATTTTAAAAACTAGACATTTTTTTAGCAAAATTCCTTTTCATATCGTTTTGTATTCCTATCCCCGTTAAAATAAGCCCTCTATCGTTGAAATCGGTGAGAACTTATTTTTTGAATGAAAAAAGTGCAAAGGCTGTTTTCGCGAAACTTCAATTATAATTTTTTGTCACCGATTTTGACGAATGAGCACTCGTTGGACGCGGAATAATGAGAGGAATATAACTGTAAAATATTTCTGACCGAAACTTGCTAGTTTCAGAAATATGCCACAAAAATACATTCATGTGTTGCCTGATTTCAGATGGCCTTTCCTATGCAGTCTTTTTGCTCTATTTTAAAAACCAGACATTTTTTTAGCAAAATTCCTTTTTATATCGTTTTGTATTCCTTTCCCCGTTAAAATAAGCCCTCTATCGTTGAAATCGGTGAGAACTTATTTTTTGAATGAAAAAAGTGCAAAGGCTATATAGTCCATGCTTTTTTCGCGAAATTTCAATTATAATTTTTTGTCACCGATTTTGACGAATGAGCACTCGTTGGACGCGGAATAATGAGAGGAATATAACTGTAAAATATTTCTGACCGAAACTTGCTAGTTTCAGAAATATGCCACAAAAATACATTCATGTGTGGCCTGATTTCAGATGGCCTTTCCTATGCAGTCTTTTTGCTCTATTTTAAAAACTAGACATTATTTTAGCAAAATTCCTTTTTATATCGTTTTGTATTCCTTTCCCCGTTAAAATAAGCCCTCTATCGTTGAAATCGGTGAGAACTTATTTTTTGAATGAAAAAAGTGCAAAGGCTATAGTCCATGCTTTTTTCGCGAAATTTCAGTTATAATTTTTTGCCACCGATTTTGACGAATGAGCACTCGTTGGACGCGGAATAATGAGAGGAATATAACTGTAAAATATTTCTGACCGAAACTTGCTAGTTTCAGAAATATGCCACAAAAATACATTCATGTGTGGCCTGATTTCAGATGGCCTTTCCTATGCAGTCTTTTTGCTCTATTTTAAAAACTAGACATTATTTTAGCAAAATTCCTTTTTATATCGTTTTGTATTCCTTTCCCCGTTAAAATAAGCCCTCTATCGTTGAAATCGGTGAGAACTTATTTTTTGAATGAAAAAAGTGCAAAGGCTATAGTCCATGCTTTTTTCGCGAAATTTCAATTATAATTTTTTGTCACCGATTTTGACGAATGAGCACTCGTTGGACGCGGAATAATGAGAGGAATATAACAGTAAAATATTTCTGACCGAAACTTGCTAGTTTCAGAAATATGCCACAAAAATACATTCATGTGTGGCCTGATTTCAGATGGCCTTTCCTATGCAGTCTTTTTGCTCTATTTTAAAAACTAGACATTTTTTTAGCAAAATTCCTTTTTACATCGTTTTGTATTCCTTTCCCCGTTAAAATAAGCCCTCTATCGTTGAAATCGGTGAGAACTTATTTTTTGAATGAAAAAAGTGCAAAGGCTATAGTCCATGCTTTTTTCGCGAAACTTCAATTATAATTTTTTGTCACCGATTTTGACGAATGAGCACTCGTTGGACGCGGAATAATGAGAGGAATATAACTGTAAAATATTTCTGACCGAAACTTGCTAGTTTCAGAAATATGCCACAAAAATACATTCATGTGTGGCCTGATTTCAGATGGCCTTTCCTATGCAGTCTTTTTGCTCTATTTTAAAAACTAGACATATTTTTAGCAAAATTGCTTTTTATATCGTTTTGTATTCCTTTCCCCGTTAAAATAAGCCCTCTATCGTTGAAATCGGTGAGAACTTATTTTTTGAATGAAAAAAGTGCAAAGGCTATAGGTCATGCTTTTTTCGCGAAATTTCAATTATAATTTTTTTGTCACCGATTTTGACGAATGAGCACTCGTTGGACGTGGAATAATGAGAGGAATATAACTGTAAAATATTTCTGACCGAAACTTGCTAGTTTCAGAAATATGCCACAAAAATACATTCATGTGTGGCCTGATTTCAGATGGCCTTTCCTATGCAGTCTTTTTGCTCTATTTTAAAAACTAGACATTTTTTTAGCAAAATTCCTTTTTACATCGTTTTGTATTCCTTTCCCCGTTAAAATAAGCCCTCTATCGTTGAAATCGGTGAGAACTTATTTTTTGAATGAAAAAAGTGCAAAGTCCATGCTTTTTTCGCGAAATTTCAGTTATAATTTTTTGTCACCGATTTTGACGAATGAGCACTCGTTGGACGCGGAATAATGAGAGGAATATAACTGTAAAATATTTCTGACCGAAACTTGCTAGTTTCAGAAATATGCCACAAAAATATATTCATGTGTTGCCTGATTTCAGATGGCCTTTCCTATGCAGTCTTTTTGCTCTATTTTAAAAACCAGACATTTTTTTAGCAAAATTCCTTTTTATATCGTTTTGTATTCCTATCCCCGTTAAAATAAGCCCTCTATCGTTGAAATCGGTGAGAACTTATTTTTTGAATGAAAAAAGTGCAAAGGCTATAGGTCATGCTTTTTTCGCGAAATTTCAATTATAATTTTTTTTGTCACCGATTTTGACGAATGAGCACTCGTTGGACGCGGAATAATGAGAGGAATATAACTGCAAAAAATTTCTCACCGAAACTTGCTAGTTTCAGAAATATGCCATAAAAATACATTCATGTGTGGCCTGATTTCAGATGGCCTTTCCTATGCAGTCTTTTTGCTCTATTTTAAAAACTAGACATATTTTAGCAAAATTGCTTTTTATATCGTTTTGTATTCCTTTCCCCGTTAAAATAAGCCCTCTATCGTTGAAATCGGTGAGAACTTATTTTTTGAATGAAAAAAGTGCAAAGGCTATAGTCCATGCTTTTTTCGCGAAATTTCAATTATAATTTTTTGTCACCGATTTTGACGAATGAGCACTCGTTGGACGTGGAATAATGAGAGGAATATAACTGTAAAATATTTCTGACCGAAACTGGCTAGTTTCAGAAATATGCCACAAAAATATATTCATGTGTTGCCTGATTTCAGATGGCCTTTCCTATGCAGTCTTTTTGCTCTATTTTAAAAACTAGGCATTTTTTTAGCAAAATTGCTTTTTATATCGGTTTGTATTCCTTTCCCCGTTAAAATAAGCCCTCTATCGTTGAAATCGGTGAGATCTTATTTTTTGAATGAAAAAAGTGCAAAGGCTATAGTCCATGCTTTTTTCGCGAAATTTCAATTATAATTTTTTTGTCACCGATTTTGACGAATGAGCACTCGTTGGACGTGGAATAATGAGAGGAATATAACTGTAAAATATTTCTGACCGAAACTTGCTAGTTTCAGAAATATGCCACAAAAATACATTCATGTGTGGCCTGATTTCAGATGGCCTTTCCTATGCAGTCTTTTTGCTCTATTTTAAAAACTAGACATTTTTTTAGCAAAATTCCTTTTTACATCGTTTTGTATTCCTTTCCCCGTTAAAATAAGCCCTCTATCGTTGAAATCGGTGAGAACTTATTTTTTGAATGAAAAAAGTGCAAAGTCCATGCTTTTTTCGCGAAATTTCAATTATAATTTTTTGTCACCGATTTTGACGATGAGCACCCGTTGGACGCGGAATAATGAGAGGAATATAACTGTAAAATATTTCTGACCGAAACTTGCTAGTTTCAGAAATATGCCACAAAAATACATTCATGTGTGGCCTGATTTCAGATGGCCTTTCCTATGCAGTCTTTTTGCTCTATTTTAAAAACTAGACATTTTTTTAGCAAAATTGCTTTTTATATCGTTTTGTATTCCTTTCCCCGTTAAAATAAGCCCTCTATCGTTGAAATCGGTGAGAACTTATTTTTTGAATGAAAAAAGTGCAAAGGCTGTTTTCGCGAAACTTCAATTATAATTTTTTGTCACCGATTTTGACGAATGAGCACTCGTTGGACGCGGAATAATGAGAGGAATATAACTGTAAAATATTTCTGACCGAAACTTGCTAGTTTCAGAAATATGCCACAAAAATACATTCATGTGTGGCCTGATTTCAGATGGCCTTTCCTATGCAGTCTTTTTGCTCTATTTTAAAAACTAGACATTTTTTTAGCAAAATTCCTTTTTATATCGTTTTGTATTCCTATCCCCGTTAAAATAAGCCCTCTATCGTTGAAATCGGTGAGAACTTATTTTTTGAATGAAAAAAGTGCAAAGGCTATAGTCCATGCTTTTTTCGCGAAATTTCAATTATAATTTTTTGTCACCGATTTTGACGAATGAGCACTCGTTGGACGCGGAATAATGAGAGGAATATAACTGTAAAATATTTCTGACCGAAACTTGCTAGTTTCAGAAATATGCCACAAAAATACATTCATGTGTGGCCTGATTTCAGATGGCCTTTCCTATGCAGTCTTTTTGCTCTATTTTAAAAACTAGACATTGTTTTAGCAAAATTCCTTTTTATATCGTTTTGTATTCCTTTCCCCGTTAAAATAAGCCCTCTATCGTTGAAATCGGTGAGAACTTATTTTTTGAATGAAAAAAGTGCAAAGGCTATAGTCCATGCTTTTTTCGCGAAATTTCAGTTATAATTTTTTGCCACCGATTTTGACGAATGAGCACTCGTTGGACGCGGAATAATGAGAGGAATATAACTGTAAAATATTTCTGACCGAAACTTGCTAGTTTCAGAAATATGCCACAAAAATACATTCATGTGTGGCCTGATTTCAGATGGCCTTTCCTATGCAGTCTTTTTGCTCTATTTTAAAAACTAGACATTATTTTAGCAAAATTCCTTTTTATATCGTTTTGTATTCCTTTCCCCGTTAAAATAAGCCCTCTATCGTTGAAATCGGTGAGAACTTATTTTTTGAATGAAAAAAGTGCAAAGGCTATAGTCCATGCTTTTTTCGCGAAATTTCAATTATAATTTTTTGTCACCGATTTTGACGAATGAGCACTCGTTGGACGCGGAATAATGAGAGGAATATAACAGTAAAATATTTCTGACCGAAACTTGCTAGTTTCAGAAATATGCCACAAAAATACATTCATGTGTGGCCTGATTTCAGATGGCCTTTCCTATGCAGTCTTTTTGCTCTATTTTAAAAACTAGACATTTTTTTAGCAAAATTCCTTTTTACATCGTTTTGTATTCCTTTCCCCGTTAAAATAAGCCCTCTATCGTTGAAATCGGTGAGAACTTATTTTTTGAATGAAAAAAGTGCAAAGGCTATAGTCCATGCTTTTTTCGCGAAACTTCAATTATAATTTTTTGTCACCGATTTTGACGAATGAGCACTCGTTGGACGCGGAATAATGAGAGGAATATAACTGTAAAATATTTCTGACCGAAACTTGCTAGTTTCAGAAATATGCCACAAAAATACATTCATGTGTGGCCTGATTTCAGATGGCCTTTCCTATGCAGTCTTTTTGCTCTATTTTAAAAACTAGACATTTTTTTAGCAAAATTCCTTTTTACATCGTTTTGTATTCCTTTCCCCGTTAAAATAAGCCCTCTATCGTTGAAATCGGTGAGAACTTATTTTTTGAATGAAAAAAGTGCAAAGTCCATGCTTTTTTCGCGAAATTTCAATTATAATTTTTTGTCACCGATTTTGACGAATGAGCACTCGTTGGACGCGGAATAATGAGAGGAATATAACTGTAAAATATTTCTGACCGAAACTTGCTAGTTTCAGAAATATGCCACAAAAATACATTCATGTGTGGCCCTGATTTCAGATGGCCTTTCCTATGCAGTCTTTTTGCTCTATTTTAAAAAACTAGACATTTTTTTAGCAAAATTGCTTTTTATATCGTTTTGTATTCCTTTCCCCGTTAAAATAAGCCCTCTATCGTTGAAATCGGTGAGAACTTATTTTTTGAATGAAAAAAGTGCAAAGGCTGTTTTCGCGAAACTTCAATTATAATTTTTTGTCACCGATTTTGACGAATGAGCACTCGTTGGACGCGGAATAATGAGAGGAATATAACTGTAAAATATTTCTGACCGAAACTTGCTAGTTTCAGAAATATGCCACAAAAATACATTCATGTGTGGCCTGATTTCAGATGGCCTTTCCTATGCAGTCTTTTTGCTCTATTTTAAAAACTAGACATTTTTTTAGCAAAATTCCTTTTTATATCGTTTTGTATTCCTATCCCCGTTAAAATAAGCTCTCCCTCCGAAATCGGTGAGAACTTATTTTTTGAATGAAAAAAGTGCAAAGGCTATAGTCCATGCTTTTTTCGCGAAATTTCAATTATAATTTTTTGTCACCGATTTTGACGAATGAGCACTCGTTGGACGCGGAATAATGAGAGGAATATAACTGTAAAATATTTCTGACCGAAACTTGCTAGTTTCAGAAATATGCCACAAAAATACATTCATGTGTGGCCTGATTTCAGATGGCCTTTCCTATGCAGTCTTTTTGCTCTATTTTAAAAACTAGACATTATTTTAGCAAAATTCCTTTTTATATCGTTTTGTATTCCTTTCCCCGTTAAAATAAGCCCTCTATCGTTGAAATCGGTGAGAACTTATTTTTTGAATGAAAAAAGTGCAAAGGCTATAGTCCATGCTTTTTTCGCGAAATTTCAGTTATAATTTTTTGCCACCGATTTTGACGAATGAGCACTCGTTGGACGCGGAATAATGAGAGGAATATAACTGTAAAATATTTCTGACCGAAACTTGCTAGTTTCAGAAATATGCCACAAAAATACATTCATGTGTGGCCTGATTTCAGATGGCCTTTCCTATGCAGTCTTTTTGCTCTATTTTAAAAACTAGACATTATTTTAGCAAAATTCCTTTTTATATCGTTTTGTATTCCTTTCCCCGTTAAAATAAGCCCTCTATCGTTGAAATCGGTGAGAACTTATTTTTTGAATGAAAAAAGTGCAAAGGCTATAGTCCATGCTTTTTTCGCGAAATTTCAATTATAATTTTTTGTCACCGATTTTGACGAATGAGCACTCGTTGGACGCGGAATAATGAGAGGAATATAACTGTAAAATATTTCTGACCGAAACTTGCTAGTTTCAGAAATATGCCACAAAAATACATTCATGTGTGGCCTGATTTCAGATGGCCTTTCCTATGCAGTCTTTTTGCTCTATTTTAAAAACTAGACATTTTTTTAGCAAAATTCCTTTTTATATCGTTTTGTATTCCTTTCCCCGTTAAAATAAGCCCTCTATCGTTGAAATCGGTGAAAACATATTTTTTGAATGAAGAAAGTGCAAAGGCTATAGTCCATGCTTTTTTCGCGAAATTTCAATTATAATTTTTTGTCACCGATTTTGAGGAATGAGCACTCGTTGGACGCGGAATAATGAGAGGAATATAACTGTAAAATATTTCTGACCGAAACTTGCTAGTTTCAGAAATATGCCACAAAAATTCATTCATGTGTGGCCTGATTTCAGATGGCCTTTCCTATGCAGTCTTTTTGCTCTATTTTAAAAACTAGACATTATTTTAGCAAAATTGCTTTTTATATCGTTTTGTATTCCTTTCCCCGTTAAAATAAGCCCTCTATCGTTGAAATCGGTGAGAACTTATTTTTTGAATGAAAAAAGTGCAAAGGCTATGGTCCATGCTTTTTTCGCGAAATTTCAGTTATAATTTTTTGTCACCGATTTTGACGAATGAGCACTCGTTGGACGCGGAATAATGAGAGGAATATAACTGAAAAAAATTTCTCACCGAAACTTGCTAGTTTCAGAAATATGCCACAAAAATACATTCATGTGTGGCCTGATTTCAGATGGCCTTTCCTATGCAGTCTTTTTGCTCTATTTTAAGAACTAGACATTATTTTAGCAAAATTGCTTTTTAAATCGTTTTGTATTCCTTTCCCCGTTAAAATAAGCCCTCTATCGTTGAAATCGGTGAGAACTTATTTTTTGAATGAAAAAAGTGCAAAGGCTATAGTCCATGCTTTTTTCGCGAAATTTCAATTATAATTTTTTGTCACCGATTTTGACGAATGAGCACTCGTTGGACGCGGAATAATGAGAGGAATATAACTGTAAAATATTTCTGACCGAAACTTGCTAGTTTCAGAAATATGCCACAAAAATACATTCATGTGTGGCCTGATTTCAGATGGCCTTTCCTATGCAGTCTTTTTGCTCTATTTTAAAAACTAGACATTTTTTTAGCAAAATTCCTTTTTATATCGTTTTGTATTCCTTTCCCCGTTAAAATAAGCCCTCTATCGTTGAAATCGGTGAGAACTTATTTTTTGAATGAAAAAAGTGCAAAGGCTATAGTCCATGCTTTTTTCGCGAAATTTCAATTATAATTTTTTTGTCACCGATTTTGACGAATGAGCACTCGTTGGACGTGGAATAATGAGAGGAATATAACTGTAAAATATTTCTGACCGAAACTTGCTAGTTTCAGAAATATGCCACAAAAATACATTCATGTGTGGCCTGATTTCAGATGGCCTTTCCTATGCAGTCTTTTTGCTCTATTTTAAAAACTAGACATTATTTTAGCAGAATTCCTTTTTACATCGTTTTGTATTCCTTTCCCCGTTAAAATAAGCCCTCTATCGTTGAAATCGGTGAGAACTTATTTTTTGAATGAAAAAAGTGCAAAGGCTATAGTCCATGCTTTTTTCGCGAAATTTCAATTATAATTTTTTGTCACCGATTTTGACGAATGAGCACTCGTTGGACGCGGAATAATGAGAGGAATATAACTGTAAAATATTTCTGACCGAAACTTGCTAGTTTCAGAAATATGCCACAAAAATACATTCATGTGTGGCCTGATTTCAGATGGCCTTTCCTATGCAGTCTTTTTGCTCTATTTTAAAAACTAGACATTTTTTTAGCAAAATTCATTTTTATATCGTTTTGTATTCCTTTCCCCGTTAAAATAAGCCATCTATCGTTGAAATCGGTGAGAACCTATTTTTTGAATGAAAAAAGTGCAAAGGCTATAGTCCATGCTTTTTTCGCGAAATTTCAATTATAATTTTTCGTCACCGATTTTGACGAATGAGCACTCGTTGGACGCGGAATAATGAGAGGAATATAACTGTAAAATATTTCTGACCGAAACTTGGTAGTTTCAGAAATATGCCACAAAAATACATTCATGTGTGGCCTGATTTGAGATGGCCTTTCCTATGCAGTCTTTTTGCTCTATTTTAAAAACTAGACATTTTTTTAGCAAAATTGCTTTTTATATCGTTTTGTATTCCTTTCCCCGTTAAAATAAGCCCTCTATCGTTGAAATCGGTGAGAACTTATTTTTTGAATGAAAAAAGTGCAAAGGCTATAGTCCATGCTTTTTTCGCGAAATTTCAGTTATAATTTTTTGTCACCGATTTTGACGAATAAGCACTCGTTGGACGCGGAATAATGAGAGGAATATAACTGAAAAAAATTTCTCACCGAAACTTGCTAGTTTCAGAAATATGCCACAAAAATACATTCATGTGTGGCCTGATTTGAGATGGCCTTTCCTATGCAGTCTTTTTGCTCTATTTTAAAAACTAGACATTTTTTTAGCAAAATTGCTTTTTATATCGTTTTGTATTCCTTTCCCAGTTAAAATAAGCCCTCTATCGTTGAAATCGGTGAGAACTTATTTTTTGAATGAAAAAAGTGCAAAGGCTATAGTCCATGCTTTTTTCGCGAAATTTCAATTATAATTTTTTTGTCACCGATTTTGACGAATGAGCACTCGTTGGACGTGGAATAATGAGAGGAATATAACTGTAAAATATTTCTGACCGAAACTTGCTAGTTTCAGAAATATGCCACAAAAATACATTCATGTGTGGCCTGATTTCAGATGGCCTTTCCTATGCAGTCTTTTTGCTCTAATTTAAAAACTAGACATATATATTTTAGCAAAATTGCTTTTTATATCGTTTTGTATTCCTTTCTCCGTTAAAATAAGCCCTCTATCGTTGAAATCGGTGAGAACTTATTTTTTGAATGAAAAAAGTGCAAAGGCTATGGTCCATGCTTTTTTCGCGCAATTTCAGTTATAATTTTTTGTCACCGATTTTGACGAATGAGCACTCGTTGGACGCGGAATAATGAGAGGAATATAACTGAAAAAAATTTCTCACCGAAACTTGCTAGTTTCAGAAATATGCCACAAAAATACATTCATGTGTGGCCTGATTTCAGATGGCCTTTTCCTATGCAGTCTTTTTGCTCTATTTTAAAAACTAGACATTTTTTTAGCAAAATTGCTTTTTATATCGTTTTGTATTCCTTTCCCATTTAAAATAAGCCCTCTATCGTTGAAATCGGTGAGAACTTATTTTTTGAATGAAAAAAGTGCAAAGGCTATAGTCCATGCTTTTTTCGCGAAATTTCAATTATAATTTTTTTGTCACCGATTTTGACGAATGAGCACTCGTTGGACGTGGAATAATGAGAGGAATATAACTGTAAAATATTTCTGACCGAAACTTGCTAGTTTCAGAAATATGCCACAAAAATACATTCATGTGTGGCCTGATTTCAGATGGCCTTTCCTATGCAGTCTTTTTGCTCTATTTTAAAAACTAGACATTATTTTAGCAAAATTCCTTTTTATATCGTTTTGTATTCCTTTCCCCGTTAAAATAAGCCCTCTATCGTTGAAATCGGTGAGAACTTATTTTTTTAATGAAAAAAGTGCAAAGGCTATGGTCCATGCTTTTTTCGCGAAATTTCAATTATAATTTTTCGTCAACGATTTTGACGAATGAGCACTCGTTGGACGCGGAATAATGAGAGGAATATAACTGTAAAATATTTCTGACCGAAACTTGCTAGTTCCAGAAATATGCCACAAAAATCATTCTTGTGTGGCCTGATTTCAGGTGGCCTTTCCTATGCAGTCTTTTTGCTCTGTTTTAAAAACAAGACATTTTTTTAGCAAAATTCCTTTTTATTTCGTTTTGTATTCCTTTCCCCGTTAAAATAAGCCCTCTATCGTTGAAATCGGTGAGAACTTATTTTTTGAATGAAAAAAGTGCAAAGGCTATGGTCCATGCTTTTTTCGCGAAATTTCAATTATAATTTCTTGTCACCGATTTTGACGAATGAGCACTCGTTGGACGCGGAATAATGAGAGGAATATAACTGAAAAAAATTTCTCACCGAAACTTGCTAGTTTCAGAAATATGCCACAAAAATACATTCATGTGTGGCCTGATTTCAGGTGGCCTTTCCTATGCAGTCTTTTTGCTCTATTTTAAAAACTAGACATTTTTTTAGCAAAATTCCTTTTTATATCGTTTTGTATTCCTTTCCCCGTTAAAATAAGCCCTCTATCGTTGAAATCGGTGAGAACTTATTTTTTTAATGAAAAAAGTGCAAAGGCTATGGTCCATGCTTTTTTCGCGAAATTTCAATTATAATTTTTTGTCACCGATTTTGACGAATGAGCACTCGTTGGACGCGGAATAATGAGAGGAATATAACTGAAAAAAATTTCTCACCGAAACTTGCTAGTTTCAGAAATATGCCACAAAAATACGTGTGGCCTGATTTCAGATGGCCTTTCCTATGCAGTCTTTTTGCTCTATTTTAAAAACTAGACATTTTTTTAGCAAAATTCCTTTTTATATCGCTTTGTATTCCTATCCCCGTTAAAATAAGCTCTCTATCGTTGAAATCGGTAAGAACTTATTTTTTGAATGAAAAAAGTGCAAAGGCTATAGTCCATGCTTTTTTCGCGAAATTCCAATTATAATTTTTTGTCACCGATTTTGACGAATGAGCACTCGTTGGACGCGGAATAATGAGAGGAATATAACTGTAAAATATTTCTGACCGAAACTTGCTAGTTTCAGAAATATGCCACAAAAATACATTCATGTGTGGCCTGATTTCAGATGGCCTTTCCTATGCAGTCTTTTTGCTCTATTTTAAAAACTAGACATTTTTTTAGCAAAATTCCTTTTTATATCGTTTTGTATTCCTATCCCCGTTAAAATAAGCCCTCTATCGTTGAAATCGGTGAGAACTTATTTTTTTAATGAAAAAAGTGCAAAGGCTATGGTCCGTGCTTTTTTCGCGAAATTTCAATTATAATTTTTTGTCACCGATTTTGACGAATGAGCACTCGTTGGACGCGGAATAATGAGAGGAATATAACTGAAAAAAAATTCTCACCGAAACTTGCTAGTTTCAGAAATATGCCACAAAAATACGTGTGGCCTGATTTCAGATGGCCTTTCCTATGCAGTCTTTTTGCTCTATTTTAAAAACTAGACATTTTTTTAGCAAAATTCCTTTTTATATCGTTTTGTATTCCTATCCCCGTTAAAATAAGCCCTCTATCGTTGAAATCGGTAAGAACTTATTTTTTGAATGAAAAAAGTGCAAAGGCTATAGTCCATGCTTTTTTCGCGAAACTTCAATTATAATTTTTTGTCACCGATTTTGACGAATGAGCACTCGTTGGACGCGGAATAATGAGAGGAATATAACTGAAAAAAATTTCTCACCGAAACTTGCTAGTTTCAGAAATATGCCACAAAAATACATTCATGTGTGGCCTGATTTCAGGTGGCCTTTCCTATGCAGTCTTTTTGCTCTATTTTAAAAACTAGACATTTTTTTAGCAAAATTCCTTTTTATATCGTTTTGTATTCCTTTCCCCGTTAAAATAAGCCCTCTATCGTTGAAATCGGTGAGAACTTATTTTTTTAATGAAAAAAGTGCAAAGGCTATGGTCCATGCTTTTTTCGCGAAATTTCAATTATAATTTTTTGTCACCGATTTTGACGAATGAGCACTCGTTGGACGCGGAATAATGAGAGGAATATAACTGTAAAATATTTCTGACCGAAACTTGCTAGTTTCAGAAATATGCCACAAAAATACATTCATGTGTGGCCTGATTTCAGATGGCCTTTCCTATGCAGTCTTTTTGCTCTATTTTAAAAACTAGACATTTTTTTTAGCAAAATTCCTTTTGATATCGTTTTGTATTCCTTTCCCCGTTAAAATAAGCCCTCTATCGTTGAAATCGGTGAGAACTTATTTTTTGAATGAAAAAAGTGCAAAGGCTATAGTCCATGCTTTTTTCGCGAAATTTCAATTATAATTTTTTTGTCACCGATTTTGACGAATGAGCACTCGTTGGACGTGGAATAATGAGAGGAATATAACTGTAAAATATTTCTGACCGAAACTTGCTAGTTTCAGAAATATGCCACAAAAATACATTCATGTGTGGCCTGATTTCAGATGGCCTTTCCTATGCAGTCTTTTTGCTCTATTTTAAAAACTAGACATTATTTTAGCAAAATTCCTTTTTATATCGTTTTGTATTCCTTTCCTCGTTAAAATAAGCCCTCTATCGTTGAAATCGGTGAGAACTTATTTTTTGAATGAAGAAAGTGCAAAGGCTATAGTCCACGCTTTTTTCGCGAAATTTCAATTATAATTTTTTGTCACCGATTTTGACGAATGAGCACTCGTTGGACGCGGAATAATGAGAGGAATATAACTGAAAAAAATTTCTCACCGAAACTTGCTAGTTTCAGAAATATGCCACAAAAATACATTCATGTGTGGCCTGATTTCAGGTGGCCTTTCCTATGCAGTCTTTTTGCTCTATTTTAAAAACTAGGCATTATTTTAGCAAAATTCCTTTTTATATCGTTTTGTATTCCTTTCCCCGTTAAAATAAGCCCTCTATCGTTGAAATCGGTGAGAACTTATTTTTTTAATGAAAAAAGTGCAAAGGCTATGGTCCATGCTTTTTTCGCGAACTTTCAATTATAATTTTTTGTCACCGATTTTGACGAATGAGCACTCGTTGGACGCGGAATAATGAGAGGAATATAACTGAAAAAAAGTTCTCACCGAAACTTGCTAGTTTCAGAAATATGCCACAAAAATACGTGTGGCCTGATTTCAGATGGCCTTTCCTATGCAGTCTTTTTGCTCTATTTTAAAAACTAGACATTTTTTTAGCAAAATTGCTTTTTATATCGTTTTGTATTCCTTTCCCCGTTAAAATAAGCCCTCTATCGTTGAAATCGGTGAGAACTTATTTTTTGAATGAAGAAAGTGCAAAGGCTATAGTCCATGCTTTTTTCGCGAAATTTCAATTATAATTTTTTGTCACCGATTTTGACGAATGAGCACTCGTTGGACGCGGAATAATGAGAGGAATATAACAGTAAAATATTTCTGACCGAAACTTGCTAGTTTCAGAAATATGCCACAAAAATACATCCATGTGTTGCCTGATTTCAGATGGCCTTTCCTATGCAGTCTTTTTGCTCTATTTTAAAAACCAGACATTTTTTTAGCAAAATTCCTTTTTATATCGTTTTGTATTCCTATCCCCGTTAAAATAAGCCCTCTATCGTTGAAATCGGTGAGAACTTATTTTTTGAATGAAAAAAGTGCAAAGGTATAGTCCATGCTTTTTTCGCGAAATTTCAATTATAATTTTTTGTCACCGATTTTGACGAATGAGCACTCGTTGGACGCGGAATAATGAGAGGAATATAACAGTAAAATATTTCTGACCGAAACTTGCTAGTTTCAGAAATATGCCACAAAAATACATTCATGTGTGGCCTGATTTCAGATGGCCTTTCCTATGCAGTCTTTTTGCTCTATTTTAAAAACTAGACATTTTTTTAGCAAAATTCCTTTTTATATCGTTTTGTATTCCTTTCCCCGTTAAAATAAGCCCTCTATCGTTGAAATCGGTGAGAACTTATTTTTTGAATGAAAAAAGTGCAAAGGTATAGTCCATGCTTTTTTCGCGAAATTTCAATTATAATTTTTTGTCACCGATTTTGACGAATGAGCACTCGTTGGACGCGGAATAATGAGAGGAATATAACTGTAAAATATTTCTGACCGAAACTTGCTAGTTTCAGAAATATGTATGCCACAAAAATACATTCATGTGTGGCCTGATTTCAGATGGCCTTTCCTATGCAGTCTTTTTGCTCTATTTTAAAAACCAGACATTTTTTTAGCAAAATTCCTTTTTATATCGTTTTGTATTCCTATCCCCGTTAAAATAAGCCCTCTATCGTTGAAATCGGTGAGAACTTATTTTTTGAATGAAAAAAGTGCAAAGGTATAGTCCATGCTTTTTTCGCGAAATTTCAATTATAATTTTTTGTCACCGATTTTGACGAATGAGCACTCGTTGGACGCGGAATAATAAGAGGAATATAACAGTAAAATATTTCTGACCGAAACTTGCTAGTTTCAGAAATATGCCACAAAAATACATTCATGTGTGGCCTGATTTCAGATGGCCTTTCCTATGCAGTCTTTTTGCTCTATTTTAAAAACTAGACATTTTTTTAGCAAAATTCCTTTTTATATCGTTTTGTATTCCTTTCCCCGTTAAAATAAGCCCTCTATCGTTGAAATCGGTGAGAACTTATTTTTTGAATGAAAAAAGTGCAAAGGTATAGTCCATGCTTTTTTCGCGAAATTTCAATTATAATTTTTTGTCACCGATTTTGACGAATGAGCACTCGTTGGACGCGGAATAATGAGAGGAATATAACTGTAAAATATTTCTGACCGAAACTTGCTAGTTTCAGAAATATGCCACAAAAATACATTCATGTGTGGCCTGATTTCAGATGGCCTTTCCTATGCAGTCTTTTTGCTCTATTTTAAAAACTAGACATTATTTTAGCAAAATTCCTTTTTATATCGTTTTGTATTCCTTTCCTCGTTAAAATAAGCCCTCTATCGTTGAAATCGGTGAGAACTTATTTTTTGAATGAAGAAAGTGCAAAGGCTATAGTCCACGCTTTTTTCGCGAAATTTCAATTATAATTTTTTGTCACCGATTTTGACGAATGAGCACTCGTTGGACGCGGAATAATGAGAGGAATATAACAGTAAAATATTTCTGACCGAAACTTGCTAGTTTCAGAAATATGCCACAAAAATACATTCATGTGTGGCCTGATTTCAGATGGCCTTTCCTATGCAGTCTTTTTGCTCTATTTTAAAAACTAGACATTTTTTTAGCAAAATTCCTTTTTATATCGTTTTGTATTCCTTTCCCCGTTAAAATAAGCCCTCTATCGTTGAAATCGGTGAGAACTTATTTTTTGAATGAAAAAAGTGCAAAGGTATAGTCCATGCTTTTTTCGCGAAATTTCAATTATAATTTTTTGTCACCGATTTTGACGAATGAGCACTCGTTGGACGCGGAATAATGAGAGGAATATAACTGTAAAATATTTCTGACCGAAACTTGCTAGTTTCAGAAATATGCCACAAAAATACATTCATGTGTGGCCTGATTTCAGATGGCCTTTCCTATGCAGTCTTTTTGCTCTATTTTAAAAACTAGACATTTTTTTAGCAAAATTCCTTTTTATATCGTTTTGTATTCCTTTCCCCGTTAAAATAAGCCCTCTATCGTTGAAATCGGTGAGAACTTATTTTTTTAATGAAAAAAGTGCAAAGGCTATGGTCCATGCTTTTTTCGCGAACTTTCAATTATAATTTTTTGTCACCGATTTTGACGAATGAGCACTCGTTGGACGCGGAATAATGAGAGGAATATAACTGAAAAAAAGTTCTCACCGAAACTTGCTAGTTTCAGAAATATGCCACAAAAATACGTGTGGCCTGATTTCAGATGGCCTTTCCTATGCAGTCTTTTTGCTCTATTTTAAAAACTAGACATTTTTTTAGCAAAATTGCTTTTTATATCGTTTTGTATTCCTTTCCCCGTTAAAATAAGCCCTCTATCGTTGAAATCGGTGAGAACTTATTTTTTGAATGAAAAAAGTGCAAAGGTATAGTCCATGCTTTTTTCGCGAAATTTCAATTATAATTTTTTGTCACCGATTTTGACGAATGAGCACTCGTTGGACGCGGAATAATGAGAGGAATATAACAGTAAAATATTTCTGACCGAAACTTGCTAGTTTCAGAAATATGCCACAAAAATACATTCATGTGTGGCCTGATTTCAGATGGCCTTTCCTATGCAGTCTTTTTGCTCTATTTTAAAAACTAGACATTTTTTTAGCAAAATTGCTTTTTATATCGTTTTGTATTCCTTTCCCCGTTAAAATAAGCCCTCTATCGTTGAAATCGGTGAGAACTTATTTTTTGAATGAAAAAAGTGCAAAGGTATAGTCCATGCTTTTTTCGCGAAATTTCAATTATAATTTTTTGTCACCGATTTTGACGAATGAGCACTCGTTGGACGCGGAATAATGAGAGGAATATAACAGTAAAATATTTCTGACCGAAACTTGCTAGTTTCAGAAATATGCCACAAAAATACATCCATGTGTTGCCTGATTTCAGATGGCCTTTCCTATGCAGTCTTTTTGCTCTATTTTAAAAACCAGACATTTTTTTAGCAAAATTCCTTTTTATATCGTTTTGTATTCCTATCCCCGTTAAAATAAGCCCTCTATCGTTGAAATCGGTGAGAACTTATTTTTTGAATGAAAAAAGTGCAAAGGTATAGTCCATGCTTTTTTCGCGAAATTTCAATTATAATTTTTTGTCACCGATTTTGACGAATGAGCACTCGTTGGACGCGGAATAATGAGAGGAATATAACAGTAAAATATTTCTGACCGAAACTTGCTAGTTTCAGAAATATGCCACAAAAATACATTCATGTGTGGCCTGATTTCAGATGGCCTTTCCTATGCAGTCTTTTTGCTCTATTTTAAAAACTAGACATTTTTTTAGCAAAATTGCTTTTTATATCGTTTTGTATTCCTTTCCCCGTTAAAATAAGCCCTCTATCGTTGAAATCGGTGAGAACTTATTTTTTGAATGAAAAAAGTGCAAAGGTATAGTCCATGCTTTTTTCGCGAAATTTCAATTATAATTTTTTGTCACCGATTTTGACGAATGAGCACTCGTTGGACGCGGAATAATGAGAGGAATATAACTGTAAAATATTTCTGACCGAAACTTGCTAGTTTCAGAAATATGCCACAAAAATACATTCATGTGTGGCCTGATTTCAGATGGCCTTTCCTATGCAGTCTTTTTGCTCTATTTTAAAAACTAGACATTTTTTTAGCAAAATTCCTTTTTATATCGTTTTGTATTCCTTTCCCAGTTAAAATAAGCCCTCTATCGTTGAAATCGGTGAGAACTTATTTTTTGAATGAAAAAAGTGCAAAGGCTATAGTCCATGCTTTTTTCGCGAAATTCCAATTATAATTTTTTGTCACCGATTTTGACGAATGAGCACTCGTTGGACGCGGAATAATGAGAGGAATATAACTGTAAAATATTTCTGACCGAAACTTGCTAGTTTCAGAAATATGCCACAAAAATACATTCATGTGTGGCCTGATTTCAGATGGCCTTTCCTATGCAGTCTTTTTGCTCTATTTTAAAAACTAGACATTTTTTTAGCAAAATTCCTTTTTATATCGTTTTGTATTCCTATCCCCGTTAAAATAAGCCCTCTATCGTTGAAATCGGTGAGAACTTATTTTTTTAATGAAAAAAGTGCAAAGGCTATGGTCCGTGCTTTTTTCGCGAAATTTCAATTATAATTTTTTGTCACCGATTTTGACGAATGAGCACTCGTTGGACGCGGAATAATGAGAGGAATATAACTGAAAAAAAATTCTCACCGAAACTTGCTAGTTTCAGAAATATGCCACAAAAATACGTGTGGCCTGATTTCAGATGGCCTTTCCTATGCAGTCTTTTTGCTCTATTTTAAAAACTAGACATTTTTTTAGCAAAATTCCTTTTTATATCGTTTTGTATTCCTTTCCCCGTTAAAATAAGCCCTCTATCGTTGAAATCGGTGAGAACTTATTTTTTGAATGAAGAAAGTGCAAAGGCTATATATAGTCCATGCTTTTTTCGCGAAATTTCAATTATAATTTTTTGTCACCGATTTTGACGAATGAGCACTCGTTGGACGCGGAATAATGAGAGGAATATAACAGTAAAATATTTCTGACCGAAACTTGCTAGTTTCAGAAATATGCCACAAAAATACATTCATGTGTGGCCTGATTTCAGATGGCCTTTCCTATGCAGTCTTTTTGCTCTGTTTTAAAAACTAGACATTTTTTTAGCAAAATTGCTTTTTATATCGTTTTGTATTCCTTTCCCCGTTAAAATAAGCCCTCTATCGTTGGAATCGGTGAGAACTTATTTTTTGAATGAAAAAAGTGCAAAGGCTATGGTCCATGCTTTTTTCGCGAAATTTCAATTATAATTTTTTGTCACCGATTTTGACGAATGAGCACTCGTTGGACGCGGAATAATGAGAGGAATATAACTGAAAAAAATTTCTCACCGAAACTTGCTAGTTTCAGAAATATGCCACAAAAATACATTCATGTGTGGCCTGATTTCAGGTGGCCTTTCCTATGCAGTCTTTTTGCTCTATTTTAAAAACTAGACATTTTTTTAGCAAAATTCCTTTTTATATCGTTTTGTATTCCTTTCCCCGTTAAAATAAGCCCTCTATCGTTGAAATCGGTGAGAACTTATTTTTTTAATGAAAAAAGTGCAAAGGCTATGGTCCATGCTTTTTTCGCGAAATTTCAATTATAATTTTTTGTCACCGATTTTGACGAATGAGCACTCGTTGGACGCGGAATAATGAGAGGAATATAACTGAAAAAAATTTCTCACCGAAACTTACTAGTTTCTGAAATATGCCACATAAATACATTCGTGTGTGGCCTGATTTCAGGTGGCCTTTCCTATGCAGTCTTTTTGCTCTATTTTAAAAACTAGACATTTTTTTAGCAAAATTCCTTTTCATATCGTTTTGTATTCCTATCCCCGTTAAAATAAGCCCTCTATCGTTGAAATCGGTGAGAACTTATTTTTTGAATGAAAAAAGTGCATGCTTTTTTCGCGAAATTTCAATTATAATTTTTTGTCACCGATTTTGACGAATGAGCACTCGTTGGACGCGGAATAATGAGAGGAATATAACTGTAAAATATTTCTGACCGAAACTTTCTAGTTTCAGAAATATGCCACAAAAATACATTCATGTGTTGCCTGATTTCAGATGCCCTTTCCTATGCAGTCTTTTTGCTCTATTTTAAAAACTAGACATTTTTTTAGCAAAATTCCTTTTCATATCGTTTTGTATTCCTATCCCCGTTAAAATAAGCCCTCTATCGTTGAAATCGGTGAGAACTTATTTTTTGAATGAAAAAAGTGCAAAGTCCATGCTTTTTTCGCGAAATTTCAATTATAATTTTTTGTCACCGATTTTGACGAATGAGCACTCGTTGGACGCGGAATAATCAGAGGAATATAACTGTAAAATATTTCTGACCGAAACTTACTAGTTTCAGAAATATGCCATAAAAATACATTCATGTGTGGCCTGATTTCAGATGGCCTTTCCTATGCAGTCTTTTTGCTCTATTTTAAAAGATAGACATTTTTTTAGCAAAATTCCTTTTTATATCGTTTTGTATTCCTATCCCCGTTAAAATAAGCCCTCTATCGTTGAAATCGGTGAGAACTTATTTTTTGAATGAAAAAAGTGCAAAGGCTAGTCCATGCTTTTTTCGCGAAATTTCAATTATAATTTTTGTCACTGATTTTGACGAATGAGCACTCATTGGACACGGAATAATCAGAGGAATATAACTGTAAAATATTTCTGACCGAAACTTACTAGTTTCTGAAATATGCCACATAAATACATTCGTGTGTGGCCTGATTTCAGGTGGCCTTTCCTATGCAGTCTTTTTGCTCTATTTTAAAAACAAGACATTTTTTAGCAAAATTCCTTTTTATATCGTTTTGTATTCCTATCCCCGTTAAAATAAGCCCTCTACCGTTGAAATCGGTGAGAACTTATTTTTTGAATGAAAAAAGTGCAAAAGTGCTTTTTTCGCGAAATTTCAATTATAATTTTTTGTCACCGATTTTGACGAATGAGCACTCGTTGGACGCGGAATAATGAGAGGAATATAACTGTAAAATATTTCTGACCGAAAGTTGCTAGTTTCAGAAATATGCCACAAAAATACATTCATGTGTTGCCTGATTTCAGATGGCCTTTCCTATGCAGTCTTTTTGCTCTATTTTAAAAACTAGACATTTTTTTAGCAAAATTCCTTTTCATATCGTTTTGTATTCCTATCCCCGTTAAAATAAGCCCTCTATCGTTGAAATCGGTGAGAACTTATTTTTTGAATGAAAAAAGTGCATGCTTTTTTCGCGAAATTTCAATTATAATGTTTTGTCACCGATTTTGACGAATGAGCACTGGTTGGACGCGGAATAATGAGAGGAATATAACTGTAAAATGTTTCTAACCGAAACTTGCTAGTTTCAGAAATATGCCACAAAAATACATTCATGTGTTGCCTGATTTCAAATGGCCTTTCCTATGCAGTCTTTTTGCTCTATTTTAAAAACTAGACATTTTTTTAGCAAAATTCCTTTTCATATCGTTTTGTATTCCTATCCCCGTTAAAATAAGCCCTCTATCGTTGAAATCGGTGAGAACTTATTTTTTGAATGAAAAAAGTGCATGCTTTTTTCGCGAAATTTCAATTATAATTTTTTGTCACCGATTTTGACGAATGAGCACTCGTTGGACGCGGAATAATGAGAGGAATATAACTGTAAAATATTTCTGACCGAAACTTGCTAGTTTCAGAAATATGCCACAGAAATACATTCATGTGTTGCCTGATTTCAGATGGCCTTTCCTATGCAGTCTTTTTGCTCTATTTTAAAAACTAGACATTTTTTTAGCAAAATTCCTTTTCATATCGTTTTGTATTCCTATCCCCGTTAAAATAAGCCCTCTATCGTTGAAATCGGTGAGAACTTATTTTTTGAATGAAAAAAGTGCAAAGGCTATAGTCCATGCTTTTTTCGCGAAATTTCGATTTTGACGAATGAGCACTCGTTGGACGCGGAATAACGAGAGGAATATAACTGTAAAATATTTCTGACCGAAACTTGCTAGTTTCAGAAATATGCCACAAAAATACATTCATGTGTTGCCTGATTTCAGATGGCCTTTCCTATGCAGTCTTTTTGCTCTATTTTAAAAACTAGACATTTTTTTAGCAAAATTCCTTTTCCTATCGTTTTGTATTCCTATCCCCGTTAAAATAAGCCCTCTATCGTTGAAATCGGTGAGAACTTATTTTTTGAATGAAAAAAGTGCAAAGGCTATAGTCCATGCTTTTTTCGCGAAATTTCAATTATAATTTTTTGTCACCGATTTTGACGAATGAGCACTCATTGGACACGGAATAATCAGAGGAATATAACTGTAAAATATTTCTGACCGAAACTTACTAGTTTCTGAAATATGCCACATAAATACATTCGTGTGTGGCCTGAATTCAGGTGGCCTTTCCTATGCAGTCTTTTTGCTCTATTTTAAAAACTAGACATTTTTTTAGCAAAATTCCTTTTCCTATCGTTTTGTATTCCTATCCCCGTTAAAATAAGCCCTCTATCGTTGAAATCGGTGAGAACTTATTTTTTGAATGAAAAAAGTGCAAAGGCTATAGTCCATGCTTTTTTCGCGAAATTTTAATTATAATTTTTTGTCACCGATTTTGACGAATGAGCACTCGTTGGACACGGAATAATCAGAGGAATATAACTGTAAAATATTTCTGACCGAAACTTACTAGTTTCAGAAATATGCCTGATTTCAGATGGCCTTTCCTATGCAGTCTTTTTGCTCTATTTTAAAAACTAGACATTTTTTTAGCAAAATTCCTTTTCCTATCGTTTTGTATTCCTATCCCCGTTAAAATAAGCCCTCTATCGTTGAAATCGGTGAGAACTTATTTTTTGAATGAAAAAAGTGCAAAGGCTATAGTCCATGCTTTTTTCGCGAAATTTCAATTATAATTTTTTGTCACCGATTTTGACGAATGAGCACTCATTGGACACGGAATAATCAGAGGAATATAACTGTAAAATATTTCTGACCGAAACTTGCTAGTTTCAGAAATATGCCACATAAATACATTCGTGTGTGGCCTGATTTCAGGTGGCCTTTCCTATGCAGTCTTTTTGCTCTATTTTAAAAACAAGACATTTTTTGGCAAAATTCCTTTTTATATCGTTTTGTATTCCTATCCCCGTTAAAATAAGCCCTCTACCGTTGAAATCGGTGAGAACTTATTTTTTGAATGAAAAAAGTGCAAAAGTGCTTTTTTCGCGAAATTTCAATTATAATTTTTTGTCACCGATTTTGACGAATGAGCACTCGTTGGACGCGGAATAATGAGAGGAATATAACTGTAAAATATTTCTGACCGAAACTTGCTAGTTTCAGAAATATGCCACAAAAATACATTCATGTGTTGCCTGATTTCAGATGGCCTTTCCTATGCAGTCTTTTTGCTCTATTTTAAAAACCAGACATTTTTTTAGCAAAATTCCTTTTTATATCGTTTTGTATTCCTATCCCCGTTAAAATAAGCCCTCTATCGTTGAAATCGGTGAGAACTTATTTTTTGAATGAAAAAAGTGCATGCTTTTTTCGCGAAATTTCAATTATAATTTTTTGTCACCGATTTTGACGAATGAGCACTCGTTGGACGCGGAATAATGAGAGGAATATAACTGTAAAATATTTCTGACCGAAACTTTCTAGTTTCAGAAATATGCCACAAAAATACATTCATGTGTTTCCTGATTTCAGATGCCCTTTCCTATGCAGTCTTTTTGCTCTATTTTAAAACTAGACATTTTTTTAGCAAAATTCCTTTTCATATCGTTTTGTATTCCTATCCCCGTTAAAATAAGCCCTCTATCGTTGAAATCGGTGAGAACTTATTTTTTGAATGAAAAAAGTGCAAAGTCCATGCTTTTTTCGCGAAATTTCAATTATAATTTTTTGTCACCGATTTTGACGAATGAGCACTCGTTGGACGCGGAATAATCAGAGGAATATAACTGTAAAATATTTCTGACCGAAACTTACTAGTTTCAGAAATATGCCATAAAAATACATTCATGTGTGGCCTGATTTCAGATGGCCTTTCCTATGCAGTCTTTTTGCTCTATTTTAAAAGATAGACATTTTTTTAGCAAAATTCCTTTTTATATCGTTTTGTATTCCTATCCCCGTTAAAATAAGCCCTCTATCGTTGAAATCGGTGAGAACTTATTTTTTGAATGAAAAAAGTGCAAAGGCTAGTCCATGCTTTTTTCGCGAAATTTCAATTATAATTTTTGTCACTGATTTTGACGAATGAGCACTCATTGGACACGGAATAATCAGAGGAATATAACTGTAAAATATTTCTGACCGAAACTTACTAGTTTCTGAAATATGCCACATAAATACATTCGTGTGTGGCCTGATTTCAGGTGGCCTTTCCTATGCAGTCTTTTTGCTCTATTTTAAAAACAAGACATTTTTTAGCAAAATTCCTTTTTATATCGTTTTGTATTCCTATCCCCGTTAAAATAAGCCCTCTACCGTTGAAATCGGTGAGAACTTATTTTTTGAATGAAAAAAGTGCAAAAGTGCTTTTTTCGCGAAATTTCAATTATAATTTTTTGTCACCGATTTTGACGAATGAGCACTCGTTGGACGCGGAATAATGAGAGGAATATAACTGTAAAATATTTCTGACCGAAAGTTGCTAGTTTCAGAAATATGCCACAAAAATACATTCATGTGTTGCCTGATTTCAGATGGCCTTTCCTATGCAGTCTTTTTGCTCTATTTTAAAAACTAGACATTTTTTTAGCAAAATTCCTTTTCATATCGTTTTGTATTCCTATCCCCGTTAAAATAAGCCCTCTATCGTTGAAATCGGTGAGAACTTATTTTTTGAATGAAAAAAGTGCATGCTTTTTTCGCGAAATTTCAATTATAATGTTTTGTCACCGATTTTGACGAATGAGCACTCGTTGGACGCGGAATAATGAGAGGAATATAACTGTAAAATGTTTCTAACCGAAACTTGCTAGTTTCAGAAATATGCCACAAAAATACATTCATGTGTTGCCTGATTTCAAATGGCCTTTCCTATGCAGTCTTTTTGCTCTATTTTAAAAACTAGACATTTTTTTAGCAAAATTCCTTTTCATATCGTTTTGTATTCCTATCCCCGTTAAAATAAGCCCTCTATCGTTGAAATCGGTGAGAACCTATTTTTTGAATGAAAAAAGTGCATGCTGTTTTCGCGAAATTTCAATTATAATTTTTTGTCACCGATTTTGACGAATGAGCACTCGTTGGACGCGGAATAATGAGAGGAATATAACTGTAAAATATTTCTGACCGAAACTTGCTAGTTTCAGAAATATGCCACAGAAATACATTCATGTGTTGCCTGATTTCAGATGGCCTTTCCTATGCAGTCTTTTTGCTCTATTTTAAAAACTAGACATTTTTTTAGCAAAATTCCTTTTCATATCGTTTTGTATTCCTATCCCCGTTAAAATAAGCCCTCTATCGTTGAAATCGGTGAGAACTTATTTTTTGAATGAAAAAAGTGCAAAGGCTATAGTCCATGCTTTTTTCGCGAAATTTCGATTTTGACGAATGAGCACTCGTTGGACGCGGAATAACGAGAGGAATATAACTGTAAAATATTTCTGACCGAAACTTGCTAGTTTCAGAAATATGCCACAAAAATACATTCATGTGTTGCCTGATTTCAGATGGCCTTTCCTATGCAGTCTTTTTGCTCTATTTTAAAAACTAGACATTTTTTTAGCAAAATTCCTTTTCCTATCGTTTTGTATTCCTATCCCCGTTAAAATAAGCCCTCTATCGTTGAAATCGGTGAGAACTTATTTTTTGAATGAAAAAAGTGCAAAGGCTATAGTCCATGCTTTTTTCGCGAAATTTCAATTATAATTTTTTGTCACCGATTTTGACGAATGAGCACTCATTGGACACGGAATAATCAGAGCAATATAACTGTAAAATATTTCTGACCGAAACTTACTAGTTTCTGAAATATGCCACATAAATACATTCGTGTGTGGCCTGAATTCAGGTGGCCTTTCCTATGCAGTCTTTTTGCTCTATTTTAAAAACTAGACATTTTTTAGCAAAATTCCTTTTCCTATCGTTTTGTATTCCTATCCCCGTTAAAAAAAGCCCTCTATCGTTGAAATCGGTGAGAACTTATTTTTTGAATGAAAAAAGTGCAAAGGCTATAGTCCATGCTTTTTTCGCGAAATTTTAATTATAATTTTTTGTCACCGATTTTGACGAATGAGCACTCGTTGGACACGGAATAATCAGAGGAATATAACTGTAAAATATTTCTGACCGAAACTTACTAGTTTCAGAAATATGCCTGATTTCAGATGGCCTTTCCTATGCAGTCTTTTTGCTCTATTTTAAAAACTAGACATTTTTTTAGCAAAATTCCTTTTCCTATCGTTTTGTATTCCTATCCCCGTTAAAATAAGCCCTCTATCGTTGAAATCGGTGAGAACTTATTTTTTGAATGAAAAAAGTGCAAAGGCTATAGTCCATGCTTTTTTCGCGAAATTTCAATTTTAATTTTTTGTCACCGATTTTGACGAATGAGCACTCATTGGACACGGAATAATCAGAGGAATATAACTGTAAAATATTTCTGACCGAAACTTGCTAGTTTCAGAAATATGCCACATAAATACATTCGTGTGTGGCCTGATTTCAGGTGGCCTTTCCTATGCAGTCTTTTTGCTCTATTTTAAAAACAAGACATTTTTTGGCAAAATTCCTTTTTATATCGTTTTGTATTCCTATCCCCGTTAAAATAAGCCCTCTACCGTTGAAATCGGTGAGAACTTATTTTTTGAATGAAAAAAGTGCAAAAGTGCTTTTTTCGCGAAATTTCAATTATAATTTTTTGTCACCGATTTTGACGAATGAGCACTCGTTGGACGCGGAATAATGAGAGGAATATAACTGTAAAATATTTCTGACCGAAACTTGCTAGTTTCAGAAATATGCCACAAAAATACATTCATGTGTTGCCTGATTTCAGATGGCCTTTCCTATGCAGTCTTTTTGCTCTATTTTAAAAACCAGACATTTTTTTAGCAAAATTCCTTTTTATATCGTTTTGTATTCCTATCCCCGTTAAAATAAGCCCTCTATCGTTGAAATCGGTGAGAACTTATTTTTTGAATGAAAAAAGTGCATGCTTTTTTCGCGAAATTTCAATTATAATTTTTTGTCACCGATTTTGACGAATGAGCACTCGTTGGACGCGGAATAATGAGAGGAATATAACTGTAAAATATTTCTGACCGAAACTTTCTAGTTTCAGAAATATGCCACAAAAATACATTCATGTGTTTCCTGATTTCAGATGCCCTTTCCTATGCAGTCTTTTTGCTCTATTTTAAAACTAGACATTTTTTTAGCAAAATTCCTTTTCATATCGTTTTGTATTCCTATCCCCGTTAAAATAAGCCCTCTATCGTTGAAATCGGTGAGAACTTATTTTTTGAATGAAAAAAGTGCAAAGTCCATGCTTTTTTCGCGAAATTTCAATTATAATTTTTTGTCACCGATTTTGACGAATGAGCACTCGTTGGACGCGGAATAATCAGAGGAATATAACTGTAAAATATTTCTGACCGAAACTTACTAGTTTCAGAAATATGCCATAAAAATACATTCATGTGTGGCCTGATTTCAGATGGCCTTTCCTATGCAGTCTTTTTGCTCTATTTTAAAAACTAGACATTTTTTTAGCAAAATTCCTTTTTATATCGTTTTGTATTCCTATCCCCGTTAAAATAAGCCCTCTATCGTTGAAATCGGTGAGAACTTATTTTTTGAATGAAAAAAGTGCAAAGGGTATAGTCCATGCTTTTTTCGCGAAATTTCAATTATAATTTTTTGTCACCGATTTTGACGAATGAGCAC
Source organism: Dioctria rufipes (assembly GCA_963924295.1). Lineage (NCBI taxonomy): Eukaryota > Metazoa > Arthropoda > Insecta > Diptera > Asilidae > Dioctria > Dioctria rufipes. The sequence continues at coordinate 163,790,143 of OZ002742.1, read as the reverse complement.
TCGTTGGACGTGGAATAATGAGAGGAATATAACTGTAAAATATTTCTGACCGAAACTTGCTAGTTTCAGAAATATGCCACAAAAATATATTCATGTGTTGCCTGATTTCAGATGGCCTTTCCTATGCAGTCTTTTTGCTCTATTTTAAAACTAGACATTTTTTTAGCAAAATTCCTTTTCATATCGTTTTGTATTCCTATCCCCGTTAAAATAAGCCCTCTATCGTTGAAATCGGTGAGAACTTATTTTTTGAATGAAAAAAGTGCAAAGTCCATGCTTTTTTCGCGAAATTTCAATTATAATTTTTTGTCACCGATTTTGACGAATGAGCACTCGTTGGACGCGGAATAATCAGAGGAATATAACTGTAAAATATTTCTGACCGAAACTTACTAGTTTCAGAAATATGCCATAAAAATACATTCATGTGTGGCCTGATTTCAGATGGCCTTTCCTATGCAGTCTTTTTGCTCTATTTTAAAAACTAGACATTTTTTTAGCAAAATTCCTTTTTATATCGTTTTGTATTCCTATCCCCGTTAAAATAAGCCCTCTATCGTTGAAATCGGTGAGAACTTATTTTTTGAATGAAAAAAGTGCAAAGGGTATAGTCCATGCTTTTTTCGCGAAATTTCAATTATAATTTTTTGTCACCGATTTTGACGAATGAGCACTCGTTGGACGCGGAATAATCAGAGGAATATAACTGTAAAATATTTCTGACCGAAACTTACTAGTTTCAGAAATATGCCATAAAAATACATTCATGTGTGGCCTGATTTCAGATGGCCTTTCCTATGCAGTCTTTTTGCTCTATTTTAAAAACTAGACATTTTTTTAGCAAAATTCCTTTTTATATCGTTTTGTATTCCTATCCCCGTTAAAATAAGCCCTCTATCGTTGAAATCGGTGAGAACTTATTTTTTGAATGAAAAAAGTGCAAAGGCTATAGTCCATGCTTTTTTCGCAAAATTTCAATTATAATTTTTTGTCACCGATTTTGACGAATGAGCACTCGTTGGACGCGGAATAATGAGAGGAATATAACTGTAAAATATTTCTGACCGAAACTTGCTAGTTTCAGAAATATGCCACAAAAATACATTCATGTGTTGCCTGATTTCAGATGGCTTTTCCTATGCAGTCTTTTTGCTCTATTTTAAAAACCAGACATTTTTTTAGCAAAATTCCTTTTTATATCGTTTTGTATTCCTATCCCCGTTAAAATAAGCCCTCTATCGTTGAAATCGGTGAGAACTTATTTTTTGAATGAAAAAAGTGCATGCTTTTTTCGCGAAATTTCAATTATAATTTTTTGTCACCGATTTTGACGAATGAGCACTCGTTGGACGCGGAATAATGAGAGGAATATAACTGTAAAATATTTCTGACCGAAACTTTCTAGTTTCAGAAATATGCCACATAAATACATTCATGTGTTGCCTGATTTCAGATGCCCTTTCCTATGCAGTCTTTTTGCTCTATTTTAAAAACCAGACATTTTTTTAGCAAAATTCCTTTTTATATCGTTTTGTATTCCTATCCCCGTTAAAATAAGCCCTCTATCGTTGAAATCGGTGAGAACTTATTTTTTGAATGAAAAAAGTGCAAAGGCTAGTCCATGCTTTTTTCGCGTAATTTCAATTATAATTTTTTGTCACCGATTTTGACGAATGAGCACTCGTTGGACGCGGAATAATGAGGGGAATATAACTGTAAAATATTTCTGACCGAAACTTGCTAGTTTCAGAAATATGCCACAAAAATACATTCATGTGTGGCCTGATTTCAGATGGCCTTTCCTATGCAGTCTTTTTGCTCTATTTTAAAAACTAGACATTTTTTTAGCAAAATTCCTTTTTATATCGTTTTGTATTCCTATCCCCGTTAAAATAAGCCCTCTATCGTTGAAATCGGTGAGAACTTATTTTTTGAATGAAAAAAGTGCAAAGGCTAGTCCATGCTTTTTTCGCGAAATTTCAATTATAATTTTTTGTCACCGATTTTGACGAATGAGCACTCGTTGGACGCGGAATAATGAGGGGAATATAACTGTAAAATATTTCTGACCGAAACTTGCTAGTTTCAGAAATATGCCTGATTTCAGATGGCCTTTCCTATGCATTCTTTTTGCTCTATTTTAAAAACTAGACATTTTTTTAGCAAAATTCCTTTTTATATCGTTTTGTATTCCTATCCCCGTTAAAATAAGCCCTCTACCGTTGAAATCGGTGAGAACTTATTTTTTGAATGAAAAAAGTGCAAAAGTGCTTTTTTCGCGAAATTTCAATTATAATTTTTTGTCACCGATTTTGACGAATGAGCACTCGTTGGACGCGGAATAATGAGAGGAATATAACTGTAAAATATTTCTGACCGAAACTTGCTAGTTTCAGAAATATGCCACAAAAATACATTCATGTGTTGCCTGATTTCAGATGGCCTTTCCTATGCAGTCTTTTTGCTCTATTTTAAAAACCAGACATTTTTTTAGCAAAATTCCTTTTTATATCGTTTTGTATTCCTATCCCCGTTAAAATAAGCCCTCTATCGTTGAAATCGGTGAGAACTTATTTTTTGAATGAAAAAAGTGCAAAGGCTAGTCCATGCTTTTTTCGCGTAATTTCAATTATAATTTTTTGTCACCGATTTTGACGAATGAGCACTCGTTGGACGCGGAATAATGAGGGGAATATAACTGTAAAATATTTCTGACCGAAACTTGCTAGTTTCAGAAATATGCCACAAAAATACATTCATGTGTTGCCTGATTTCAGATGGCCTTTCCTATGCAGTCTTTTTGCTCTATTTTAAAAACTAGACATTTTTTTAGCAAAATTCCTTTTCATATCGTTTTGTATTCCTATCCCCGTTAAAATAAGCCCTCTATCGTTGAAATCGGTGAGAACTTATTTTTTGAATGAAAAAAGTGCAAAGGCTAGTCCATGCTTTTTTCGCGTAATTTCAATTATAATTTTTTGTCACCGATTTTGACGAATGAGCACTCGTTGGACGCGGAATAATGAGAGGAATATAACTGTAAAATATTTCTGACCGAAACTTGCTAGTTTCAGAAATATGCCACAAAAATACATTCATGTGTTGCCTGATTTCAGATGGCCTTTCCTATGCAGTATTTTTGCTCTATTTTAAAAACTAGACATTTTTTTAGCAAAATTCCTTTTTATATCGTTTTGTATTCCTATCCTCGTTGAAATAAGCCCTCTATCGTTGAAATCGGTGAGAACTTATTTTTTGAATGAAAAAAGTGCAAAGGCTATAGTCCATGCTTTTTTCGCGAAATTTCAATTATAATTTTTTGTCACCGATTTTGACGAATGAGCACTCGTTGGACGCGGAATAATCAGAGGAATATAACTGTAAAATATTTCTGACCGAAACTTACTAGTTTCAGAAATATGCCACAAAAATACATTCATGTGTTGCCTGATTTCAGATGGCCTTTCCTATGCAGCCTTTTTGCTCTATTTTAAAAACTAGACATTTTTTTAGCAAAATTCCTTTTCATATCGTTTTGTATTCCTATCCCCGTTAAAATAAGCCCTCTATCGTTGAAATCGGTGAGAACTTATTTTTTGAATGAAAAAAGTGCATGCTTTTTTCGCGAAATTTCAATTATAATTTTTTGTCACCGATTTTGACGAATGAGCACTCGTTGGACGCGGAATAATGAGAGGAATATAACTGTAAAATATTTCTGAGCGAAACTTGCTAGTTTCAGAAATATGCCACAAAAATACATTCATGTGTTGCCTGATTTCAGATGGCCTTTCCTATGCAGTCTTTTTGCTCTATTTTAAAAACTAGACATTTTTTTAGCAAAATTCCTTTTCATATCGTTTTGTATTCCTATCCCCGTTAAAATAAGCCCTCTATCGTTGAAATCGGTGAGAACTTATTTTTTGAATGAAAAAGTGCAAAGGCTATAGTCCATGCTTTTTTCGCGAAATTTCGATTTTGACGAATGAGCACTCGTTGGACGCGGAATAACGAGAGGAATATAACTGTAAAATATTTCTGACCGAAACTTGCTAGTTTCAGAAATATGCCACAAAAATACATTCATGTGTTGCCTGATTTCAGATGGCCTTTCCTATGCAGTCTTTTTGCTCTATTTTAAAAACTAGACATTTTTTTAGCAAAATTCCTTTTCATATCGTTTTGTATTCCTATCCCCGTTAAAATAAGCCCTCTATCGTTGAAATCGGTGAGAACTTATTTTTTGAATGAAAAAAGTGCAAAGGCTTATAGTCCATGCTTTTTTCGCGAAATTTCAATTATAATTTTTTGTCACCGATTTTGACGAATGAGCACTCGTTGGACGCGGAATAATGAGAGGAATATAACTGTAAAATATTTCTGACCGAAACTTGCTAGTTTCAGAAATATGCCACAAAAATACATTCATGTGTTGCCTGATTTCAGATGGCCTTTCCTATGCAGTCTTTTTGCTCTATTTTAAAAACCAGACATTTTTTTAGCAAAATTCCTTTTTATATCGTTTTGTATTCCTTTCCCCGTTAAAATAAGCCCTCTATCGTTGAAATCGGTGAGAACTTATTTTTTGAATGAAAAAAGTGCAAAGGCTATATAGTCCATGCTTTTTTCGCGAAATTTCAATTATAATTTTTTGTCACCGATTTTGACGAATGAGCACTCGTTGGACGCGGAATAATCAGAGGAATATAACTGTAAAATATTTCTGACCGAAACTTGCTAGTTTCAGAAATATGCCACAAAAATACATTCATGTGTTGCCTGATTTCAGATGGCCTTTCCTATGCAGTCTTTTTGCTCTATTTTAAAAACTAGACATTTTTTTAGCAAAATTCCTTTTCATATCGTTTTGTATTCCTATCCCCGTTAAAATAAGCCCTCTATCGTTGAAATCGGTGAGAACTTATTTTTTGAATGAAAAAAGTGCAAAGGCTGTTTTCGCGAAACTTCAATTATAATTTTTTGTCACCGATTTTGACGAATGAGCACTCGTTGGACGCGGAATAATGAGAGGAATATAACTGTAAAATATTTCTGACCGAAACTTGCTAGTTTCAGAAATATGCCACAAAAATACATTCATGTGTTGCCTGATTTCAGATGGCCTTTCCTATGCAGTCTTTTTGCTCTATTTTAAAAACCAGACATTTTTTTAGCAAAATTCCTTTTTATATCGTTTTGTATTCCTTTCCCCGTTAAAATAAGCCCTCTATCGTTGAAATCGGTGAGAACTTATTTTTTGAATGAAAAAAGTGCAAAGGCTATATAGTCCATGCTTTTTTCGCGAAATTTCAATTATAATTTTTTGTCACCGATTTTGACGAATGAGCACTCGTTGGACGCGGAATAATGAGAGGAATATAACTGTAAAATATTTCTGACCGAAACTTGCTAGTTTCAGAAATATGCCACAAAAATACATTCATGTGTGGCCTGATTTCAGATGGCCTTTCCTATGCAGTCTTTTTGCTCTATTTTAAAAACTAGACATTATTTTAGCAAAATTCCTTTTTATATCGTTTTGTATTCCTTTCCCCGTTAAAATAAGCCCTCTATCGTTGAAATCGGTGAGAACTTATTTTTTGAATGAAAAAAGTGCAAAGGCTATAGTCCATGCTTTTTTCGCGAAATTTCAGTTATAATTTTTTGCCACCGATTTTGACGAATGAGCACTCGTTGGACGCGGAATAATGAGAGGAATATAACTGTAAAATATTTCTGACCGAAACTTGCTAGTTTCAGAAATATGCCACAAAAATACATTCATGTGT